>CM046876.1:612366040-612885454 GCA_025667525.1 Glebionis coronaria | reverse complement strand
ATGGCTGAGAAACTACTGTGAAACCTTGAAGGTCTACTCAAGTACATGATCCACTTTATATTGGTACAATGTTAAATGAAACCAGTGTGAGTTGCCTCGTCTTTGGACCTCAATTACATTGTCTTTGGAGAGTATCTTGTAGTAGTAGCCTAGTAGGTACATTCATGGTTTGGTTTCATTTAACTTGTACCCATATGAAGTTTGAAAACATATTCGGGGTTCATGTTTTTCAAACCTCCAAGCAATTAGTTTTACATATAAAAATTAGGAACTTGAACTTCCGTGTAGCAACATGTCATCGAGCAAGTTTCTTTCCTCTCAATATCATTGCTTAAGTTAAAGGCATGCTCAGGAAACAGATAACTGTTGCAACGCTTAATCATTAATGTAGGGGCACAATGAGAAGTTTAAATGTGATATTAATTGCAATATGATCAGGTGAAAGAGCAACTAAGATCATTGATTGAACAACCCGTATACGACCTTCATTACTTTAACACTCAAATGCTTCCCACCAAGTTGATAATCTGAGCAACTAAGGCTTTACAATACTGTAAATAATTTGTTGACATGATTCGTTAGGATAACATCACAAAGTTCCTAGTAGTTTCACAACATTGATATGATATCACTTAAACTATGGAAATGAACTTGCATTGTAAATGACAAAAGCGCCCCATTTTAAGTCCAACTAAAAGTCAGAAAATGTTCATATACAATCGCAGACCTGGCCTCATAATCGTGTTGATTTGCTTTTCTGCATCTCATCACAGCTATCTAAAGTTTGCAACTGCACAACACATGCCATGCATGTATCCAACTAGCGCAACTGCTATGCGACAACACTTGAATACGTAGGTGACAAATTTGTGTTCTGTGTTATCGTTTCTCTAAAGAAATTAGCTCTGTGAATGGTCCGTATAGTCCCTCTCGGTTGCTAGGATTAAAAAAAGCAAAAACAGAAATGCATGCACCTTCAGAACTAGTTAGTCGAGGTTTGTTTTCTGGTTTTGGGCTTGGAGATTTTCTGGTGGTTGATGGAAGAAACGTGGGATGGTGGTGATGTCGTAACAAAACTTATATCGAACTAGTGTGCGGAATCACACACACACATATACACACAGTGGGTTGAAACATAAAAAGTTTTTTTTATTATTTTAAAAAAAGTACAAGTCGCATAACAGGAAGATCTATTTGGGAAAAGGGGAAATTTTTATTTTTTTATTATTAAAAAGAACAGGTCGAATAAGATTTTAGTCAAACTCGAATAACAAAACTATTTGGGATTAATTAATTAAAAATTATTATTTAATTAAAAAAGTACGGGTCGAATAATGGATGTGACTAGTGGTCGAATAACAAGTACACTTACACCTTTTGTACTTGCTTGTACTTGTGGGACCCCACGTGTACTATCCAATGATTAACCACATTGTCATGTGTCACCTGATAGTCGAATAGTTTGAATAGATCGAATGTGTCGAATATGTCAAATAGGAATTAGTGTTTCATGGGGACATTTTTTGAGTGACATGTCCCTTTTAGTCCTCTTTTTAAAATATCCTAGAAAAATATCCCTTCACTCAACACTCTTCACTTTCTAGCCACATTAGCACCATATCAGCACAAAACAACTACTCCCTCCGTCCCAAATTAATTATTCCCGAAATATTCACACAGTTTTAGAAAAAGTAATAATTACAGCATTCTCTCTTATTTTTTGCAAAATGACAACTATACCCTTATGCAATTAATTAAACATTTGAATAAACTTTGTAATTTTTAATACAACTAGGTACAATATGGTAAACTTGTTAAATTACCCACAACTATATTTAGAAATGGACAATAATTTTGGGACGTCCCAAAATGGAAAGAGACTATAAATTTAGGACCGAGGGAATAACAAAAATACTTTTTTCACTCATGACATACCAACCTCTCTCCACTTTTGTCCCACCACTATTTTTTTTCTGTTTTTTTCACACAAATTAAAATTTATTTTATTTAAATTAAAAGTAAAAAATAAATAAAAATACAATCTAAACAAAAAACATTTAAAAAAATTACAAAAATTATAAATTTAAGCTAAAAATGATAAACATCAAACAATAAGGGTAAAAATTGTAATTTTTTAAATAAAAATCTTATCTTCTTCTTCTTTCATACACAACATAGTCACACACAACACAGTCTTCTTCTTCTCCGATACATCAACACCCACAATCAAAAACAAGAAAGAAAAAAAAGACAAAAAAAAAAGAAAGCAAGAAAAAAAAGAATTTCTCTCTATTCGTTGAAGACTCGTCGCTTCAGCAACGACAGGGGTGGGTGTGGCAACGCAGCCCGGCGAAGGCCGACGAGGGTGCCAGCAAGGCTCGACGAACCCTCGCCCGCCGTAAAACCTTTGGCTCTAACTAATCTTGTTAAGTCTTTCGATATAAATGTGGAGGGTGAGTTATTTTGCATGTTTTTTTACTTGCAACAAGAGAATTAATTATCTTATGAAAATAACATAAATGGTTATTTCTGCTGGAATGTCAAAAAACTTACAGAAAATCGGTAAAATGATTATAAGAGTAAATTTGATGAAATTTTTTTATCAATGATGATATTTCACTATTGATAAAAATAATGAAATATCACCAGTGATAACACAATTAGATATCACCACTAATATTTAATAAACATAATTATAATCTAATATCAAATGAATAGTAAGGATTTGTCCATCTGGGCTATGTTTAGCAACAGATTTTATAAAACTTTTTTAGAACTGTTAGCTTTTTGTTAAAAAAGAAACTAATCTCTTCTAAAATAACTAGCTCTGTTTGGCATAACAACTTTTTGGAGCTGTTATTTTTTTATTTTCAACAAGTAGCTCTTAAATGAAAAACTGTTTCATACAGCTTTTTAAATAACTAGCTCTGTAAAAGTTGTAAATCACTAATATACTCTCCAAAAATATTATAATTTATCTAAATATATCCTTTTAAGTCATTTTACATATTAAATTTACAGTTAACAACTAATTTACCAAACACTTTTATTGAAAAACAATACAATTTATAGCTAATGTTAACAACCTTATAATTAACAGCTTACAGCTTAACAGTTAACAACTTAGAGCTTACAACTATTTTTATCAAACATAGCCCTGGTTGTGAGAAAACACAAACTTGCAATTGAACTTTTTTCAATAAAGGTGTGTAAATGATTATCCAAATGCAATGTTTGCAAAGCCTTCGCAAAGGTCTCGCAAATGCGCAAGGTTTGACTTTCACGCTACGTAATACGCTAAAGCGTCTAATTAAAGTTTGACGTGATATGAAAAGTAAAAAATGTGATAAGTCGTGGTGCAAGGAGGCTTTTTCATTTCAAATTCGATAAAATATATCTCTTTTATATAGAAATGACTGAAAAATATAATTTTTAACTTATTTTTTATATATAACTCCTTTTATAAACTCAATATATTTTAATATGATACAAATATAATAATTTATAAATAATTTTTTTATTTGTGTCGCCTTATTTCACGTCTTAAAAACGTAAAGTCTTAGCCTCAGCCGCTAACGCTTGAGGCTTGCCCATGTCGTCATGTCACGCCTCAAGCTATCTATAACCAAATGTAATAGGTTAATTTTAATTTAGTATATTTTTACGTAATGTGGTTGTGGGTTTTATGTGATTAATCGGAGAATAACAAAAAAAATTGATTCTGATCAAGCTTGGTTCATTTATTTTTGTACATTTTAGTCGATTTGTTTTTGAATGATTTTTATTTGCTGGCTGAACCGGTGACCACTCATGTTGCATTACTTTTGTATATAAATGTTTCAAATCGTTGTATAATACGAATATAAATTTTTTTTTTAAGTAATGAGATTTATTAATTATATAATTAAATGTTGCAAAAATCATAAATCGGTAGCCGGGCGGTCGACCATCTTGTAGATTCTAATCGGTCTAGGTGGGATTAATCGATTATTAATCAGATTGCTACTTTCGGTATGTTTTGGGTATTTCCGACGAGTTTTGGGTATTTCCGACGAGTTTTGTATATTTTCGGCAAGTTTTTCGTTAAAAATAACTTATAATAGATATAAACGACTATCATAATTGATTTAAACATGTTTTCGGTGAGTTTTAGGTATATCTAGCAAGATTTACGGGTTTTCAACAAGTTTAACCACTGTTGACCGTTTTTAACCATCGTTAAACATATGGCTGACTGATTAATAGACCACGAAAAGCTTGGTAGCCCTCTAGCGCCTAGGCAACAATTAATTGGGTATGTATGCCTTATTTTGCAACACTAATATAATTAGTATTAATTATTTTATTTTTCAATAGTGTATTTTTTTAATATGATTATTACCTTATATCTATATGTCTTGATTGATAATTTATAATTATGTTTGTATGATTATATATGACATATATGAGTTGAATTTTTATTATTATATAGTTAGTATTTAGAATGTTTAAATGCTTTATAAT
Source organism: Glebionis coronaria (assembly GCA_025667525.1). Taxonomy (NCBI): domain Eukaryota; kingdom Viridiplantae; phylum Streptophyta; class Magnoliopsida; order Asterales; family Asteraceae; genus Glebionis; species Glebionis coronaria. The sequence continues at coordinate 612,880,951 of CM046876.1, read as the reverse complement.
GTAATATAAATCTTCTCATATTTATTTTCATTACTTATTACGTATTAGTTGACATATATGTGCGTAAAATTATTTCTGTCGGTATTATGAAGAGTGCAGACTTATGATTTGCACACTGGTTATGCCCAGTTGTTGATTGTGTAATATTTACATGCAGGGGCGGATCCACAGCTTAAGCAGGGTATGCACGTGCATACCCTGTAATTTCTATTTGTAGTGTAATTTTTTTTTGGTTTGAAGCTACAGTCGTTCAATTTAGTAAGGGTGCATACCCAAAATAAATGAGAAAAAAATGAGGTGCATACCCAGATTTAATTGATCGTGAAACAATGGAGAAAAATCAAAGGACAAAGAAAAATGAAAATGGAGTTGAGGTTCCTCTCGTGAAGTGATGGAGGAAGATGAGGAGAGTATATTCTCTCTCATCTTTTACTGTTATTTGAGCTAAAAATTTAAATATTATAATAAATAAATATATTTTAAACAGGAAGTGTAGTAGTACTATTATACCATGTTGTATGTCAGTATGTCTTGATAAAAAATAAATATATGTCAGTTATGTCACACTTTGTTAAATTTAATTATGTTACACATGGGTCTATTTGACGGAAAGTGATAAAATGAATGCCTTTTTTACTTAAGCCCTCTATAAATACATCTATTTAACATTTATGCTTCAAATCTGTTAGTAATATATAGTTGGTTCAAACATAATTGTAGATTTGGGTTCGATAAAATATTGTACTAAGAACATCTTTAATGGTAAACTTTTTAATAGGTTTATAATTGCATCATAACATTAATTTATGAACCTTCAACCTATTCTCATTATGTAGAATTTTCACAAAATTTTATAAACCTCATATATTAATAAAAAGCATTTAATTATGAAGAGGTTTAGGATTATAAACCTATTCAACAAGTTTTTAGACCTCTTCATACTTATATAAACCTATTCATAAACCTACCATAGTGGATGCCGTAAACTATATATATCATGCTCATAATCACGAAAACACAATTCATACTACTTCTATTTGGGGGAGGTCAGGGGTTCGACTCCTGTCATTCCCCATGCGGGGGATTTTCTCAGAATTGGCAGCCAGGTTTGAATCCCATCGCAATGCCTTGAAGCCCCTTAATGGGAAACTGGATGGCTGGCTAGCATGGGGTTGATATTCTCTTCGTGAGATGATTCGAACTCGGGTCGAGAGACTTCGTGCCTCGGTGGCACGCAAGATACCCCTCTGCACCAAACTGCCGTTAAAAAAATAAAAAAATACTACTTCTATTTCTATTTTACGGAATCTACATACTTAAGGGCTCTACAAACGTTATTTTTTTGTCGAAAACACCATGACCCGATAAATATGACCCGATAAATCCGACCCAGGTAAAAACAAATTTAAGCTACAAAATTTTTCATATGCGGTGCATACCCTATTTTAAAATCCTAGATCCGCCACTGTTTACATGAGATGTTGATGCGTAAATATATGACGATGCATCTAATTGAAATTGGGCTTAATGTTTGGCTAAATATAAAATTATTGAGTTGTAAGTTGAGTTAAAAGAAAATTTATGTGCATACGTCTCTTTGAAAATAAGGTTTAACAAAGTCACAATAATTAAGACCAATTTATATCTATACTACATATAAAACATTTTTGTATCTCTCTCCTCATTAAATTTTAAGTAGTACAACTCTTAAAAGATATTGTACAATTTCTAAATGCATAAAACTTAATCTCAAGTGATACTCACAAACATTCATCCATTAAATGTCTTTTAAGTTTTTAAAATTTAATCAATACGCATCAAAGCATAAGGTACAATAAAAATTAATTAAAAACACTAATTAATGTTAACATCATAAAATAAAAATATACTATGTTGTTATACATATTGTACAAACCAATAAAACACATAAATTTTCATGTAGTTTATATGTCACATTGATGGTTCAAATGGTTTTGGATCCATAAGATCGGGGAGAACAGGTACGTCAAACCGGATTCTAATCAATTTCTTTTTTCAACTAATCAAATCGTTATTGTTATTTTTTTCGCCCGGACTTTGATTACTAATTACCCGCAGCTGCAACGCGCGGGTACCATGCTATTTAAGCAATAAAATTTTAAACTTATTTTTCAACTTACAAACATTTATACCAATGTACATTTTTAATATATTAACACAATACACGCTTGAAAATAAAAATACATATTAATACTACTACTAAAATATTCAATTACTTAAAAATACAACTATTCATTCAATTTGTACAATTAAATAATACACAAGCACATATTTATTAACTGGTCAACACATTTAATATTATTAAAAAAACATCATTCAATCTATTAAACACACTAATTAATATGAAATATAACATGTTAGAAAAACCCAATTTCAAAACACTAATAAAAAACAAAGTACATGTTATTATACACATTGTACATCCAAATATAACACACAAAACTTCATACAATTTATATGCTAATAGATTTATTTTTAAAACTAGACCAGATTGCAATGGTTTCAACCGAGAGAACATGAGTGACTGGTGTCACCAGTTCAGCTAGCAAATAAAAGCATTCGAAAATGAATCGAAAATACCCATTTGAAACCTATAAAAATTAATGAATCAGACGTGATCAGGATCATTTACTTTTTGTTTTACTTTGGTTTATCAAATGGTACTCGCCGCCGCATCGCGTGGGTACCTGCTAGTTAAGTAAAACATGCATTGCATGAACAAACACCATATGTAAAAATTCACAAAAAGAATAATTAAGTATCCCGAACTATTGAACGAATCACTTTGAAACTGTTTTCCTCAGGTATCCTCTTCTTTTCCGATGTTCTTGCCCAACAAAATTCAATCAATGATCCTATATATGCACTACATTTGGCTTATCGTTTCTCAGCCTGGCTTGCATGAAAACTTTTCATTCTGATGTAACTACTCTAAAAGCTCCTCCTCGTGCAATTATATGATCAAGAACACGGTTTTCTGGGATTGAGAGGAAACTGATTGAGTCATTGCCCTTTTTCACATTTGCCTCGCTTTAAAGGATCGAAAGAAGGGATAGAATGTGTAAATTGCGTTGAGCGCTAGTTCAAGTTTTTTGTAACTGATGCATGTTCCTATTGAGAAGAACGAACACAATGTGCAATTCTGAACTTGACATCTGAATGCATCTAATTATGACCATATCTACTGTACCTAAGCACAAAATATCTTACCTATATGCCATACTAGTTTCATGACCCGCCCCGGGCTTCATGAGATTTTATTTTTCGTTTTGTTATTTAAGCACTCCCACAGTTATGCCTTGTACAACATAGGAGTAATAAAATAACTTACCTAAGAGGCTAAGACCAATTTGGTTCAATCCATGCTTTATGCCGGAGATGACTTATTGTTCCGAAGAAATCTCCAAAACTTTCGTGGATATTTCTACCATCATATGTTTGAAACTTGCATTCTTCGAGAGAATAAAACACTATTCTTCCTGAATGCAATCTTGGAAAATATATCTTGTTCTCCATCTCTCGTGTTTTCGCTTCCATACATAAAGATGTTCCATCACCAACATAAATCATGTGCTTTCCTATATCCTCTATTTTCTCCCATTTCCGAGCATCCTTATTTGGTATAAATACCTCGACCGATTCTCCATACTCGCCCACAATAAGTAGTAAAAGATGTTGGTCACACTTATATTCATGATCACATTTCACCAGGAAATAATGTGGTCCAAGTGGGGTTGATGTGCAACAACTCGTTAGTGCTTCCTCTACAACAGAGTCGCGAGTGTAAGCTTCATCGACCAATTCTTTGAAAACATCAAGTCCTTTCTCAGTACATCTATAAACATCTCGACCATAGAACAGTGGAATATGATCATAACATGGATCGTCATGACGATCAAAGGTAAACTCACGCCAAGATGATTCTTGGCCTACAAAGTGGGTGCAAAGTTTCAACTCACAATATTCTGATAAAAATCCAAGTACCATACAACCGGGAGAAGTAGGTGGTGCTGAGAGACCAAAGTCGTATAATAAATAAGAATCCTGTGGAAGCTTGCGTGTCTCACCTGTGAAGGGGTTAAAGAGAATGAGGGGTCCATCGTCACATTTACGCATCAGCACCCAACCATACCTTGAACAATGTATTTTCAGTTCACCAATCAATTCTAATTCTCTAGGCGTTTTTATAAAATACTTGACACCAAACATTGGATCAATAAAAGTGATAGTGTCCTTTCCAATAACCATCAGCCAAGGTGAAACTAATGAATATGCCTGCAACTGCCGCCTCTTTGACGCGGTGTGATTGCTCCATTGTATTATAGGTGCTGCTAAATGACATAGTTTGCATGAAGCACGAAAATTCATATATTCAACGCCAACACTAAACTCCATAACCATCTTCAGAACATCAAACAGAAGATTGAGCAAGTATGAATCATCTATAGTGCCATTAAATTCAGTCTCTACACTCTTAACTTTACTTACAACTATCTTATTGTTCTTGTCCTCTTCTTGTTTATGAACGCCTTCTAACAACCTACATACACAAAATATATTTTAGTAAAAGACATTTTCCTGCTACAAATAAAAATAAGAGTAAATTACAATACCTATTGCATTCAAGCATTCTCCAGGCACACGCATGGCTTGTTCTTACTAAAGAAGGCATTGATGATAAAGCGATTGTTTTATCTTTGACGTTATACGAGTATACTATTTTCCCCTTTTCACTAATAACATATATATAACCCCCGGGCTCTGACCTAACTGGAGGGTAAAGATAACCTTTAATGTACTCCAGTGAAAAAGACGCGCCTTTGAGGTCTTCCATTTCTTCCCACGTCTTACTATCCATGTTAAGTTTGAACAAAGACACATTAACAATGACTGGTACGCTAAACCTATCAGAAACAATTAGAATGGAAAGTAATTCTGTAGGAGATCCAACAATAAAAGATTTCTTGCTACCGCGATCATTGAGAAAAGGAGCAGGAAGCTTCAATAATGGCAACAGATTTATCTCAACTTGTGTATCGGTAACCACAATGCTTAACTCTACAACATGAGACCCGTCACTCACAAGGGCATATACTTTACCATTACAACAAGTTAGAACATGCAGAAAATGAGGGTGTTCGCCGGTTACTCTATAGACTTGTGTACTGTATGACATTTCAGTCCAGCTTAATTTTCTTTTTTTACGGTGTAGTCTACAAAACAAAAAGTTCTGGTTTCCCTTTGTTGTCATTAGAAGAATTGAATTGGGATCATCAGGTGGGGAAGACAAACAGAAAGACATTGTGATATCATCATTATCAACATCATAATCATCATCATAATCATCGGAATCTGATTGAAGTTTATAAACCAAGGGTGGGAGATAGATGAACTTTGACGTGAGAGGGTTCCAAAGAGACCACATGACGCTGTATGGATAGCTAGCAACAGAACCACCCAACCAAAGAAACACCCACAGACACGCTTCCCATGCAACTCCGGGATTCGACATCGATAATAGGAAAGCGGACTATGTACATTGTAAAAGATTTGATACTCATCACCGTCGTCTTCTTCGACTTTGAGGTTCTGAGCAACAAGCCACGCATGCTTTGGAGATAGGGGAGGTATTTGATGGTATACAGAACCACAACCTATCTGCTTTTGTTCCATCCTAAGGGCATCCTCAAAGCATGATTTATTCTTGAGTGTAATAACATGACACATAGACATTGCACCTTACGATACAATTTTTTCTACAATCCATAAACTTACAAAGGTATGTTCAATGTCATTCACTTGTACTATATTCAATAATAAATACATGATACTATGAAGTAAGAGAATGTGTTTCTAATATTTAATTACTATATTTGTGAATTTGGCCCTACATCAAGGTGTAATATGCGTATGGACAGAGAAACACCCCTATTCAATATACGGTGACATGGCTGTTTCACAATGCTATCATGCGTATGCCAGTGTGTATTATGCGTATGTTATATACATCCATTGTGGATGGCCTAAGATCATTAAAAAAACGTAACTTGTGAAAAATCAAATTTCGAAGTAAAATCTCAAAGTGTTAGAGTACACATCACTGCTTAAAATCACAAAGTGTTAAGAGTACCTAAACCATAAATTAACAAGTATTATAACCAATAATGTGACGAAATCATATCAAACTTTTAAGGTTTAAATCCTAAAAGGCATAATTTACGATTAAAAGATTGAATTCGTACCTGATAAGAATCGCTAATTATTTGTGCATAAACAAATCGCAATTTATTTATATCGTGTTTATGGGTTAACCTCAGAATCCGGTTATAATTCCGCAGGCAAGCCCAATTCAAGCTTTTCTCTTTATGGGGTGTGTGGGTTCATTTATTCGATTTGATTAGTTCGATTCTCTAATAGACTCTAGTTAACACATTGTACTCTAATTCAAATTAAATTAATTAAACCGAACTAAAACCAAATAACCCGAGTTAGATAACTTTAGTTACTTATTATTCATTAAAAAAACTGTTAAAATTAAAAAGTGTTATATTTACACTAGGAAAGAGTTTAATATTTTATTTTATATTAATATAAGAAAATATATATATTTATATAATTCGATTTAGATTGCCGAAATAATCATAACCAAACCATATTTAACACATGTCATAATCTTTTTATATGTCACACTTTTTAATAAACAGATAATTTAGTTGCAAACGCAATCCCAAACAACCACTTAATTTATGAACCCAAACCCTGCATTCTCTTGCACCATGAAATGGGTTCAAACGAAGAAGAAGTTGATGCTTTTCACGTGTTGAGTAAAGCTTTTATCACGAAACACATAATAAAAAAAGTGATGATCTTCGTTGCAACTCATGAATACTCTACTAGTCTTGTAAGCCTAATAATAAATGAATACATTATAACATAGGATTCACCATTTTACAACTTTCGAATGTTTCACATTCACCCACTCTTTCACCTTACAAAAAACTCCTTTTCCAATAGTAAGCTTTTGCTCAACTAATTACCGATACTCGTACAAGTACGTTATGTAATTGTCAGATATACACATAGGAGGTCCATGAAGGTGTGATTTTATAGGTGATCTTGGATGAGCATATATCGGTGCATATCGTGTGATTTGATGGACGCACATAACCCACACGTATTCGGGTTCATGACATTTACATGATTCATGCTAAATCAGTATTCTTAGATTTCGTAACGAAAATGCTGACCAACAATACTTTATAGTTACACTACTACTACATACTTTGCGGGCATATATATTGATTAAGACTAACAGACATCAACTCTGTTATATTCTAAGTTTGTTACTCGAATATCTTTTAGGAACTTAAAAACATGAAAAGTGCCTTCGGAATACTATGTTTCGCGGTGACACTGTTGGTACTTGTGATGTCAAATACACAAGTGGAAGGCATGCATGCTGCATGTGCAAGGCTTAAGGGTCAACTAGTGCCGTGTCTTGTGTACTTAAAACATTGCCGCGACGACAAAACTCAAGATCTGCCTTCAGCAAGTATTGTGTGTAAAGCTCCCCCAGTGCCGTGCTGTCTAAACCTTGGATGGATAGGCAGGGGCATAAATTCCGACATTGATGCAAAAAATTTCTGTAGTTGCATATTGAAAGAAGTCATAGAAGAGGAGGATAATCTAACCGTTAGTGGTAAAGCCATCTCACTTCTTCCAAAAGCGTGTATGATCGACATGAAAATTCCTGAGATCAATGAGAAGAGCAATTGTGCCAAGTATGTTAAACTCTCTGTCATCATAAATAAAAGTTTCAGATTGGTTTGTATCTTGATTGTGATATTGGTTTTTTTATGCAGGTGGAAGTTAAAGAACATAAAGGGAACTCAATTCTAGTGATTCGATTATGAGAAAGTTACTTATGAAATTGTTATTACGTATGCAGTCTTGAAACTTTGTGTGTTTACAGTTAGAAGTCTTTAAATAGCAAGAAATGTATGAAGTTACAATAAGTGGACATATATTTTAATGCTTGATTCATCTTTAAGAAATCTTTGTCGGCCTTAATATGACTCAATCTCAATAGCTTTCTAGGTTGACAGGTTGAGGATATTGAACTTATAACTATTGGAGAAACTTATGACTAGAAAAATTGACATAGTAAACATATCTCAAACATAAAAAGAAATTTTTTTAAGAATAATGCAGTGTACCTAAAGAAAACAAGATCAAGATCAGCGAACATGGTCAAAATGATAGCCAGTACCTAAAATCTGGCAAGCCATGGTTCTTAGTTTAATCTTACGAAATGTCAAGAACACCTTTAATCTATGCTACTTATTAAAATATAAGCCTATTATTAATAGAAATATTGAAAAATCAATGTACACATTATAATGCATAGATACATAATATAAATAAGTTTAAAAATATAAACTAATTTTTTTAAATATCATAGACAATGTATAAACAAAATTAATAACATACTGTATTATTACGAAATGTCAAGAATACCTTAAATCTATATACTACTTATTAAAATATAAGCCTATTATTAATAGAAATATTGAAAAATCAATGTACACATTATAATGCATGATACATAATATAAATAAGTTTAAAAATATAAACTAATTTTTTTAAATATCATAGACAATGTATAAACAAAATTAATAACATACTGTATTATTACATACATCATCATCTCTCATTTTACAACAAACATAAAACATTGTACACGCCTAGTCACCAACACAAATTGTATAACTCATATAAAATACAAAGATTTTCTATATTTACATATTATATAATATCGTTACGAATGTTATACATATTATCAAATACCTTTCATTATCAATCATCACAATCTTGTAATTGTGTTTTTATATAAAACGATTTATTATTCTTGAAGTTATTCTAACTTAAAACTTACATGAGTAAAATTATTATTGAAAAATATGTATCATCTTAAATATTGTGCTCGCAGATTTTAATATTAGAGTACCTGCAACCGCAACACGTATATACCCTGGTAGTTACAAGTAACACCTTGATTTTGAAAGAAGAAAATTCAGAAGTAATTTTTTTGGAGGTAAAGTGCAAATATCGTCCCTTTACTTTGCAAAAATAGCAATTTTTCCACATAGGAAAGTTCTCGGGTATTTGCCACTATACTTTGCATTTTCATGCAAAAAACCGAGTCAAATTTTTTTAACTTTTGAGCATTAACCCCCGTCAATTCTATCACGCGGCATGCATGTAAGGGTATTTTCGTCATTTTCGATTGTTTGCGTCCGAAATTGTTTACCCACCTTTCGTTTCGTGCAAAACATGTCCCCGAAAGCTCTTTCCCGCCATTAAAACCACAACTGCCACCTTTGCACAACATGATAATGGTCGTCTGACATTTCGATTCAGGTAATTTCAAATGAATTCACCACCATGTGATGATCATGACTAGGTATTATCGCTTGATATAGACTATTCGGATCTCCGACTAACTCCCTTCATCCTCCCGGCAATAGCCAGCATAATGTTTCCAGAACTACCACCACCACCAAACACATAGTTTCATCGCAAAACCCAATTGTTCATAACCCCAATGTTGATAATTGTAATGAAAAACCGATTAGGCCACCACCACCGAAACCATTGTCATCGCAAAACCCCGTTGTTGATAACCCAAATGTTGATAATTGTGATGAAAACCACCATCGAAATCATAGTTTCATCACAATTTCGGATGCAAAACGGTTAGGATAATACCAGGCCCCGCTGGTATTGTTCAGAAGGCCAAAATCCCTAAATTAGCGGATAGCCGGGAATGTGCCCAGGAGGTCTTGATGTCTACACAAGATTATATTAGGAAAGTTATTGAGGATGTTGGCGAGGATGAAGATCTTATCGTGGTCTGTGGGTTAGCGCGGTAGAGATTGTGAATTTTAATGGGGGTATTGTGACTAGGTGTTTGGGAAATGTCAAGAACTTTCTTAAAAATGAGAAACTTGAGCAAGTGATTGTGATAATCAAGTCTTGTACTCTGAATGCTTTGGGTGATCAATTGGTAGCACTTAAAGACCTTCTGGGTCTCTTTCTGGTGCAATTCATCACAAAGTCCTTGCCGTAAAGGATCTTAGAAAAGATATTATTATAGGAGTTGTTTTGATTCTTCATAATGTCTCGGTGTTTACTCCTAAGCCATCCATATATTATCTTAACATTAAAAAAAAAAACCTAATTAAGGTTTTCAGGAAGGATACATTTATTGGAAATGGTAGTGGTGTAAGTGGTAATGTAAGTTGAGTATCAATTGTTGCTTGTTGGTTACTTGTTCTAGGTTGTAGTTGCTTATTGTTTTCTTGTTTACAAACTCAATGTTTTGTATGAAAATCTTGGAATTAACCTTGTTAAGATAGTTATATGTTGATTGTTTTGCTGTTACTTAAGGGCTATTTGGATCATTGCTTAGCAACCAAAAGCTCGATGGTGATGATGGCAACAAGGAACGACAAAGTTGTTTAGTCATTTGACTCTTTGGGTAAGTTCTTCTCGAGGTCGTTTGGTAAAGAGTTAGAGAATTCTGTCTATATTGATCCAATTCTTCACTCGGTATGGAGGTTTAAAGTACCACCTAAGACTCGTCTTTTATGTTGGTAAAGTATTGTTGGCAAGCTCCCAACAAGAGACGTGCTTCTGAGAATTGGTATCATTACTCAGAACCAATATAGATGTCCTCTTTGCAACTCTTGCACTGAATCAGTCGATCATCTTTTTATTCACTATAAGTTCGCTCTCTCGATCTGGTTTACTTTGATTGATGGATGGGATTGCAGTTGGGTTATTCCTAAAAACATGAGAAACTTGTTCTCTTGGTGGATGGATATGGCAAAAGCAATGAAATGTAAAGAGGTATGGCAAACAACGATCTTCTCGGTTGTATGGCACATTTTGGAAGCAAGAAACAAGGCAATCTTTGCGGATAAAATATCTTCTTACTGGCAAGTCTTTGACTTGGTCAAATTTCGAACTGGTTGTTGGGTTAAGGCTTTCTATCCAACATGCTCGTACTCATTACTTGATTTTCATGTTAACTTATTTTCGATCACATTGTGTGGTAGCAATTTGGAAAAGAAAGATCATAATCAACAGTGGTTTCCACCTGAGGTAGGCTCTTTTAAGTTCAATGTCGATGGCGCTGCTAGAGGCAAAACTGAGGCCCGCAGGTATCGGTGGGGTGTTAAGAAACAACTGTGGTGTTGTGCTGGCCCTTTTTTCAATTCTTGTAGGTGTTTTAGACTCTAATGTTGCGGAAGTATTGGCAATAAAAGAATCTTGTAGGATGGTTAATGAGAATACAGATTGGTCCGCATCTCGTGTGATTGTTGAAAGTGATTCCTTGAATGTGGTTTCTTGGGTGCGACGTCCTCTTGAGAGACCATGGCACCTGTTGTCTCGCTTTCAAGAGATTGATCATTTCCTTTTAACTAACGGTAATAGATCGATAGCTCACATCAAACGTGAAGGTAATTGTGAAGACGATAAGCTAGCAAAAGAAGGCGTATATCGTTCTATTCCTTTGAGCACCTGGAGTCTCGAATTTGGTTTGTTGAGCAACAATTGAGTTTTTTTGTTTGTTTTTCCACGCCTATTTGTTGTGGGTGGTGTTCTTTGTCTTTCTTGTAATAGACGTTTGTTATTCTTTTTCAATGATACCAACTTCTTTCAAAAAAAAACTTGGATACCCCCTTATGAAATGTCTTTATACTCCCCCTCATGTTGAGCAGTATCCAAGTTAGATACCCCCCCCCCCTAAAGGATTTAGATTAAGCACAATAAGCCGTAAGCATTTTGGAAACTTATGAATAGAAACAATCAATAAAAGAAATAGAATGAGAAGAAGAAATAAAAAAGTCCAAAAAGGCAATTGGTTCAAGTGAGTGTGTATTAAGTTGTGTGGTGTGAGGAGGTCACAAAGTCGAATCCTTGTGTCCTTTTTGCTTCACACAGACTCGAATAGCAAATAAGCTAGAAATCAAATATGAAAAACCTCAAATAACACTAGCAGTACAAATTTATTACCACTGCTAGTACTAATCTTATGGTATAGCAATACTAATAGTGAACTTTGGGCTTAGTTATAAGCTACAATTCAGCTATAAATTCCACGCAAACTTCAAACAGAATTACTTCACCACCTATTTTAAGCGTGTATCAAGTTTCAATTCCTAAAACCTAGGTTTGACCCTTAAATCCTTGTTGGTGTGTTGTGCAAAATGCTTGGTCAATTTTGGCTAAGTATGAACTAGTAGATGACTGATTTTAAGTTATAAGTGTATGAAACTTAAAGTAATACTTCTAAACATCATAAAACAATAAGACTAGTAAATTTAAGCTAGATCTAACTTGTTTTAACAACTTAACTTCTAGATTTAAAGAAACTGATATGAAATGACAGAAACTTAACACTAACATTTTTTTTGTGTTTTATGTTTTTTTATGCAAACAAAGACATAAATAAGGTTGACTAATTCTAGATGAACTAAAGCAACTAAGCATAACACCTATATGCAAGTAGTGAATAATTATGACATAAACCCAAACAGTCCTTAAAACCTTATCAGTTCTTGTAATCTTGTTTTTTATTAATGAAAGTGAAAGTGTGAAGTTCCAATTCTGAGTTTTAAGACATTAGTTGCTATATGTATTGCTGCTTGGTCACCTGAACTTCTATACATAACACTATCACAATCATAAGCAAGACTAAGCAGTGATCATTTAGACCAAAAGAAATGGTACAACTTTATAGAAGGTTGACTTAAAAAAGTCAAAACCAAAATACAACCCAAACATAAGCAACATCTGAACTTTCTACAAAAGATGCAAGACAACATTTTTCAATCGTTTTTACATTCATTGTTTCGGATTTTCCAAATTCCTTCTTCACGATTTTATCCCATGTGGTCACTGATGCAAGCCTTAAGATGCAATTCCTTATTGCAGGTGTTTTTTTCCTAGAACTACAGCTTGTTCAACTTTCAAGTTGGACCTCAGTTTAGCTTTATAAGTATTAGAAGTTGATCATGGCTTTACAGGATCATTGATTTAATGCTTTTCAGTGTTGGAGTTTGACTCAATTATTATTACTTCTACAATTAAGATATGATTTTAGGTTAAAAATCAAATATAAAACAGGGTGTTTGGAACAACTCTATTTTTTTCAAAAGGCAAGATTATCTAATTAAAATTTCTACCACAATAGGTTTAACTTTCTTCAATAGCATACGTTCTTTTGTTGCTTGAAAAATCTTTTCTAGCCTTTGTATCCTGGTTTCAAGATTATCAAAGCCATTGAATTCCAGATCTTCTTAATCGGACATTGATATACAAAAAATTAAGGGGGGTTTCTTACGCGTGATATGGTTGTTGTTTGTAACACCCCATTTTGATAAATGAAATGTCACGCGTAATTATGGCGTGTTATCAAAGCATGCAAGGTAATATGTACTAAACATACATGACCATAGGTAAAACCAGAATCAAACATCGGTTCCCAAACATAAGCCCAAAACATAAATAAAGTAAATGAACAAAAGGAAGACTTAAACAAGCATAAATATATTAAGGCATGAGGAGAAGAAGTCTAAGGTAGCTCCCATCCTATGCGTGTCCTCCAAATGCTCCAATCTAACTTTAGGTACCTGCCGTTTTGGGACATGGAAAGGAAAGTAACGGCTGAGCATAACGCTCAGTGCACGGATATACAACATAGTATGAATGACAAAAACATAAATAAGACTAATAGCAGCGGAAATGTATAAGTCCTGGAAAACCTAGAATAACTTAGTAAAACTGGTTTTATAGTTTGAAAAGCCTTATGTTTATCTTATAAAAACTGTTTAACACTTTAACCATTAAGCCAATATAGGTCATGAAATATCAACGTGCATGAATACTTGGAGGGGTGACCTCGTCATGCAATTAGAGGGGCTGCCTCTAATTAATATACTGTTTGGGTATGAGGGATCAACTCCTTGTGAAGGATGCACCACATTCACCTGAATAATCTGCTGAAAACATGTAAACTAGGATGCACCCATACGCCCCACGTGATAATAATAATAATAATAATAATATGGCCAAAAGCTGAAGGGATGCCACGAGCTATCACTCCGTCGTGGTGGAGTCATAACACTGGTGCCTCTAGTGTTATGGTTATGGTACCTCCATAACTAGGTGAAACTGGTCATGCATGTATATGGCTTTAGGCATCTAATTAAACATAATAAATTCAAAAACATATAAAACATATACTGGGGAAAACAGTTGGCTGCATACGGGGAATCCTAATAAGGAAGAATTTCCATACTGAAAGGACGGAGAATCCGTACCTTATGTCCAGTGAACGAAGAAGACGAACGGAAGAGAGTCCTACTTCGATATCACTAATGCTACATAAATAATATACGTGTATAAGTATATGATTACTGAGTACGTAACTGGTTTTATATCATGTCTTAGCTTGTTTTATATGTTCATGTCATGTTTTACTAGTTTAAGCTTTATACTGCGTATATCATGTATTCTGTCTATTCTGATTAGGTATTACTTGTATTTCCTGTATTATTATACTTGTTGTGTAATAATAAGTAACTTTCTAATAATAGCAGGTTTCCTAAAATAGAAAGTTTCCAAAAATAGAAAGTTTTCAAAAATAGAAAGTTTTCAAAAATAGATTTACTGCTTAAAATAGATAAGTTTCTAAAAATAGAAAGTTTCCATAAATAGATTAGCTGCCTTAATTAAATAAGTTTCAAAAAATAGAAAGTTTCCATAAATAGAAATAAGCTGGATTATTAAGGTAATAAGATAAGCTGATTAAATAGTATAGTTTATTAATTATTTCATGTAAATTAAATAAACTATAGGTTAAAGTATTTAATTAAATATAACATGATTTAATTAAATATAAGTTAAAAATACTTAGGTTTAAAGATGTATTAATATTTATTATTAATATAACCTAAGTCATGTAAATTAGTTAATTATAAGGCATGTTTAATAATTAATTAATTATATAGTCTAACTTAAATAATAAATACTTAGGTTAAAATCCATGTATTATTATTAATAATAATAACCTAAGTCATGATGTAATTAAATTAATTAAGTAACATGTTAAATTAATTTAAATAAACCTTGAAATTATTTAACTTGTAACATAATTAACTTACAAAAATAACCCATGAACCGAACCCGTGTTTTAATCTAAACTTGTCGTGAACCGGACCGGTTTAACCCATGAACCGGTCAACGAAACACACCCTTAACAGTGGCTAACCGGCTTAGCCGGTTGCCACTGTTTGTGTAAAACAGCCACCGGCCCACGCCGGTGGTTCCCTTGGTCTTGGCTAGCCGCCGGCTAGCAAAACTTCTCACCGGCTAGCCGGTGTTCCCCCTGCTGCCGTAGCCATGGTTCCCCCTGCTTTCCTTAATTAGCCACCGGCCTAAGCCGGTGGTGGTTCTTATTTCTACCGAGACCCAACAACACCAAAACACACCCCGACACATGTCAGGGTCCCCTTGTTCTTGCGGCCGAGACATGACAACCCAACACCGAGACCTTGAGGTATCGGTTGGTGCGAAACCAAGTAAGCCGAGACCATGGGGTCTTGGTTCCCTTGCGTTGGCCGAACAAACACCCCTAAAAACCATGTTTAATTTACCCCCCCCCCCCCATGATTAATTTCATGATGATATAACTTTTTTATATACAACCTATGATTTCATGTGTTTTAATTTAAGAAAACATAAAATAAAAAGGGGTTTAATAATTTACCGAATACGTGGAATGAATAAATCTTGATCTCACGAACACACTCCTAATCAATAATTATAAATCAAAACCCGTCCTCCTTTTATGTGCTGCTGACGGCATAAAGAGAACATCACGTTCTCTTTTTGGGTGCTGCTGGCGGCATAAAGAGAACATCACGTTCTCCTTTTGGGTGCTACTGGCGGCATAAAGAGAACATCATGTTCTCCTTTTGGGTGCTACTGGCGGCATAAAGAGAACATGAAGTTCTCCTTTTGGGTGCTACTGGCGTCATAAAGAGAACTGGCGGCCACCATAGGGTTTGCTTTGTTTTGAAAATGTGATAAATGAAAATATAATGTTTAACCTTCCTGTCATATTTTTGTGAAGTGGGTTGGGCCATAAGGCCCGTTTCCGTCCTTTGTGCCCGCGGGTAGGTGGGGCCCACAAGGGAAACCCGAACCTTTTCATGCTTAATAATTACGTGTTCGTACGTTTGTATTTACGTTAAGTTATTATAATTTATTCGTGTTATTATAAATACTTGTACGTAATCATAATAATAACATACGTAACTACATATTTATGTGTTCGTGATTCTTACGCTCATGAGTTCATGTTCGTGATTATAATTATTATTGATAATAATTATCTTGTATTAATACATACTTAATACTTATCGTGTAATAACACGTACGTAATTCTTGTAATTAATATTCGTGACACGTGTTCATGTTATATAAGGAAAGTTGTAATCTTGTACGTACGATTATTAGTGTATTGTTCATGGTAAAAGCATGCGGGTTTTACAACTCTTCCCCCTAAAAAGAATAATTCTTCCCCGAATTATAGATAATGTAACTAGAAGCGTAACATACCCGACTCAAACTGGAAGGTATGCAAGATAAAAGGAAATGAAGATGACGTGAAACGTGACATAGCTTAAAAGGACGTGGGACATGACGTGACTGAAAGAGTCTTATTTGATTATGGAAGGATGAGAGGATACAATCCGGATGGACTCCTCCGTTTCCAAGTGGCTTCCCTCTCGGAATGGTTCCTCCACAAGATCTTGACACAAATGATAAATCTTGGTCCTCCTGACCTTGACTTGAAAACACGAAGAGTTCATGGTTATCAACGTAAGATAGATCCCCTGAATTTGATCGAGGGAATAAGAATTAACGTGCAAGGGTAACTGAAACGTTATGGTGCAAAACAATCTAACTTAACTGATAATTAGCAACGATGCGCGAGACATATAGAAACGTAGTACGTGAAAAATTTTGAACGTGATACGTGAAAAATTTTGAACGTGATACGTGGAGATATGGTGAGTGTAGTATGAGTAAACATATCGTGATCCATGATACATGTAACATATCGTGAACGTGATATGAGGAACGTGGAATGAACATGACATGTGAAACATATCGTGAATATGTAATACAACTGTGGTAACGCAAAACGTTACAAGGTGAGACGTGGAATGTGACGTGAAACGTCTATCTGCGGATAGGGGGTTATACTAAACTTAAGTGTGGTCTCTCCAATTCCTGCAAAACTTCCCAAAATGAAGATGAACGTAAAATCGTAAGCCAAGATACGATCATGAACGTAATAGTGTCATGAACGTGAGCGTGAAAGCAAGTCGTGAAATTAGAACAAGGACGTGGACGTAAATAAGGAGCACAACATGCGAACCCTTGTCTGACCCGATATCTGACAGATTACCAAGTGCTCAGATGAGCCTTGGCTGGAACATGTCCGATCAATCTGTTGGTTCTTAAATCCTTACGGATGTAAGGATTCTGCAGACTTTATCAAACTGTTGGCAATAACCTAGATACCATCTTATTTCTTCTGAGTTCGCGTTAATCTGGTAACCAAAATCCGTGGGGGATCTTGTCCCATTTTTTATCACAATTCTGATGGTGGATAAACATCCCAGGCAGTTGGTGTTCTATCTTAACCTGTTGGTATGCCAGGTACCTAGATATGAACGTAACTGTATCTTGCTTCGTAGAAACTTGATACATAGAAATTTGCGAAACTATGAGTCTCCGAAATTAGACTTCTCATAGCGTAGGATTTTCTGGAACACCTAATGTAGTGTAGGGTTCTCACCTTTGTGCATAAGCTGAATCATTGTAAGATTAACCGTGCGAATCCATGGTATTCAGCGTGTCACTGTAATCAACTGATACAAGTGTTTTCATTGGGTTCAGATAAAGTTCTCGGAATCTTCTCGAATTGATCACAGCTCAAAGTGGAATAGTTGTTCTTGGTGACAAACAGGGGGTTTGGTTTTCTATTCTATTAAAAAGGTAAATGCATGAATTAAATAAAGATTTAAACCAAAAACAGTTAATGAAATAAAACTTGAATTAAAATTTATTTAATTAAACAATTAAACAGTAGAATAACCTTGCTGAAAAAGTGCTTGATTCGGAATGTATGCTTGATCCGGAATAAATCAGACAAAAATCCTTCATTCGGAAAATCTCACTCATGCGGAATACTAGCTCATGCGGAATAAATGGTCATGCGGAATAAAAGGTTATGCGGAATAAATGGTTCATGCGGAATAACTAGCTTATGCGGAATAAATGGTTCATGCGGAATAAACTGCTCATGCGGAATAAATGCTTATGCGGAATAAATGCTCATGCGGAATAAATGCTTATGCGGAATAAATGGTTCATGCGGAATAAACTGCTCATGCGGAATAAATGCTTATGCGGAATAAATGCTCATGCGGAATAAATGCTTATGCGGAATAAATGGTCATGCAGAATAAAAGGTTGATGCGGAATAATAGGCTCATGCGGAATATAAGCTCATGCGGAATACTAGGTTCATCCGGAATAATAAGTTGATGCGGAATAATGAGTTGATCCGGAATAATCAATTATTCCGGATGAAAGGCTTTGATCCGGAATATAAAATATTCCGGTTGAACGACTTTGACAAGGAATAAAAATGCTGATGCGGAATGTTACTTTGATTTGGAATACTGGGAATGAAGAACAGTTAGACAGAAAAACAGGGAAAAACGATTTTTAATCAAAACAAGCCAATTTTAACCAAAAGATTTTAACCAAACTAAACACTTATCATTTACTAACCATAAACATCAAATCCCAACAATAAAAACACAAAACCCAATAACTTTTGAAGATCAAATCAACCAAATAAGAACTTTAAGCTTTAAATAAAAAAGATGAAGATGAACAAGATTAATGGAAAGATTATATTGATGATTAAGGTTAAACAATCAAAGGAAAAGATTAAAAACTACAAGATTTGTGAAAACAAGAATAAAAATCACCAACACCTTAGTGGTGTTGGCTTCTTCCCTACGAAACAAAAGAAAAGAAAACTGGAAAAATGAAAAACTCTCCAAAAAGTGTGAAGGGGTTGTCTTATATAGTCCTTGTCTTTGGTTGGTGAGTGGGCTTTCTCTCGTTCTTCTTGTCTTCTCGTCTTTTCAGAAAAGTTGACGTTTTCGATTCTGATTCGGGATTTGTCGACGATTAAATTCAACTCGTCTTTTAATTTCTTCGTTTAATAGACTTGAGTTCCTTCGACATATGTAAATCTTCCATCTTTGGTCCTTTTCTTCGATAAATCTTCAAATAGGCCCATTGACTTCAAATCTTTTGCATCTCTTGGACAATAGACTTCGTCTTGAGTCTTTTTCTTCGATAAAACCCGTGCAATCCCATGTTTTCTCCATTATCCATCCGGTTGGCTCTGAAAACACAATAAACAAAAAAACCACACGTAATTCCAAACAATTGATATTAAATACGCGTTTTGGTCTCGTTTTAGTAAGAAATAAGTGGTAAAAGGATGGGTGTTTTCACACCTATCAAATCCCCTGCACTTAACCATTTCCATGCCCTCATGCAATGCTTAGTGATAAAGCAAATTTACACTTTTCTCATAATCGATCAACCTTGGCCTTATTTAACATACTACTAAACAAAAATTAAAGTACTAAGAGAAATTAAAACTTTAAAGGAAACAAAAGGATAGAAAACCATTTTCACTTGAAAATAGCTATATGGAAATAACTTGCAAAGAGATCAAGGACTTACATTAGGGCTTCGGTGCTGCGAAGATTTATCACCCTCAAGTTTCACGTTCCCCAAACTAAGCTTAAAAACGAGATCATTGTTATTATAAGTTAGCAAATCAAACACTTACACACATGGCTTAATTACATGCTTAAACTCCCTTATTCCTAATTGTATCTCTTATATTTTATTTTTGTGTTAGAATGATCATGAAGATGCATTTTTGGACTTATTGCGATAGTTTATTTAGGCTGAAAGCAAAGTAGGACGATTTGATCAATAGTTAGCTAAAGGACAAAATCTCTTAAAACTGCTTCTCGGGATATCAAAAAGTTCATATCTTGGCATAACTCGCTTCACGATTTGAGACCTTTCTCGGGCCGATATTTGGCATGTACTTCATACTTCATATCTTGAGAGACGTGCTTGAGATAATGGTCTTCTCATCGTTAATAGAGTTTCTTCACTTGGAGACTTTTGAGGGGTACTACAACTTTGTTGACCACGACTTCATCATTATTTCTTCAATCGCTAATTGGGATTTTGAGATACAACGATCCGCCTCCTTTTCGGACTTGGATCTATTTATCCTCATACCTTGTTAGGGTCTTTTCGGATAGACTTCTCCATGATCTTTATGGGAGTTGATTGCTTTTCGTCGTGAGTCTTGATCCTTCATATTGATTTTGGGAATAATGCTTTTCACATCGCCTTGGATCTTTAGCAATAAGATTGAATCATCATGCCTTGTTAGGGCCTTTTCGGACTCGCCAATCTTCGCGCCCCGCTTCATAAGTTATGCCTTGGCTATGAACTCTTATCATTACCGAGCAACTTTTAAACGATCTTGGGCTAGAAGCTAAGTAACTTTTCAAATCGTACGACCTTACTTATTGCAGATAAATTATTAGCAAGTGATGGGAATAGGCAGATAATTACACCAAGTGAGCTTGTGCAAGAATACCGACTTATAATTGACTCTATCATTTTTCGTTCTCCATAATTCAAAATCCGAAGTAATGAGACTCGTGGATGCTTAGCCTAATAAACCAATTAAGGTCTACATGGTTAAGGATACTAGCTAGAATAAACTTGGATAAGTATATTCGGGTTGAGTCAAAATAATCGCAACGGGCCTAATATGTCAAAGACTTCAAAACTAGCTACACCACTTTATTAATATTTTTGACTTTATTGCGGGATATATACATATGAAAGCAACGATAAAAAATTAAAAATTACGACTTGTAGAAACTAGAAGGGGGGGTTGAATAGTTTCTTATATTTACTTGTTAAAATATGGTTTCCAAAAATCCTTTTTCAAAAACTTAGGCTTGAGGAAATATGTGAAATCTTCTTATGCACAATATGAACAATGATAGTGTAACTAAACTAATACTAACAAAATATATCCACAAAGAATAAAGAATGATAGTGTAGCTAATCTAATACTAACACATGTATATGCATAAAGAATAAAGAATGTAAAGAGTTAAGGGTAAAGAAAGATCAAACCGAACACCAAGGATTTATAGTGGTTCGGCAACGAAGCTCACTCCTCGTTCCTACTCCACTCCTCGAGTACTCCTTACTCAAGAGTTCACTACACAACAAGCTCCTTATGGTGGAGAAAACCGTACACGTCGCTTAACCAATTTCCGACTCTAAGCTAAAAGTCGAGCCCTAATCGTAGCTAGGACCAATCTACACAACTATACTTAGTACATACACAACTTCCAAATAGACAAAACTACTTGGATCTTCACAACTATGACACAACTACAAGTGTATAAAATTAGATCTTCAATGGATCTTTGGTGGTGGACTCAACACTTCACTAGGATAGTGTTCTTCTCTTTGCACTTGGAGATGAAGGGATGGAAGAACAAGATTCACTTCTTAAACAAGTAATAATCAAACAAATGATCAAAGATTTGAGTGATCAAAGAAGGGGTTTGAATTTGGAAATAAATGTGCAAAAGAGGTGAGGTGAAAAGCTGAGAATGGTCCACTATTTAAAGGACAAAGGAGCCAACGGCTATATCTGCCTGCGGTACCTTATCATAGCCCGCGGTACCTTATCGATAAGGTACCGCCTAGGTGCTAAGGTACCGCCGAACTAGACTCTGCTCCTTTTTGTCCTTTAGTGGTGGAGGTCTTATATGGGTATAAAAATATCCTGAAAGGATATTCTTAACCAAATAAGAATATGCCATTTTCAAATTTCAAATAATTAATTTAATAAAATATTTTCTTAAAAATAAAGTTTAATAAAAACTTGTCACATTTAATAAAAAGTGAGTTTTAAGAAAAGATTGAATCACTTGATCACTTGATTAAGGTTAGTACTTGTTTATCCATACCTTAAGTGAAAATGGGTAAAATGAAAAATACTTAAACTCAAGAATTCGTTTTTCGTTGTTTTCGTAAATGCTTGTTTTTACATATTGTCGTAATCAAAACTAAGCGAGACCGAAAAATGCAAGTAACGTTTTTAGTCATTATTGCATTAACAATCTCCCCCTTTTTGATTCCGACAATACATAAACTCAATCACATAAAAACAAGATTTTCGAAGACGAGTTTATTCATTTCTCCCCCTTTGTCGAAGCAAAAAGGTTGCGTAAGCCGGTGTTGAAGAAACGGACTTTGCAAAGACTCCCCCTTGGTGATTACTCCCCCTACCTTGGGGCACCGAGGAATCGAGATATGGTGACAAGCTAAGAAGGGTTAGTTGAACAAAAGAAACAACCAACAATATATAGCAATAGGTCACATAAAAAAATTAAAAGAGAAGAAAACACAAAGACAAAGATCCAAGATAGGTTACTAAAAGAACATCATACAAAGAAGTATGGAAAAAGAAACAAGCCAAAAGCATAAATCTAATCCTAGTTATTCTAGAATTCTAAGATTTGCTTGAATTTGGTGTCTTGTGGATGAGCAATCAATGCTTATATGAAAGACAAGGTAATAGCGGAGGGTGGTGGTGGTGGCTTGTTGGAGATCTCATAATCAAAGTGAAGAGGAGGCTTGATTAAGAGACTCTTGATGTAGCTCAACTCCTCATAGAT
This sequence comes from Glebionis coronaria, assembly GCA_025667525.1. NCBI lineage: Eukaryota > Viridiplantae > Streptophyta > Magnoliopsida > Asterales > Asteraceae > Glebionis > Glebionis coronaria. The sequence goes on along the minus strand of CM046876.1, from coordinate 612,857,942 downwards.
GTGTGCCATAGCAAGATGTTGATATTGACAACAATGACAATATGTTCCATGGTGCATGACATTATCATGAGAAGGAGGAAGAACACTAAAGGGTGGTGGTGGAAGAAAAGAAGTTCCACAATCAACATTCTTGGTAGGAGAAATGTGATTAAGAGTATTCTTGGGTGGGTTTGGATTGAAAGCAATTGGAGAAAATGGAGGAGATTCAAGGCTTTCATTGGGAGAATAAGATATTTTGGATGTGAAGTAATGCAAAATGCTTATGGTTTAAATAGGGAAGGCTTAGGGTATTTTTGGGGTGGTCAAAGGGTTCGAAACAAAGATTCTCAAAAATGTTGGAGAAAATCTGGAGTTTCAGACAAAAACCCGAAAAAGGAAGGCCACTGTAGGCGGTTCCTTATCTAGGGTGGCGGTACCTTATCAGTAAGGTACCGCGGTTCACATATGGAACCGCCTACAGAAGCAGGGTTTGGTGTTTGGAGGAAGATTTTTCAGCAAATCTTATTTTTCTAGTCTAACTTATCATAGGAATATGCTTAAAAGCAAAGATAGACAAAGAAAACATATGCAAACTTACCAAATAGAGATTTGACCAAAATACATGGATTAAAAAAATCAATGTAGGAGGTGTGTAAGACAAGACCTTAAGTCATGACACAATGATCCTCCATGATTCAATCTTGTTCTTGCTATGTTTGAGAGAATCATACATATGAATTATGTAAGCTCTAGATTAATAGCGAGAATCTATGAAAAATCGTTTTTAGATTAAATTAACAATGTCAAACGAATTTCTCAACCATTTTCGAACGAGACTTTGAGAGTTTTGAAAAGGAGAGGAGAAGATTTTTCAAGGACTCAAAGTGGTAAAAGAAAACACACAAGAAGAAAAGAATTTAAGGAAGATGATCCATTAATCTTAGACCTAGACGCAAGTAATTAAAAGGTTCCCTCTTAAGTGGCTTAGTGAAGATATCGGCTAAGTTGTCCTCGGAGGGCACCTTTTCAATAGTAATGTTCCCCTTTTGAACATTATCCCTAAGGAAATGGTGTCTAATTTCTATGTGTTTGGTTCACGAATGTTGCACGGGATTCTTGCTTAGGTCTATAGCGCCTTTATTATCGCACATGATGGGAACATCATCAAGAGAAATCCCGTAATCAACAAGCGCTTGCTTCATCCATAGAGCTTGTTGGCATGCTTTTCCGGCACTCACATACTCGGCTTCCGTGGTGGATATTGCAAGAGCGGTTTGTTTCTTGGAGAACCAAGAAGTTAAACAACAACCCATGAAGGTACAAACTCCACTAGTGCTTTTCCGGTCCACATAGTCTCCCGCATGATCCGAGTCCGCGTAGAAAATGGTTTCTACGCCGGTCCCTTTAGGATACCATAATCCTAAATGTATAGTGCCTTTAATGTATCGGAAGATACGCTTAACCGCTTCAAGGTGAGAGGTTTTGGGAGCCTCTTGGAAGCGAGCACAAAGGCAAACACTAAACATGATATCCGGTCGACTTGTCGTTAGGTACAACAAACTACCAATCATACTTCTATATTTGGTGTTGTCTACCGACTCACAATCATCATCTACAGTGAGTTTAGTATCCGAGGCCATAGGGGTCTTCATTGGTCTAGATTCTTCTAATCCAAATTTCTTTAGCATTTCTTTAGCGTACTTAGATTGACTAAAGAAAATACCATCGTCCATTTGTTTAATTTGGAGTCCTAAAAAGAAGTTAAGTTCTCCCATCATACTCATTTCAAACTCATCATGCATGATTTTGGCAAAGTCATCACACAATTCTTGACAAGTTGAGCCAAATATAATGTCATCAACATATATTTGTACGATTATGAGGTGAGGACCTTTCTTCTTTGTAAAGAGTGTATTGTCTACCATTCCCATGGTATACTCATGTTTAACAAGAAACACTTTAAGTCTATCATACCAAGCTTTGGGTGCTTGTTTGAGTCCATAAAGTGCTTTCTTAAGCTTGTAAACATGGTTCGGTTTCTCAAAATCAATGAAGCCGGGAGGTTGAGCCACATATACCTCCTCATTGATCAAACCATTAAGAAATGCACTCTTTACATCCATTTGTTGAAGCTTAATATCTAAGGCACAAGCGTAGGCTAAAAGGATTCTAATAGATTCTAATCTAGCTACTGGTGCATATGTCTCGTCATAATCAATCCCTTCTTGTTGATTATATCCTTGAGCTACAAGTCTAGCCTTGTTACAAGACACAACACCATTCTCATCTAGCTTATTCCTAAATACCCATTTGGTTCCTATAATGGTAGAACTTCTAGGTGGAGGAACAAGTTCCCAAACATCATTGGCAACGAATTGATTCAATTCTTCTTGCATCGCAATGACCCAACTCTCATCCGTCAAAGCTTCTTTAACATTCTTTGGTTCAATCAAGGAGACAAAACAAAAGAAGTTGCTTTGGTTTTGGACTTGAGATCTTAGGGTCCTTTGATTTAAGTCACCAATGACATTATTGAGAGTATGATCCCTAGACTCCTTAATGTTTACTTCCTTTTCAACATTAAGGTCTGATACTTGGGTTTTGACCTAGTAAGAAAATTTATCGTTCTCGTGGTCTAAACGAATTAATCTAGGTTCTATGTGTGACTCTATTGTTTTTTTGGTGGAACAAGTGTTTGTCGTTGTAGTAATTTAAAATGTGCAAAGACTTAAAAGTAAATGTCGTTAAAGTAAAGTGGCTTAAAATTAAATCTCGTTTAAAGTAAATCTAAGTCTAATTAAAAGAAAGGTGCGATATTTAAAAACGTGACGAAAAGTAAAATAATTAAATGACTAAAATTAAAAGCGTGACGGAAATTAAAATCGGACAAGAATTAAAATGAGAATGTGAAAATTAAACAAGACAAAACACTAAAACAAACCTAATCGGAATGTATTCCGATCAGACCTCGTCGGAATATACCACCTTTACCTGTCGGAATGAAGATCGGAAAACACCAATCGGAATATGTCACTTAATCTGATCGGAATAACCAAACCTAAACCCCCAGATCGGAATGTATAGTACCAAAACTGGTCGGAATATGGAAGAGATCTGGTCGGAATGCTGATCGGAACCCGTGATCGGAATATCGAAGCTATACTTGATCGGAATACCACCAACACCTTGATCGGAATATGGCAAAGAGCACCAATCGGAATATCTGTCACTTACCTGATCGGAATACCCAAGACTCTTCTGATCGGAATACCAAAGTCTCCCAAATCGGAATGCTGATAGGAATATCAAAACCCTAATCCGATTACTCCAATCGGAATGTACAACCCTTTTCCGATTTACCATATCGGAATACGGAAGAAAAGGCACAAATTAAGCTAAACAAATAAACTACTAATCAAATAAGCACAAGACGAAAATCCTAAAGCAAACCGTATAGAAATAAGCTACTAAACTGAAATTTAAAGACTTTTAAAACACGAAATGAATAAGCTTTACGAAAAACAAACTTTTATATAAAAATAACTTTTATAAAAACTTTATAAACTTGAAAATAAACAAAATAAGCTATGAAAATAAATGATTTAAAACAATCACAAGCATAAAAATGTAATCTTTAAACAAATAAACAAGACAAAAAGCATGTAATCAATAAAATCAAGCAAGAAAGAAAGGTAGAATGAGAGATCAAACAAGTAAAGTAAAGGTGCAATAAAGATAAAAGTAACTTACTTGAAAATTAAAGTGCAAGACAATGTAATAAAAGGTGCAAGTAATTAAAGGTGCAAGGTAATTAAATGTGCAATAAAGTAAATGTGGAAGAACTAGTGTCACTCTAGCCAACCATGGAAGAACTAATTGTCACGATTAGTCAACAAAAACAAATGAATGAAAATGGGGTGTATTTATAGGAGATTAGGAGGGTGGTTAGAGGAAGCTTCCTCCCCTCCTTCCTTTCTTCTTAATTGCGTCCTTAAGTCCTTCCTTCTTAATCTCTTTGTTAATCTTGGACTTTGATGACTTTTGGCTCGGGATTTCTTTGGACTCGTCTTTTAATTCTTCGATAAATAAGACTTGAGTTCCTCGGCTTTTGATAAACTTCCGTCTTTTGACTTTTTCTTCGATAAAACTTCAGAATTGGTCTTGGACTTCCGTTCTTTTTGCACTCTTGACTTCTTGACTTCGTCTTTCGTCTTTTTCTTCAATAAAAGTCCGTAAATGCCCGTGAATGTCCGTGTTTTCTCCACTTTTCACCATTTCGTCCTAAATCACAACAAAAACACAAACCACGCATAATTCCGACATAAAAGACATAAAATACACGTTTTGGTCCGGTTATTATTGTAATTAAGTGGTAAAAAGGATGGGTGTTTACACACCTATCAAATCCCCTACACTTGACCATTGCAATGTCCTCATGCAATGCATTAGTTACAAAGCACGTTTACATTTTTCATCAAAATCAATCCACGTTGGCCTTTATTAAAGAGACAGAAATCTATAAACATTCAAAGTAAAGAAATCAAAAACATACCTTGGGTTTTGGAAATGTTATGAATGATCATCATCCTCAAGTTTTCACTTTCTCCAAACCAATCTGAAAAACGAGATCATTGTTATTATAAGTTAGTAAACTAACACGAACTCATGTGGGCCAATTATTCACCTAGACTCCCTTATTCCTAGGTGTATCTCTTATATTTTATTATTGTCTTGAATGATCACGAGGATGCATTGTTTGACTTATTTCGATAGTTATTAAGTCTGAAAATAAAGTGAACGATTTAATCAATAGTTAGCTAAAGGACAAAATCTTTTAAAACTGCTTCTCGGGATCTCATAAAGTTCATATCTTGGCATAACTCGCTTCGCGATTTGAGACCTTTCTCGGACCGATATTTGGCAGCGACTTCATACTTCAAACCTCGAGAGACGTTCATGAAATAATGGTCTTCTCTTCATAATAGGAATTTCTTCACTTGAAGTTTTGAGAGATTCATACTTGGACCACGACTTCTTCATTTTTCTCCAATCTTTATTTTGGACTTTGATATACAACGATCCGCCTCCTTTTATGACTTGGATCTATTTATCCTCATACCTTGCTAGGGTCTTTTCGGATGCACTTCTCCATGACTTTTGGGGAGTATTTGCTTTTCGTCGTGTGTCTCGATCCTTCATATTGATTTTGGATAAATGATTCTTCACATCACTTTGGATCTTTAGCAACAAAATATAGCCCTCATGCCTTGTTAGGGCCTTTTCGGACTCGCCAATCTTCGCATCCCGCTTCAATAAGTTATGCCTTGGCTATGAACTCTAATCCATACCGAGCAACTTTTAAACGATCTTGGGCTAGAAGCTAAGTAACTTTTCAAATCGTACAACCTTATTTATTGCAGATAAATTTATTAGCAAGCGATGGGAGAATAGGCTTATAATTAACTCACATAAATTCACGAAAGAATACCGAACTTATAATTGGCTCTATCATCTCTCGTTCTCCACAGTTTAAAATCTCAAGGAATGAGACTCGTGGATGCTTAGCCTATTAAGTCAAAGTTTTGGGTTTTCGAGTCGCCTATAGGATCTTGCAAACTTTTAGACTTTTTCAAGTTTTAGAAATCGCATTTTAAAGTTCCCTTGATAAACGACTCTCTAGGATCAATTATAGGAACTTGCGAAAAGTTCTTGTTCTTAACCCGTGAGAGTTAAGACTTTCGCGTTTTATAGCTCCCTATATAATAGCCTAGCAAAACTCGACTCAAACATGTTAAGGATACTAGCTAGAGTAAACTAAGATAAGTAAACTCGGGTTGAGTCAAAAAAAATTCACAACGTTTTGAAAATTAAAACCACTTTATTTAAAACTTTATTCTAGCAACGAAATAAAATAATTAAAATAAAGGAAAAACTAATAGGCCAAAATAGATCAAAAATTTTGAAAAATGTCGAAAAAATTGATTTTTCGGTTAAAATGAGGACAAATACCAGGAAAAGACCACTTAACTTCGATAGAAGTCTCCCCCTACACTTAAGATAAACATTGTCCTCAATGTTTAAGCATGTGGGGGTAAACTCCCCTACACTTAGGACATTGTGCACTTTGTTTAAATCTTGCTAAGGGAAAGGACAACTAAAGAGATTCCTATTTTAATATTTAAGAAAATATAAAATAGTGAATCGAAAAGAGTTTAGGATAGAACCAGGATAATGGAACACGGAATCACGGGTCGTCAAGAATCATCAAGAGTGGATCATTGAAGCTCGAATCCCTGATTAAGAGAGGAGAGGAAAGCAAACCAACGAGTCTCCCCTACACTTATGATAAAGAAGGCGAAAAGATAGATGCATGGGTTGCCTCCCAAGAAGCGCTTGGTTTTTGTTAACCGAGTCGTGAGCCTGACTCGACCTTGATCATCAACGGAAGAAGCATGAAACATATCCACCAGGGTCAAAGACATAGTTTTCGTCCATCAAATAGCAAAGGCTTAAGGCGAACAAGGCAAGCCAAAGAAGAGTAGGCAAGGTTCCCTTAAGCAGCGATGGAGCACGGTGGAAGCAAGGGTGAAGTGCAAGCATGTCTTCAAAATTTCCAAAGATTTTTCCTTTTATTTCATCAGGTGGATACTGAGATGGCTTAAAGATTGCAATACCGGGGTCGAACACCTTTTCCTTTAAGAGAAAATAGCACTCAGGCTCAGCAGAGTGTGAAGAAGATCCGCGAAGAAGCACAACCTCGTCCTCAGAAGGGGAACAAAGATGTGTTAACTCATACGTGCTGCGGATATTGGTGTCGACCGGTTTCTTCTCCTTTGAAAGAATGTGCTTCAAATCCAAAGTAGGATCAAGATGATAATCTTCAAAGTCCAAAGGAGGTGCATCACTCTCATGAGGGAAGTAAGTGTTAAGAAATGCAGAGAAGTCTTCCTCAAATGAGTAATCGTCCAAAGTAGGATCGAGTGATGGCGGAGGATCTTCATCAAATGTAGGTGCAATGTCATCAGTAGAAGAATCGCTCGAAAGAGTATCGACATCCTCAAAGTCATCAAAGGTGGGCATGTCCGGATACTCAGAAGTAAGGTCATCATAATTGATGAGACTGCTTTTATACATAGTCTCATCGTCCAAATCGGGCTTAAAATGCATAAAATATCATTAAAACTGCCAAATATATGCTCGTGTTTGTTGCTTGTGTATTTTAGGTACGGATATTGAGGAAATGACAAAAAGATCACAAGAATCAATCAAAAACGAACACGGGAAACGAAGCCGCACAATGAACCGGGCCCAAATCTGGAATTTACAAAATGGTCCTTGAAGAATTGAAGATTGTCAACATTGGTCCCTCATTTTTGAAGATTTGGCAAGATAAGCCCTTGAAGAAATCATCATTTGGCAACAAAGGTCCTCCATGTTTGAAGATTATACAAATTTTTCCCTTGAAGATTGCATTTATTTCATTTAGGGTCCTTATACAAAGATTGCAAAACATGTTGTGCCAAAAGTGACAAGTTTCCAAACTTATAACAAAGGAAAAGAAGTTTGGTTGCTGTTTTTACAAAGTGAAGGAAACAAAAACCTTTGGGGGCCTTTCCTGCCAGACAAACAAACCTATACACCCAACCAGAAACTGACACGTCACATTGACTGGTCAAGTAGCCAATCACCATCCCCCAAACCCACACGTCATTTCCCACTCAAGTTAAGTAATAACTGATTTTTTTTAATTAGTTTAATTAAGGATAAAACGTGGGAAACATCTTTTTAAACCCCAACACAAATCAAACCCTGCTAATCACCCCTAATTCACCCGCATAAACCCTAATCCTAAAAACCTTAAAACAAAGGGGAAATTGTTAATAGTTTCCAGAAGGATGATTAACCCTACACTAAACCAATCCCCCAACCCAGAATCTTTTCACAACAAACCCATGTGACTGTAGGGACCTCCCCTGCACGTCACTTTCCTCCTCAAAACCTAAAACCGACAAGATGAACGTCCCTGATCCTTTTACTTGGTCCCAAAGGTTGAATAAACGCACAAGATTGCCCTTACAGCTTGCACATCACTCTTCATGGACAGAGGTCACATGAAGGCCATGTTGACTGAAGATTGAAGATTCAAACAAAGGGCATTTTAGGGTTTTTCTACATTAGGGTTTAGATATCTAGTAGCTTCCTTTCACTTGTATAAATAGAGGTCGCATGTGACCTCTATCACTTGTTCCAGTTTTAGCTCTTTCACTTGTAATTCCTTTTTATCAATATAAAAGTTTGGTATTTTATTTCAAAGTAATTCCTTTTTATAGTTTTTAAAAGTTTGGTGTGTGATTAAGAGCTAGCTGAGTTCCATCTTTCCATTGTGTAAACACTTTGTGTTTAGGATTTTCAAAAAGGATTTCAAAAAGGTTTTGATTTTCAGAAAGATTGGTGGTTCCTGTTTTGGTTCAAACAGGTTTTTGTTGACTATTTTTTACCCAATACTTACTGTTTAATAAGCTAAACCAATAAGCCTTAATGACTTATTGGTTTCAAGCTTATTAAACTTGAAGTGCTTCTCCCTGTTGTCTGTTTTGTGCAGGTTCAAGAACAAGGATCTTATCATCATCCCTATAGCCAACTTATCTGCTCAGGCCCCAACCTGAAGGAAATGGCATTGCAGCCATAGTGGGGCCCGGATGTGGGTCCCACAAGGTAGCCATCTTGTCCCATTTTAAGTTTTCACATATTACTGATTTTGTATGAGATTCTATGAAATTGCATGAAAGATTGTTTAAATGTGTAGTTTGTTGTTTGTTTATGCATGATTGATGTTCATATGCATGATAGGTCAGTTTTAAATCAGTTTGGTTAAGTTTTGTTAAGATTTTGTTTGAAAAAATCATTTTCAGAAAACTTAAGGGGTGTTTGGTTATTGGTTTTAGAATCATATTATAAGTAGCTTATGGTTTAAAAATCAGTCCTCATCACTTGCCTTGGTAGATTTTGGTGTTATCAGTTTAATACGTTTAGGTTTGGTACCTTTTGGTGATTTTTGTATGCTAGTTTAAGTGAAAACATAGCTAAAATCAGTAAGGTCATATTTCTGCCAGTTTTCATGTGAATTTGTGCATCAAATCTTGTAGTCTGATAGATTAAAGGTCCATCTAGGGTTTGCTATCAATTGTATGTCATTTGGTTGAGTATTGTGCAAATTATTGGCCATTGAAATTCGATTTTGTGCATATAAAACCAGTCAACTGTTCATCAGAAACATATAGGCTTTATCAGAAACTTATTTGGCTTATTTGGTGCTTATTTTGCTAAGTGACTTGGTTATTTTGTGTTGCCATTGACTCCTTATACTCAACTGAGTATAAGGGTGCCCTTTGTGCCAAGAAAAACCCAATCAAGAGCTTTCCTAAGCTTATTTGGTCAACTGACCTAAATTTTGCACTATCAGTGGGAACATAGTTCCCCCTGCTTGCCCAAAAGTTAGTACTGCAATACAACAAGACAAAACCAGGCTAAATGTCATTATCAGATTTTGGATTTTTTGTCTTTTGTGGGTGAAAAGTGGAATTAGGACTTCAAACTTGTTTCATATTTTTTCTAATTTTTTTTTTGATTTTTCTGATTAATTAGAATTTTTATTACTGTTCATTTTCTATTTTTTAGGATATTTAGCTATTTTTAATACTTTTAATGTTCCGTTTTTGGCATTTAGTGCCAAAAATACTTATTTTTCAGTTTAAACATTTTTCTTTTATTTAGAAAAACATTTTAAGATTTTTAGTTAAAAAATATTTTACTGTTCATCTTTTTATTATTTTTTAGAATTAATATAAGTTAATTAGGGTTTTATATTAAACTATTTTTGTCTTTTAGTGAAAAATTTAATATTTTTCAAGATTTTTCATTTTTCTTCTGTTCATTAGGGTAAATTAGGATTTTTAAAATTGGTAAATTATTTTTGGCATTATTTTATTATTTATTATAATTATTTTAGTTTTAAAATAGTTTTTAGTAATTTAAAAATAGAAAAATAGTTTTTAAAAATTAGGAAAAATACTTTTTAGTCTTTAGATAATATAAGGAAGTTATTTGTTCAATAAAATAATATTTTTGACATTTTGAGTAATTATATTTAATTTTAGGGCTTTAATTAGCATTTAAAATTGAATATTTAATTAATAAAAGGTTTTAAAATATTTTTATTGGATTTTTATTCTTATTTATATTATTTTAGACTACTTTTAGCTTTTAATTAATTTTTAGGTTTAAAAATTTTAATTTTGTAGTTTTTACGGTTTTACGTGAACGATCCTTTCGTCTGAGCTCGATCCGTCTTCGTAACCGTCTTTTCTTTCTTATTTCTATTTTTCTTTTCTTCACAATAAAATCATCATTAATCAATTCATTACACAACACACTAGCCTCCTCGAGAACGAACTCACTTCACTTTAGGGTCATTCACACACGGTTTTCCTAAATCGTCGTGCCTACTTGTCCTATTTTGTTGCTCTTTTTCCTAAAAGGGTATACAAAAAGCAACATCAATTAATGGCGCCGCTGCCGGGTAGGCGTGTTGTGTTTTGATTGAACAATTGTTGTTTTTTTATATAACCATAATTAGTATTTGTATTAGTAGCACTCTACTAATACGTATTATCATTTTTTGGTTTTTGTGTGAATATTATTACTATATTGTATACGTAGAACAATAAATTCACAAGTACTCCAAATACGTGAGAAATCACAACCTTGACTTGGGAGGTCATTACCCAATCATTGTATTCGAATCTCAAACCAAAGAAAAAAGGCAAAAATAGATAAATACTTTCGTGAAGCTCGATTTTGAAAAATACAAACTATAAGGTGGGTATAAGGCGGTTGTATTTCACGACCTAAAGGAAAAAGGCTCTTAAGTGCTTCGCGCCGCCTCGTTTCCTCTGCTTGCTTGTGCGTATTTGATTTTGAGAGCTAATCGAGGGTTTTGCCGCCCAAAGTATTATTACATATCATATATATTTTCTTGGTTTTCATTGATTAAACCCTCTTGAACGATTTGGTGTTCCACCATCGTTCTAAAGTCATCGAAGGCGTTCACTTCACGTGATCGCTTTCATTCCTTGAGGCTTCTTTAATCAAGAGATTTGATTAAGGAGGAGATTTGTAGATTTGTGTCTACTTAATACATTCACCAATTTCCAAAAAAGTTAATACCATCAAAAACCACAAAAAAAAATTTGAAAAATTAAAAACACCAAAAAGAATCTTCTTTGCTCGTCTCCTCGTTGTACGTGACGTTTATGCTAACTCGTAATCAAGCAAAACGTGCACGTAGACGAAAGAACAAAACTCCCACTCCAACTCATTCTAGTGAGGAGTCTCCTATTGACGAACCCATTGTACGAGAAGCACCAACCATGGCGAATCGAACCATGATGGAGTTACTTCAAGCACCACCGAGGGTTATGGAGAAGCGATTGTAATTCCCGCTATCCTTGCGGAGAATTTTGAGGTGAAAACGGGTTTGTTGTCGATGATCCAAAACAACAAATTCCGTGGTGATGAGAAGGACAATCCCCACAACCATATCCGCCAATTCAATCGTCTTACCGTCACGTGTAAATTCAAGGATGTCTCGAATGACTCGATTAAGATGATGCTTTTTCCGTATTCCTTAGCGGGGCCCGCTAAAATTTGGTTAGAGAAAGAGCCACCCAATTCTATATTGACGTGGAAGGATCTCGTTTCAAAATTTGTGAACCAATTTTTTCCGCCCTCTAAGACTACGCATTTGAAAAATGAGATTTCTAAATTTTCACGAGAATCAAATGAAATTTTTTCAACGGCTTGGAATAGGTTTAAGGAGATGTTACATGAATGTCCTCATCACGGTTTTTCCGACTTGCACCAAATTGACACGTTTTACAATGGACTTAATGATCATGAAAGAGATTATCTAAATGCCGCCGCGGGTGGTAATTTTTTGTGTAAAACGGTTGAAGAAGCTTTGGTCATAATTGAGAATAGGTCTAAGGTTTATAGCCCTCGTAACACACCGAGTGTTGCCAAATTGGGCTCGTCATCGTCTCGTAGCATTAATGCTTTACATGATGAAGCAAATGAAGAAAATCGGTTTTTTGATAGATTTGCTAACCTTATGTCCCATTGGAAAGCTCAAGAAGCTTCGAATTCCGCTTCGGTTAAAGCGGTTTCTAAGAGTTGTTTGTCGTGTGGTGGAGCTCATGATCTTTCGGAGTGCATTACCGCGGATGGTAACACTTCGAGTGCTTATGTAGCCACGGGAACTTATAACCAAAACGGTCAAGGTTCCCGCCAAAATCAAGCTCCACCAAATCAAAATGCTAATAACTATCGAAACAACAACCAAGGTGGTAATTATCAAGGCAATCAACGTAATTACAACAAGGGTAATTATCAAAGTGGAAATGGGCAAATTTCTAATCAAAACCAAAACCGTGATTTTCAAACTTCTACTCTAGGTTTTCAAAATGATCACACCAAAAATATTCAAGGAGAATTTTTGAATTATGCTAAGGCTAATGATGCTAAGTTTGACAATATGCAACATGAAATGGTTAACTTAAGATCCGAGTTGAAAAACGAGCTTAAAAACGAACTTGCTAATGAACTTAAAACTCATGCTAATAAAATGGAAGGAAATGTTTTACGACTCCAACAAAATCAACAAAAAATGGAGCAAGGTCAACATGAGATTAAGCAAGAATTGTTAAAAGCGGATGCTAGGCAATCTAAGTTTGAAGACCGAATGGGAAAAATGTTTGAAGCTATCATGTGTAAGCCCTCTTCTTCGGGTGGTCTTCCTAGTGATACCATCGTGAACCCGAAAGGAGAATTGAATGTTATTACTACTCGTAGTGGTAAAACTTTCAAAGAACCCATTTCTCGTCCAAGTACTTCTATGGAGAAGGAAAAAGAGAAAGAACCCGAGGTGGTGGTTGAAAAGGAGCAAATTCCAAGCCCACGAAGTACCGCTCAAACCACACCTACGGTTGAACCAATACCAATCATGGAACCCGAGATTCCAAGGCCGATGCCTATGCCCCAACCCACACCACCCTTACCCTACCCTTCAAGACGAGACAAGGAAAAGGCACAAGAACGAAATAATTATCAATTTGAACTTTTTATGAAAATGTTTCGTGACTTACATTTCAATATAAGTTTTGCCGACGCCTTAGTCATGATGCCTCGATTTGCCGCGAACTTCAAAAGTATGTTGAATAACAAAGAGAAATTGCAAAAATCGTCTAGTTGTTCTTCGGTTTTTCTTAGCCGCATACCTCAAAAAGTCGGTGATCCCGGCAAGTTTTTAATCCCATGTGCTATACAAGACATGGAAGAATGCTACGCCTTGGCCGATCTTGGTGCTAGTATTAATTTGATGCCTCTTGAGATTTTTAAATCGCTCAATCTTCCCAATCTCACTCCTTCAAGAATGTCAATCGAGATGGCCGATCATTCTATGATTCTAGCTTGTGGAGTTGCCGAGGACGTCTTTGTGAAAGTTGGAAAGTTCTACTATCCCATAGACTTTATTGTTGTTGACATTCCTATCGATCCTAAAGTTCCGTTAATTTTAGGTCGATCATTTTTGGATACCTCGAGAGCACTTATCGATGTGCATGCTAGGAAAATCACTCTTCGTTTCAATGAGGAAGAACTCGTCATTAATGCAACTCAAAACTCCACACTTTCTCATGTGTATTCTATCACGTCTTTGTACAATGTCAATCCCATCAAAAACATTTGTAAAAAGATTTCAAAAAGAGTTTTAGAAGTTGTTGATAAAAATGAAGTTCCGTCCCCTCCGCCTGTGGAGGTTAAGAGTGTTAAGCCTACGATTCCAATTGTGAATGATTCTTCGGATGATGAATATGTTGATCCCGATGGGGGAGATTTCCTTGTCGACAAACGTTTTGAAAACTTACCACCACCTTTGCCAAAACGGTTTTCAAATGTGAGAATTTTTAGTGTGACTAACATTGCTTTAGAAACACCAAATATTTTTGACATAATCAAATCGGGTTTTCACAAGGAGAGTTTAAAAGATGAAAAAGGAAAAGATTTTGAATTGAATTTAAAAGATTTTTCTACAACTCTAACTCCGTCATCACCGCGTGTATTGAGTACTACAAGCTCGTCTTCTCCTTTTGACGATGCTTTGTGTGGACTTAGTGTGGGGGAACCCCATATGTTCCCTCCCCTTTCTCCACCGAGGACGAGATATTTGATCCTGGAATTGCTTATAAAGGGAAATCTCGGTCTTCCACCGATGCAATAAATGGAAAATCTATCTATTTGATTGGTGCGAGTCTACCTCGAGTAGCTCAATGTTTTCATGACTTACCCATTGTCCCACCCTTCTATTTCTTCTCACCTATTTTCTTGAAACTCTTTGAGTTTTTGTTGGCACACGATGAAGTGGCGTTGATTTGTTTTTCCAATGAAAACGAGAACGCCATCTTCGATCCCGGTATTTTGCACCATCAAAGGACTTAGTCCTTAATACCGGTTGTTTTTGGGCCTTGTTTATCATGTAAGCCCCACTAAAAATTGACCATACCAAGATAATCCCTAAATGATCACATTTATGGGGATTCGAGTCGAGCTTTTGACTCGGTTATCAAAAACAAGGTGCCTCGTGGGGGAGACCCATGCTTATCCATGTACATATTATTGCTTTCTAATTAGTTAATGCGAGGGGATTCGTGCCCTTACAACCTTTGTTCCATGGTTGTTTGTGCATTGTGGTTTTTAGATCATGATCTTCACGATTAGAGCCTCTCGTGTTCATTTTATGAGAGCACTCGATCGTTTGCTTTGAAGACTTTCTCAATATCCACATGATATATCCTTATTTGTTCTAACCTTAGGTTATTAGCACACTTCATAAACGGCTATAAATTTATTGGTTACACCCTTTCCATGCTAGATTAGGCATTCGACTACGTCTCTAGTATGGGGTGTTTGCACCCCTAGACTCGAAACATTAAGGACAATGTTTAACTTTAGTATGGGGGGGTGAATAGATACTTGCCTTGCCCAACCTTCACGCAATCCAAAGTTTATCTTCTTGTTATCGTTTTTGTTGCAAAATAAGGCTAAAAATGGCCAAATTTTAAATTTTTTCTCATGTTTCATAAGTGTTTGAAGACACAAATGTAGATTTTCCGATGGCGAGAATAAGAGTAATTTTTGACTTGACCGTGCGTGTTGAGCACTTAGCTTTGATTCCTTAACTACACATTAGGCTAAGTCTCTTAAATGAGGACGAGAAATGATAGAGTTAATTATAAGTTACTATGCTAAACGTAGAATACTCGTATTCTTTCAAAAACTCATGTGTTCTCGTTGTTTGCTTATTCTCCCTTCGCATGTAAATATTTTTGCTTAATAAATATTGACTTAGCGGTTTAGTTAGGATTGTTGGGTTTCTAGTCTTTTCTAGTAGCTTCCGTGTAATTAAATTGGGAAGACATTAAGGTATTGCCAGCGTCACGGTTTTGAAGTATTGGCACCCCAATAATCAAAAGCTTCACCCAATAATAAGATTTCAAGTGCTCACCTAAATCTAGCAAACAATTTGAAGCCCCACAAGGCCGAAAATATATGCAAATTTGAAAGTGAATCAAGCCTTAATCTTCGAAGCTTTAAAGATCCAAAATTCGCTTTAGCGTGAGGATATACGTCTTTGGCTAATAAAACCACCTATGAGGCGGATAATAAAAGGCAAGGCAAGACCGAAGTCATAATAAAAGCTTCATGGCGAAGTTGAATAAAAGATGGAGGTAAACCAAAGATAATAAGGCCCTTCCGTTAGGGGGCGTATAAAAGTCTTGGTAATAAGTCTCATGTTCAAAACCGTTATAAAACCGTGTTTATCGATTCTTCTTGTCAACTTAATTTTTTGACATCGTTGTCTATTAGGAGAGGTTATTGATTTGATGGTCTTAGTTACACCGTTAGGACTCTATTTTTAGACCTAAATCTCTATTATCGCATAAGTCAAACAATGTATCCTCGTGAAACATTCAAGACAAAAAAAGATATAAGAGATACAACTTAGGAATAATGGGAGGATAAGTACGTGATTAGGGCATATGAGTAGTGTTAGCATTACTAACTTATAATGACAATGATCTCGTTGCACGCTTGGCATGGAATTAGGGTGAAAATCGAGGACGATGAAATTATTTCTAACAAAGCATTCACGTGTTCTTATTCTATGAACCTAAACGTCCCATTTTGCGATGAAAATCATACATTATGTCTAAAACACAAGTAGTAGCAATAGTAGTAGTGTAGCTAGTTTATCATTCAATAAAGTGAATAAAAATGAATTTTGGAGGTGCTATGATACTTTATTCTAGCATAGCGTGAGGGCACGGCAATGGTTTAGTATGGGGGAGTGATGAGACTGCTTTTATACATAGTCTCATCGTCCAAATCGGGCTTAAAATGCATAAAATATCATTAAAACTGCCAAATATATGCTCGTGTTTGTTGCTTGTGTATTTTAGGTACGGATATTGAGGAAATGATAAAAAGATCACAAGAGTCAATAAAAAACGAACACGGGAAACGAAGCCGCACAATGAACCGGGCCCAAATCTGGAATTTCCAAAATGGTCCTTGAAGAATTGAAGATTGTCAACATTGGTCCCTCATTTTTGAAGATTTGGCAAGATAAGCCCTTGAAGAAATCATCATTTGGCAACAAAGGTCCTCCATGTTTGAATATTATACAAATTTTACCCTTGAAGATTGCATTTATTTCATTTATGGTCCTTATACAAAGATTGCAAAACATGTTGTGCCAAAAGTGACAAGTTTCCAAACTTATAACAAAGGAAAAGAAGTTTGGTTGCTGTTTTTACAAAGTGAAGGAAACAAAAACCTTTGGGGGCCTTTCCTGCCAGACAAACAAACCTATACACCCAACTGACACGTCACATTGACTGGTCAAGTAGCCAATCACCATCCCCCAAACCCACACGTCATTTCCCACTCAAGTTAAGTAATAACTGATTTTTTTAATCAGTTTAATTAAGGATAAAACGTGGGAAACATCTTTTTAAACCCCAACACAAATCAAACCCTGCTAATCACCCCTAATTCACCCGCATAAACCCTAATCCTAAAAACCTTAAAACAAAGGGGAAATTGTTAATAGTTTCCAGAAGGATGATTAACCCTACACTAAACCAATCCCCCAACCCAGAATCTTTTCACAACAAACCCATGTGACTATAGGGACCTCCCCTGCACGTCACTTTCCTCCTCAAAACCTAAAACCGACAAGATGAACGTCCCTGATCCTTTTACTTGGTCCCAAAGGTTGAATAAACGCACAAGATTGCCCTTACAGCTTGCACATCACTCTCCATGGACAGAGATCACATGAAGGTCATGTTGACTGAAGATTGAAGATTCAAACAAAGGGCATTTTAGGGTTTTTCTACATTAGGGTTTAGATATCTAGTAGCTTCCTTTCACTTGTATAAATAGAGGTCGCATGTGACCTCTATCACTTGTTCCAGTTTTAGCTCTTTCACTTGTAATTCCTTTTTATCAATATAAAAGTTTGGTATTTGATTTCAAAGTAATTCCTTTTTATAGTTTTTAAAAGTTTGGTGTGTGATTAAGAGCTAGCTGAGTTCCATCTTTCCATTGTGTAAACACTTTGTGTTTAGGATTTTCAAAAAGGATTTCAAAAAGGTTTTGATTTTCAGAAAGATTGGTGGTTCCTGTTTTGGTTCAAACAGGTTTTTGTTGACTATTTTTTACCCAATACTTACTGTTTAATAAGCTAAACCAATAAGCCTTAAAGACTTATTGGTTTCAAGCTTATTAAACTTGAAGTGCTTCTCCTTGTTGTCTGTTTTGTGCAGGTTCAAGAACAAGGATCTTATCATCATCCCTATAGCCAACTGATCTGCTCAGGCCCCAGCCTGGAGGAAATGGCATTGCAGCCATAGTGGGGCCCAGATGTGAGTCCCACAAGGTAGCCATCTTGTCCCATTTTTAGTTTTCACATATTACTGATTTTGTATGAGATTCTATGAAATTGCATGAAAGATTGTTTAAATGTGTAGTTTGTTGTTTGTTTATGCATGATTGATGTTCATATGCATGATAGGTCAGTTTTAAATCAGTTTGGTTAAGTTTTGTTAAGATTTTGTTTGAAAAAATCATTTTCAGAAAACTTAAGGGGTGTTTGGTTATTGGTTTTAGAATCATATTATAAGTAGCTTATGGTTTAAAAATCAGTCCTCATCACTTGCCTTGGTAGATTTTGGTGTTATCAGTTTAATACGTTTAGGTTTGGTACCTTTTGGTCGATATGATGAGTTTTCATACGTTGTAAGGAGTTTTCTTCCTTACAAGACGTATCCTCCGGCTTTGCGTGTTTTATTTTCAACAAAATGTGAGGATACGATCTTCGATCCCGGTATAAAGGCTTTGCCTTTATTCACGGTTGCTTTTGGGACTTGATTACATGTAAGTCCCACTAAAAATGACCGAACCAAGGATATCCCTAAATGATCACATTTATGGGAATTCGAGTCGAGCTTTTGACTCGGTTATCAAAAACAAGGTGCCTCGTGGGGGAATTCTCATGCTTATCGATGTACATATTATTGTTTTTTTAGTTAACCTAATGAGGGGATTTGTGCCCTTCCAACCTTTGTTCCGTGGTTGTTTGTGCATTGTGGTTTTTAGATCATGATCTTCACGATTGGAGCCTCTCGTGTTCGTTTTATGGGAGCACTCGATCGTTTGCTTTGGAGACATTTCTCAATATCCATGATATATCCTTTGATGTTCTAACCTTAGGTTATTAGCACACTTCATAAACGGCTATTAATTTATTGGTTACACCCTTTCCATGCTAGATTAGGCATTTGACTACGTCTCTAGTATGGGGGTGTTTGCACCCCTAGACTCGAAACATTGAGGACAATGTTTAACTTTAGTATGGGGGGGTGAATAGATACTTGCCTTGCTTACGTCAACACGCAATCCAAAATTTCATCTTTTTGCTATCATTTTGTTGCAAATAAGGCTAAAAAAGGCCAAATTTTAAATTTTTTTCTTGTTTTTCATAAGTGTTTAAGACACGAATGTAGGTTTTCCGATGGTGAGAATAAGAGTAATTTTTGACTCGACCATGCGTGTTGAGCACTTAGCTTCGATTCCTTAACTTTTTAGGCTAAGTCTCTTAAATGAGGACGAGAAATGATAGAGTTATTTATAAGTCTCGTAATCGTCACGATCTCACGTGTAGTAATTATTAGCTCATTCTCCCCACGCTTTTGCATAATAAATTGTTAATAAATATTGATTTAGCGGTTTAGTCACTATTGTTGGTTTCTAATTTGTTTTAGTAGCTTCCATGTAGTTAAATTGGGAAAACATTAAGGTATCGCCAGCGTCACGGTTTTGAAGTATTGGCACCCGAATAATCGAAAGCTTCACCTAATAATAAGATTTCAAGTGCTCACCTAAATTAAGCAAAAATTTGAAGCTCACAAGGCCGAAAAATCTATGCCCAAATTGAAAGTGAATCAAGCCTTAATCTTCGAAGCTTTAAAGATCCAAAATTCGCCTTAGCGTGAGGATATACATCTTTGGCTAATAAAACCACCGATGAGGCGGATAATAAAAGGCAAGGCAAGACCGAAGTCATAATTAAAGCTTCATGGCGAAGTTGAATAAAAGATGGAGGTAAACCAAAGATAATAAGGCCCTTCCGTTAAGGGGCGTATAAAAGTCTTGGTAATAAGTCTCATGTTCAAAACCGTTATAAAACCGTGTTTATCGATTCTTCTTGTTGACTTAATTTTTTGACATCGTTGTCTATTAGGGTGAATTATTAATTTAATGATTTTGGTTACACCGTTAAGACTCTATTTTTAGACTTAATCTCTATTCACGCATAAGTTAATGATGTATCCTCGTGATCATTAAGACAAAATAAAATATAAGAGATACCAAGTAGGAATAAGGGAGTTTAGGTTCGTAATTAACACTCATGTTATATGATCGTGTTGCTAACTTATAATAACAATGATCTCGTTACACGCTTAGCATGGAATTGGGTGAAAATCGAGGACGATGAAATTATTTCTAACGAGGCATTCACGTGTTCTTGTTCTATGATTCCAAAAGTCACTTTTTAGTGATGAAAACAATACATTATGTCTAAAACACGTGTAGTAGTTTATTTAAAATTATGTCTTAAATAAATGTCATCATAAAATGAATTTTGAAAGTGCTACGATACTTTATTCTAGCATTGCGTGGGGACACGACAATGGTTTAGTATGGGGGAGTGATGAGACTACATTTATACATAGTCTCATCGTCTAAATCGGGCTTAAAACGCTTCAAATATCATAAAATACCCCAAAATATGCTTGTGTTTATTGCTTGTGTATTTTAGGTACGGATATTGAGAAAATGACAAAAGATCACAAAGAACATGCAAAAACGAACACGGGAAACGAAGCCGCACAAAGAACCGGACCCGAATCATGATTTTCCCTCAAAGTCCTTGAAGTTTTAAAGATTGCCAAGATTGGTCCCTCATCTTTTGAAGACTTGTCATTTTATACCCTTGTAAAACCTCAAAATTACATGTGGGTCCCTAAAATATCAAGTATGTACAAGAATGGTCCTTAGAATATGGCTAAATTGCACTTATGTTCCTTGATATAATGTTTGCAAATGACTTGTGCCAAATATGACAAGTTGAGCATAGATATTACCAAGGGAAATTGAAAAATGCTTGTTGAAACTTGTTATGACAAGAAATTGGGAGTCTAGGGGGTGTTTCTACCCAGACAACAAACTTCAGCCAACCAATACCATCCTGCCACCTCATCTACCCACCCATTTACCCAAACCCTACCCATATCTATCACCAAACCCGACCAGACCCACCACAGCCCAACATATACACAAACCTGGACTTTATTTTGAAGTAAAGAATATATGAAAAAAGGAGTAGCATTTGTTGTTTACCACAGACAAAAAAAAGAATCAAAAGGTACGGGTTCATAATCTTCATCAGCCACCATCAACTTCTCTAACCCTAATCTCCTAATCTAATCCATCACCCCATCACTATCTCATCCTATCCTCATACGAACATACCCACGTGATTTCTATCATCCACATCAGCTTATGGGACCTCACCAAGCAATGAAAACTCACGGGTTGCCACTAAACAACAAATCCGTTGACTCAATTAATGGTTTTGATCAAGTTCCTTGCCGCCCACAACAAATCAAAGGCTTGGATCAACTCAAGTAACACGAAATCAGCAAGAACCTTCATGAAGATGGCATATCCAAGGTATATTCTTTGAGGGCATT
Source organism: Glebionis coronaria (assembly GCA_025667525.1). Taxonomy (NCBI): domain Eukaryota; kingdom Viridiplantae; phylum Streptophyta; class Magnoliopsida; order Asterales; family Asteraceae; genus Glebionis; species Glebionis coronaria. Next base: position 612,836,529 of record CM046876.1, on the reverse strand, counting down.
TTTGGAAGATTGAAGATGAAGACCAGCTAGGGTTACCTCACTATAGTTCTATATATAGTTTAGTGTTAGCTAGATAAAATTTGTTCCAATTTTTTCTTCCAATTTGTAAGAGACAAATTTTTAAGATTAATTGAGTTCCATTTTTTTACCTTGCAACGTTTACCTTTCCTGCACTTTAAATATTTTGCCATTTACATTTCCTTGCAAAGAAATTTTACCTTCCAATCTCAGTTACAACAATACCAAGTTCTTGGTTTTATAGCACTGTAGCATAAGCTAGCTTTTAGCTTATCTGAAAAATAAGCTATAAGCTCAGCCTTTGGTTGTTCTTATCTTGTTGGTTACAAGTCCGAAGGAGGAGTTGTTGCTTTGTTCTTTGTTTCTAGTACTTTCAGAAGTTGGTTTTGGTTCAAGTTCCTTTGAAGATAAGCTATAAGCCTGGGGTTAAGCCAGTAGTTTGAGGTGATGATAAGTTCAGAAAGGGATATACAGGGCTTATAGTAAGAATGGTTAGGGGCTTCCAAGTCTTGGACCCAATGAAAGGAGTTGGCTCCGAGTTCAAGAAATCTCAAGTGTTTAGTGTTCTTAGTAGATGTTTTTGATGTGCATAATCTATGTGGAAGAAGCTACTGTCGAATTTTGGTGGTTTGAGGTGTAAAACAGTGAGTCGAGATTCTTGTTGGATAGTGTGTTAAAGCTCTAAGAGCTTGGACCCTCGGTGAGTTATTTCCTCCATTTTACATTTTGTGTCTTCTATTATCTACTTGGTTTGCTCCATATGTTTATGTGCTTTGTTTATTTGTCTTAATTTGTTGTTCATCTCGCTTATATTTCTGTTTTGGTTCTTTTTTATTCATCTATCTTAACTGCTTGTCTTAGTTTGTTATTTTATTTTTCTTAAATTTTCGATTTCTGTGTTTAAACCGGTGTTTGGTATAAGTAAGAAATATGTCATCTCTTAGGATTTAAGGTTTAATCTTAACTGCATCATTTTATAGAGGTTAGAAATAGCTTAGTATCACTTTTCATTTGCCTTAAAAGTAAAAATAAAAATAAAAAAAATAAATAAATATAAGGGTATGCAGGGTGATTAATCTATCTGCTATGTGTGACTGAGTAAGATTGATTCATTTTGTTCCATTGGTTAAGTTCTATTCATGTTTAAAGATTCACCCGAATTCTGTCCAGCATCAAATAGGACCAGAATTGTGATTCTGTGTTTCGAGGTCCGATATTTTGAAGTCTGTGAGACATTAGGTTAGTGTAGGGCTTTAAGTCTATGAATCAGCTTGAGAAGGTTTAGTATCCAGTTGATGATTCTCTGTTGTTCTTCATGCAAAACGAACGAACGAAGAACGACTAGTTTGTTACTTGTAGTATTTTCACAAGTTTTTAGATTAGTCCAAATTAATTAACTTGCAAGTTTCAAAGGGTGCTTGTTTTGATGCTTACTGTAATCGAAAAAAAAAGGATATGAGTTCCTAGTTGCTTTGTTGGTCCAAAGATTTAACTGCAATTTCGATTTTGTTTTTAATCAAAGTTTTCAAGTTATTCTATCAAGTTTTTAATTTGGTGTTTAAAAAAAAGAGTTAGTGTTGTTTATTTTATTGACTGTGAACCGAAGGCCAAAAAAAAAGTAATAATAGGCCTGTTGGACTTTGTCATTTACTGTGCGCATTAGCTCATAATCTTAGGCCTTGGAGACGTGTTTGTGTTGTGTGTGCTTAACAAGGATTTCTTTTGTTTGTGTGCCGGTGTCCTCCAAACAGCATACCAACAGCAACAAAAAAGAAAAAGAAACAAAAAAAGAGACAACCAAGTACCTGCTTTGGTGCTTTGGCACTTGACTGAGCACATAACAGCCCCAATCTTGGGCTCGATTCGCGTTTTGGATTGAGATTTAGAGTTGATGTGTTAGTGATTTATGATTAGTGTTTTGTTGATTGCTGCCGAAAAGAAAAAAAAATACATGTGTTGTTAAGGTTGCAGCCTTATGTAGTTTAGTTATCCAAGTCGTTGAAGATGAGCTTGTGATGATTTAGGTAGTTTGAGTTCGATTGATATTTTGGTTTTATAGGATTTGCGTTGCCGTTTCCACACCAATTTCTTTCTCAGGTTCTTTTTTTTTTTACTCATTCTTGCACTGTCCTAAAATGTTCATGTTCTATGTAAGCTTGAATTCTAGTTTCTGTTGATGTGAAGTGTTAGATAGTTCGAGTAGTATAATTCTCTTAGTCTAGTTGTTATTGTTACAACTTATTGTGTGAATAAGCTTTGTTAGATTCCTCATGCCTTAGGTTCTTTCAGCTTATTGGTTTGTTCAGTTTTACTAGTGTTTGGGATTAGGGGATTTTCATTATTCTTGATTAGATCAGTAGGTGATTTGATCTTGAGTAATTGTATTACTAGTTTGTAAGCTTTGTCACTTATAGATAGTGTAGAAGAAATAATCAGAAAGTTGTGATTTGTAAGATAGGAACTTGCTTTACTATTTGATCCATAGTGATTAGCAGGATTTTTCATCAGATTTCATTAAGTCTCGATTTGATTGAAGCCAGTTCTTTGTATACAAGTTGTAGTGCTATAGTTTTTTTTTAATAAGCAGATTGTGTATTTCTTTTCTATAAAAATCATAGGTAAGAAAAGTAGGCAAGCAGGTTTCAAACTAGTACTTGTTCAACTGTGTTGCGTTTATGTAATTGCCATTGTTCGATAGATGCTGCCACTGTAGAAAATTGAGCCTACATTGCTGTTTTCTGTCATAACTGTGTCAATAAATTCGAGTAGAAAAAAAAAAATAAACTGCCAGAACTTGCTGCAGCAGGGTTTGATCCCCTGACACTACACACAGGAAACAATCACAACACTCAACTACCATCAGAGCTACAAGTGATTTTTGTTAGTAACACCTTTTATTTTTATTTTAAACTCTTTCTTTTCGTCTATACAGCCTGATTTTTATAACTGTGCAAAAAGTGACAGTAGAGGGTATCGAACCTCAGACCCCCGCACCTAACAGACGTAGCAACAACACTGTTTAACCATCTGGCATGTTGTGTTTTTGTTGATAAGTGTCTTTTGTTTCTATTTTATATGATATTTTAACTTGTTAGCTACTGATAAAAGAAAAAAATACCAAAAATGGGCAGCAGTGGGGGTCGAACCAGAGACCTGCTGCTCCACAGCCCAACAAACAACCATCTGTTCTCTGAGCACCTTTTGTTTAACATTCCTTTTACTTTTATTTTATACTTTGTTTATTTTCTTTTTAGTTTTTTTATATATATATAAAAGTTGTAGCTTATTCAAGGCTTTTCGAGCTTATTGGATAAGCTGCTCAGTCCAACTTATTTTTCTTAGATTTTTCATTCACTTAGGTACTTGTCATGATTTTTTGGGATTTTTATAAATTAGTCTAAAAATTTTAAATCATTTAATTAGTTTTAATCTTAATTAATTCATAAAAAAATATAATTCTTTTTCTGAAATTTTTCTTTTGTCATATAGAACGTAGGAAAAATAAATTGGTTTTCGTAAAGTTTAAAACTTGATATTTTGCTTTAATATCGCGTTTTTTTTGTTTTCTTACTATTTTCGTTCAAATTCGTAAATTTGTCTTTTTTTTGCCCATTTGTTTTTTTTAAATAATTTTTATTATCCTTTTTAAGTTTATAAAGTTTATTTTTAGTTAAGTTTTCAAATAATTTTAATTTTGTCTTTTTCTTAGCTAGCTTTATTTTTAGGATTTTTTTTATTTACTTTAAAAATTAATAATAAATAATTTAAAAGTTTTCAAAAATTTTGGTTTTCGTAATTTTCTTATTTAGACTTTTTAGAGTTTTTTAGTAATTTTTAATTAATCTTTAGGTAAAAAAATTTCGTTGGGTCGCGTTTTTACGTTCGTACGTTCGCGCGTTTTTGTCCGTTTTGAGCGTAGTCCGATCTCGTTTTCTTTTCTTTTCGTCTTTCCAAAAACGTAATCACTCGATTAAATAACGTCTATATTTGTTTGCTAAACACCATACCTCCTCGAGAACGAACTCGATTATTCGTCTTTACGGTTTTCCTAAATCGTATCGATTAATATTTACCACGACATTTGTGTGTGCTTTGTTTTTACCTAAAATAAAGTATATACATTTTACTACACCAAAAATGGCGCCGCTGCCGGGGAGGTGTGTTTAGCCATATTTATTTATCGTGTTTGTTTGAGTGTTTACGTTTTTATCGTAAATACTTCTTTTTATTTTTCTATACTATTAGCCATACAAGTAAATACGTGTTAAATTGAACTCAATTAACACAAAATCGTTTTCTCGTTTTTTATTGTGCATAATATATTATATTTACGTAGAACAATTAACACACAATAATTATCCAAATACGCGAGAAATCGCACCTCAATAGTTGAGCGTTCCGGTCACTATTGTTGTATCGAATTCAAACGAAAGTCAAAGGCAAAATAGATAAATACTCTTAATTGGTTTATTCTTGATAAATACAAACTATAAGGTGGGTATAAGGCGGTTGTATTTCACGACCTAAAGAAAAAAGGCACTTAAGTGCTTCGCGCCGCCTCGTTTTCACCGCTCGCTTGTGCGTATTTTGAAAGTGACGATTAATTAGGGGTTTGCCACATCAAGTATTATTAATCTATTTTTGTGAGTTTTAATTATTGAACCTCGAAGCGTTTTGGCGTTCCGCCAACGTTTCAAAGTCGACGAGGGTTGTTACTTCACGTAATTACCTTCATTCTTCTTGGATTCATTAATCAAGACCTTTGATTAGTGGATAGTTTTTGTAGATTAATTTCTACGTAATACACCAAAATTCCAAAAAAATAATTAAAAAACCAAAAACACAAAAAGATTCTTCGATTTTTCCCTCTATTTTCATAATTCTTTTTCTCAACCCCTCTAAATTTTAATTCTTCATGGATTTTCATTGCCTAGGTTGTGGGAGACGAAAATATGGTTCCGTGACTTGTCCATGGTGTGTATGCGAAAGGTGCGGAGATCATATCGACTATGTAGATTTTAGATCTTGTCCCTCATGTAACCCGACCAATTGTTTGTATACTTCTAATGAAGAACGTCACCTCCATTGCCTATATTGTGGAAGCCCTTCCCATTGGCACTATGAGTGTCCAATTCAATACCCAAATCGTCACAATCACGAGCCGAATCCGAATTTCGTTGACCAATCTTCGCAATACTCACCGTCATGTGAGTATTGTGGAGATGAACCTCACTATGGGTACGATTGTCAACCGATGAACCAAAATACGTATTTCGACAATCAATTTTCCGGTTTTGACGAATCACACGACATGGGTTACAATTACAACAATGGGGGTGGTTATCCACACGACATAGGGTACAATTGCGACAATTGTGGGGGGCCTCACGATACTTATTCTTGCCAACCAATGCATTATGATGAACCCAATTCATACGATAATTCTGGTTTTGATAATTTTGAGGCCCCACCATACAATCTCGATCCTCAAAGTTCCCATGATCCCGATCCATGTTACAATTCCGATTTTGACCAATCGTCTCAACAACATGTTTTCGATGATGATCTCGGTTCTAGCCGCATCGACGAGTGTTGTAGTCGCATCGACGAAGGTTCTAATCGCATCTGTGAACGACTTGATATGCTCTTTCAACTAATTATGGAAAGAAATGATAGCCCAATTGTTGAAGAGGTTGAAAAGAGCATCGAAGATGAAAAACGAGGGTGTCAACGAACGAGGTTTTTGAAAATGTATTCGAAAATAAACAACAAGAAAAACTCGTAGCACGTGTTGGAACGATGAATGTTAAACCTTTGGAACCTAATTTTTCTAATGAAGTTAAAATTATCAAAGATTTTCGAAATCAAAATACACAAGATTTTGACGAAGATAGTCCGTTAAGTGATTTTGAAAAAGAAAAAATTGATAAGGTTTTAAGGAGAATCATTGACCCCTCGATTTTTGAAGAGTATCAAAATTTAATTCCGGAGGGACGCGTTACTACTATTTCTACGTCTTTTGAGAACCCACATTCGATCCCTCCGAAGGACCAATTTGAAACCATCAAGGCTACAACGTCTCGTGACGAGCCTTTTACTCCTAATCCCACACCGTGTGAGATTATGGATTTATCATGTGAGAAGTCCACCGATGGCCTTGCTCACATTGATACGTTTTTCGACGCCGGTGTCGAAAATACTAAGGCAAAATCTTCAAATGAAGAGCCTTTTACTCCTATACCCACTACGGAAACCGATGCCTCTCTAAGCATGGGGGAGACGAATCTTAGCACTAATGCTAGTGTCGATATTCCTATTCCAATCCAAAGTGAGCCTACGGTTTTCTCCGAAGATGAGGTAAGTGATTTTGCTCTCGATGATTTTTTCCACGAAGATTCTAACGAGGCAAATCACAATAGTGAGTGTGATTCTATATCACGTGATGGTGTCTCTCCCATTGACACTTCGGGGAGAGAATCAACGACTTTTTCGAACCCGCTTTTCAATGACGATGATTTATCCGCTAGTGATGACGAGTCACTAATCGACGAGGATGTTCAAAATACCGATTTTAAAATCTTTTCGAACCCATTATTCGAATTTGATGACGCGTTCATTTTTGGTGACGTAAATCCTCTCTTTGATGAGACGTTCGAGGACATCGAGAGTGAGGATTCTAAGGATTCTAAACTCGATGAGCCGGATTTGCTAGTCACCCACCCGAAGTCTCATACGGTTGAGACTCCTCTTTCTACTTGTGATGTTTCCATTCTCAAGGGGTTCACCGATGGACCGCCTCTCGATGAGAGTGAGGATTTTAGTGAGGCTTTTGCCTTTGATCCGGGGGGGGATTTTGAACCTCCTATTTTTGGCAATTCTCTTTCAATTTCACCTATATTTCCAAGTATACCAACCCACCCCCTCGGATATGATGAGTTTTCATACATTGTAAGGAGTTTTCTTCCTTACAAGACGTATCCTCCGGCTTTGCGTGTTTTATTTTCAACAAAATGTGAGGATACGATCTTCGATCCCGGTATAAAGGCTTTGCCTTTATTCACGGTTGCTTTTGGGCCTTGATTACATGTAAGTCCCACTAAAAATGACCGAACCAAGGATATCCCTAAATGATCACATTTATGGGGATTCGAGTCGAGCTTTTGACTCGGTTATCAAAAACAAGGTGCCTCGTGGGGGAATTCTCATGCTTATCGATGTACATATTATTGTTTTTTTTAGTTAACCTAATGAGGGGATTTGTGCCCTTCCAACCTTTGTTCCGTGGTTGTTTGTGCATTGTGGTTTTTAGATCATGATCTTCACGATTGGAGCCTCTCGTGTTCGTTTTATGGGAGCACTCGATCGTTTGCTTTGGAGACATTTCTCAATATCCATGATATATCCTTTGATGTTCTAACCTTAGGTTATTAGCACACTTCATAAACGGCTATTAATTTATTGGTTACACCCTTTCCATTCTAGATTAGGCATTCGACTACGTCTCTAGTATGGGGGTGTTTGCACCCCTAGACTCGAAACATTGAGGACAATGTTTAACTTTAGTATGGGGGGGTGAATAGATACTTGCCTTGCCAAACCTTCACGCTTTCCAAAATTTCATCTTTTTGTTATCGTTTTGTTGCAAATAATGCTAAAAATGGCCAAATTTTAAAAATTTTCTTGTTTTTCATAAGTGTTTAAGACACGAATGTAGGTTTTCCGATGGTGAGAATAAGAGTAATTTTTGACTCGACCGTGCGTGTTGAGCACTTAGCTTCGATTCCTTAACTTTTTAGGCTAAGTCTCTTAAATGAGGACGAGAAATGATAGAGTTATTTATAAGTCTTGTAATCGTCACGATCTCATGTGTAGTAATTATTAGCTTATTCTCCCCACGCTTTTGATAATAAATTGTTAATAAATATTGATTTAGCGGTTTAATCACTATTGTTGGTTTCTAATTTGTTTTAGTAGCTTCCGTGTAATTAAATTGGGAAGACATTAAGGTATCGCCAGCGTCACGGTTTTGAAGTATTGGCACCCGAATAATCAAAAGCTTCACCCAATAATAAGATTTCAAGTGCTCACCTAAATCAAGCAAACAATTTGAAGCCCCACAAGGCCGAAAAATCTATGCAAAATTGAAAGTGAATCAAGCCTTAATCTTCGAAGCTTTAAAGATCCAAAATTCGCTTTAGCGTGAGGATATACGTCTTTGGCTAATAAAACCACCGATGAGGCGGATAATAAAAGGCAAGGCAAGACCAAAGTCATAATAAAAGCTTCATGGCGAAGTTGAATAAAAGATGGAGGTAAACCATGATAATAAAACCACCGATGATGGCGGATAATAAAAGTCTTGGTAATAAGTCTCATGTTCAAAACCGTTATAAAACCGTGTTTATCGATTCTTCTTGTTGACTTAATTTTTGACATCGTTGTCTATTAGGGTGAATTATTAATTCTATGGTTTTGGTTACACCGTTAAGACTCTATTTTTAGACCTAATCTCTATTCACGCATAAGTCAATGATGTATCCTCGTGATCATTAAGACAAAATAAAATATAAGAGATACCAATTAGGAATAAGGGAGTTTAGGTTTATAATTAACACTCATGAGACGTGATCGTGTTGCTAACTTATAATAACAATGATCTCGTTACACGCTTAGCATGGAATTGAGTGAAAATCGAGGACGACGAAATTATTTCTAACAAAGCATTCATGTGTTCTTGTTCTATGAACCTAAACGTCCTATTTTACGATGAAAATCATACATTATGTCTAAAACACAAGTAGTAGCTAATAGTAGTAGTGTAGCAAGTTTATCATTCAATAAAAGTGCATAAAAAATGAATTTTGGAGATGCTACGATACTTTATTCTAGCATTGCGTGGGGACACGGCAATGGTTTAGTATGGGGGAGTGATGAGACTACATTTATACATAGTCTCATCGTCCAAATAGGGCTTAAAATGCATTAAATATCATCAAAATACCCAAATATATGCTTGTGTTTGTTGCTTGTGTATTTTAGGTACGGATATTGAGAAAATGACAAAAGATCACAAGAATCAGTCAAAAACGAACACGGGAAACGAAGCCGCACGATGAACCAAGCCCTAATGAAGAATTTTCCAAAGAAAACCCTTGAAGATTTGAAGAATTATGAAGAAGGGTCCTCCAATATGGAAGAATTGACACTTTATACCCTTGTATCTTCATAATTACAAGTTTGGTCCCTAAAGTTTGTCAAAATTACAAAAAGGACCCTTAACTTTGAAGAATTGGCAAATTTAGTCCCTCAACAAAACTAAATTGTCAATATTGGTCCTCAAAGAAGTCAACAAACAAGTCAAACCTTGAAGAATGAAGAAAATGCCAAAATCAGTCCTTCAAATATCATCAAATTGCATGTTTAGTCCTTAAAACAAGTTTGAAAATAAGTTGTGCCAAATTTGACAAGAAAGGCAAACTTATTATAAAGGGAAATGGAGTTTATTGTTGTTTTATACAAAGTGAAGGAACAAAGAACCTTGGGGGACCATATGTGACCAGACAACCAAAGATGCATCACCCACTCACAACCTTACACGTCACCCACTATCACCCCCTCCACCAATCAGATATCCCCTCTTCACCACCTCAGCAATCCACTTAACCCATATTAATATTAATTAACTAAATTTTTTAAACAGGTTTATTAATATTAAACCATGGCGCCAAACAAGTTCTGTTCACCATCTTCCCCCTTAATCCCCATTAAGAACCCTAATTTCTACTTAATCCAAATCAAAGGGATAACTTTTGCAAACCTCCAGATCATCAATTAAAGGTGTCAACATCCTTTCTACACTCCCCAAAACCTTTCACTCTCACCATACTGCCCCACCCAATGGTCCCCTGCATATGCTTTGGCTAAAAAACAAGGGGGAACAGATATCCAAGGGTCCTAAGATGGTTACTCACCTCTCCAAGCAAGATTAAACGACCAAGATTGCTTCATCCAGCTGGCACATCACATGAACCACATTTTGACCAAAAATTCAAAATTCGCCCAAGGGCAGCTTAGGAAATTCATGTATTAGGGTTTCAGTCATCTAGATAGTTCTATGAGAGGTTATAAAAGGAGGATGCGAGCTGTGCATACCCCTTTGTTCCTTGTTTTTCTCTTTTGATCACAACTTTGTAAATCCAGTTTTTTTATGAATGAAAAATGGTTTAAGGTTTGTTGATGAGAAGCAAAGAGCCAGTTTACTTATATTGTTTGAAGTTTTGTTGATTTTTATTGTTGATTTACTTGTTTCAAAAGGTTTTCAGTTTTCCTAAATTTTCAAAATTTTCAGTGAAGAAAAATCAGTTTTCTTATATTTTTGTTTTCTTTTTAAAAGCTTTAAGCTATAGATTAACTTGTCAATAAGTTAACCCTATAAGCCTTAAGCTCTTGTACCAGTTACCCTTGCTTTTGGTTGTCTGTTTTGGCAGGTTCAATTCAAAGCCAATTATCATCATCATTTTCATTTCAAACAGAAAGAAAAGTCTGCACAGACCCGAGTCTGTATGGAGGTAACTTTTCAGTCACTGTTGGGCCTGGATGTAGGCCCAACAAGGTAGCATCTTTGTTTCCTTTTTCATTTTTCAAAAATATTCAGTTTTATGTGATTTAGTATGGAATTTGTGAAATCTGCTTAAGTGTTGGATTTATGTGCTTGTTATTGGTTATTGTGCTTGGTATGCATGCTTAGGATAAGTAAAAATCAGTTTGGTTAGGTTTTGAGTTGCTTAGCTTTGTAAAAATTCAAATTCTGAATTTAAAGGGGTGTTTGGATTAAGGTTTAAGTAGGATTTAATGACATGAATTTTGCTTATAAACCTGTTTAAAACACTTCTTAAATGGTTACTATATGATATGTGTCTTTGGTTTCATTATTGGTAAGGTATAGAACACATTTGCATGTTAAAAAATGGACATTATAGCATAAAATCAGTAAGTGTCTTCTACTGCCTGTTTTGTGATTTTTGGTGCCAACAAATTCTGATCATTGCTAGAAAATAGGTTATTTAAGGATTGTGTACTGGTTATATGTTGTTTGGGTAGCTTGTGTTCAAGTATTTGGCCATTGAAATTCGTTTTTATGCATGTAAGCTAGTTACTGTTTATCAGACAACCCATAAGCTAGATCAGTAACTTTGTATGCCTAATTGTGCTTGATTTGTGTGAGTACTTGCTTGTTTTTTGTGATTAGCTTGACTCCCTACACTCAACTGAGTGTAGGGGTGCCCCCATTTGTCCATCAAACACCAAAAATTCCAAGAACTTGCTCCTCTTGTTCTATTCTTCACAAGTGAAGAATCACTTTTTATTTTGTGTTCATCATTTTGAAATCTGGGCACGTTTTTATATTCTGTAGGGATTAATCTTAGTTAAATTGGTTTGATTTTGTGATTTTGAGACTTAAGTAGTACTGGCTTGAGTTTTAAAGTTAAAAAAAAAAGAAAAAAAAATTAAAAGTCCAAAAAGGGGGGTGCACAGCCTCGACCCCTTGACCTCTCGCTCACAACACATACGACTTAACCATCCTGCCCTTGGGTCTTTTACTGACCAAGGGTGGATTCATTATTTACTTAAGGGTTTTTTTGATTTGGCTTTTCTGAATTAAGCCGTAGCTAAATAAGCTCTCACAAGCTTATTGGCTAAACTTTTTAGCTAGTTTGCATTTTTCCTAGGTTTATAATTTAGTTAGGGACTTTTCTGGCTAAAGTTTCTATTTTTCTCTTTCCTTATTTATTTTTATCATTTTTTATTTACCCGTTTTTAATTAATTAGATAAAAAATAGTATAAATAGTTTTAAAATTTTATAAAAAATGTTTTTAGGTTTTATTTAAGTAACTTGAGGTTTACAGCCATTTAAGTTTTCAAAAAGTCTTATTTTTAATTTTATAGGATTTTAGGGTTTTTAACCAACTTTAAAATTTAATATAAAATTATTAAACAGGTTTTAGAAACTTTTAATTGCATTTATGTCTTAGTTACATTATTTTAGATTTTTGGTAATTTTTTAGAAATTTTTTATAAACTTTGAATTTTTTTGAATATTTTAATATTATTTTATTATTAAAAATTGAAAGTTTGATTTTTTAAGTTTTAACATTTTTCCTAGATTGTAGTCACTTATTTAGGAGTTTTTTAACTTTCCAAATATTTTTAGGACTTTTCAGTTATTTTCTAGAATTAATTTAAGTTTTAATTGATTTTAATAGTTTTTAAGTGTTTAAAAATAGTTTTATTTGGTTTTAAAATTTTAAAAAATACCTTTTAGCTTAATTAGGACATTTTTGAGGTTTACAAACTTTAAGATCTTGTTTAGGGATTTTTAATAATTAATTGTGATTTTTAGGGCTTTAATTAGCATTAAAAAGTCATTATCTAATTAATTAAAAGGTTTTAGCAAGTTTGGATTTTTTGTAAACTCTTAGAATATTATTGTGGAGTTTTAGTAATTTTTAGGAATTTTTAGGTTAAAATTTTAAATTTTGCACTATTTACGGTTTTACGTAATCGCCTTTTTCGTCTTAGTTTAATCCGTCTTCGTAACCGTCTTCCTTTTCTAATCTCATTTCTTTCTATCTTTTTCAATTATATAATCACAAATCAAAATCAATTCATTACACAACGCACTAGCGTCCTCGAGAACGAACTCACTTTTAGGGTCATTCACACACGGTTTTCCTAAATCGTCGTGCATACTTGCCCTAATTACCTTCCTTTTCCTAAAGGGGTAATTTTACCTACATCATCCGAGTCTGAGCTAGAATCATCATCATAAGCATCAAAGACCGGTGGAGAATCGTAAATGGGAGAAGGTTCCAAATTGGGGCGAGAATCATCCACATCATCATGAAAGAGTGGATTATCATTGCAAGACTCGAATAGAGGATTGTTGTAGACAACAAAGTCATCATGCACATTAATCATATTTACTGATTCTCGGCCTCCAAAGGATTTGCATGTAAGATTTCCCATTTTGAAAACTTGTGAATCATCCCCGACACTTAAGATTAACTCACCTTCGGCCACATCCACTAAAGCTCGTCCGGTTCTCAAGAATGGCCGACCAAGTATTAAAGGAATACGAGGGTCCATTTCATAATCAACAACCACAAAGTCAACCGGGAAAGTAAATATGCCAACTTTAATAAACACGTCTTCGGCTATACCAACGGGGTAAGCGAGAGTGCGATTTGCAAGTTCAAGAGTCATCTTTGTTGGAGTGAGGTCGGGCAATGATAGTGTTTTCCAAACACTTAATGGCATTAAATTAATACTGGCCCCGAGATCAGCAAGGGCAGTAAATTCTTCAGTTTTGTTGAACACGCAAGGCAACACAAAACGACCGGGATCTCCAAGCTTTTCCGGAAGTTCTTTGAGAATAACTGCAGAGCAGTTTTCGTTTACGCGTGTGTTGGCGAGTTCAATCAGCTTCTCCTTCTTGTTAAGCAATTCCTTAAATGCTTTAACAAATTTGGGCATGTGGACAAGTGCTTCAAGAAAGCTAGTGTTAAAGTTCATCTGAGAGATCATCTTCACATAGCGTGTCACTTCAGAGTCATCCTTGGTTAGCATTTTGGTCTTGCCTAAACGAGAGGGATAAGGGATATTGGGTTTGGGTGGTGAAGGTGCAGGTGTAGGTAAAGGTTGAGATGTTGAAGGGTCCTTCCTGGAAACATCGTCATGACGAGGCGGAGACGGTAATGGTGCACTAATACTAGGTGTAGGAGGAGTAGGGATAAATGGTGGTGGAGGAGGTGTAGATGATGGGGGTGGGATTGGTGGATCGACAATGGTAATTCCACTACGAGTAGTAATAGCACTCACATTGGCTCGCGGATTAGTGACGGTGTTTGAAGGTAGAGAACTTGAAGTAGAAGGTTGAGCAGGGGGCAAGAAACTAGCCAGCATATTCTTTATATCATTCGTTTGAGTGCTGATGGAGGATTGAAGATTATCTCGAAGTTCGGATCTAATCTCATTTCCTTGCTTGGTAATATCTCCTTTCAGATTGATAATTTGGCTCTGCAGGTTCTTGATTTGCTCACCGTGGGTTCTCATGATGGTGTCAACATCGGGGTTAATGGGTTGGAGTTGTTGAGCGGGTGGTTGATAAGGATTAGAAGCTCTTGGTGGGATTTGGTTGCTTCTAGTGTAGTTGTTGGCGGAGTTTTGGTTTTGAGGAGAAAAACCGGGTGAAAGGTAGTTGTTTGATCGGTAACTCAGCAGATTTCTATCCCCTTGAGGTCGAGCTTGGTAATTTTCCGGTGAATAATTACCATAAGCTGCATACACATTTTCCGGATTTCCTTGTGTAGAAGGACAATCGGTGTATGAGTGAGGATTGTCGCATGTTTCACAAGGAGTAGCAACAGCTTTAACTTGTTGTTGTTGTTGGTTTGAAGCCAAGAGTTGCATACTTCTGCTCATTTCAGTCAGCACACGGGTGAGTTCGGTCATATCAAGGTTTGCTGAGGTGGAAGAAACATTGACTCTCGGGTTGTTCCTTGAAGAAGCAGAGGAATCCCAGTTTTTGTGGTGAGTAGTCATGTTCTCAATAAGCTCTCTACACTCCTCGGGTCTCCTTTTCATGAATGTGCCACCGGCGGCTGCATTAATCGTATCACGATCTCGAAAAGTCAAACCGTTGTAGAAAGTATCTATTAAGGTCACAGGGAGCATGTTGTGGTTTGGAAATCTATCGATCAAGACATTATATCTCTCCCAAGCATCAAAAAGAGATTCATCAAGATCTTGCATGAAACCGCTGATTTGATTGCGGAGGCTCGTGACCATGGATGGTGGAAAGTAGCGCGACAAAAAGCGTTGAGTCATGTCATCCCAAGTGTGAATAGAATTCTTCGGGAGACGATCAAACCATTTCTCGGCATGATGTAATAAAGTATGTGGAAAGAGTTGTAGGCGAAGTTCATCCATTGTGGCACCAGCCAACTTCATGCTTTGGGTGATTATAATGAACTTGTCGAGGTGTTTGTTGGCATCATCATCAGGCAATCCACAGAATGGGTTAGTTTGTACTTGCTGAATCATGTGGTGCTTCAACGAAAACTCAGGAGCGTTGATTTGCATCGGCGCAATCGGTCCTCCTCGTCCAAACATGGTAGGTTGACAAAGTTCCTCCATGGTCCGAAGATCGGGTTGTGGAAGAACATTGTTGTTATTGTTGAGGTGCGGTGGATTATTGTTGTTTACACCTGACATAGCTAAATCTTCTTGAGTCTCGGGCTCTTGATAAGTAGAAGATCTAGTACGCATACACCTGAAAATGCAAAAGAAAAAGAAACCAAACACAAAGACAATATATATACACAATAAAGATAAAATCTTTTTGGATTTTTGAAATTTTTAATTTTTATGTATTTTTATCAGTTTTTATTTTTTATGATTTTTTTTTGAATTTTGATGCAAGAAAAATAACGCTCACAAGTGAACGGATCCCAAAAAGCAACGCGTCTTTCACAGAAAACCGTTAATCTTTACGAAAAGAGCCGGCAGCGGCACCATTTGATACTTGGGTTTTGACCTAGTAAGAAAATTTATCGTTCTCGTGGTCTAATCGAATTGATCTAGGTTCTATGTGTGACTCTATTGTTTTTTTGGTGGAACAAGTGTTTGTCGTTGTAGTAATTTAAAATGTGCAAAGACTTAAAAGTAAATGTCGTTAAAGTAAAGTGGCTTAAAATTAAATCTCGTTTAAAGTAAATCTAAGTCTAATTAAAAGAAAGGTGCGATATTTAAAAACCTGACGAAAAGTAAAATAATTAAATGACTAAAATTTAAAGCGTGACGGAAATTAAAATTGGACAAGAATTAAAATGAGAATGTGAAAATTAAACAAGACAAAACACTAAAACAAACCTAATCGGAATGTATTCCGATCAGACCTCGTCGGAATATACCACCTTTACCTGTCGGAATGAAGATCGGAAAACACCAATCGGAATATGTCACTTAATCTGATCGGAATAACCAAACCTAAACCCCCAGATCGGAATGTATAGAACCAACACTGATCAGAATATGGAAGAGATCTGGTCGGAATGCTGATCGAAACCCGTGATCGGAATATCGAAGCTATACTTGATCGGAATACCACCAACACCTCGATCGGAATATGGCAAAGAGCACCAATCGGAATATCTGTC
The DNA here is from genome assembly GCA_025667525.1 of Glebionis coronaria. Taxonomy (NCBI): domain Eukaryota; kingdom Viridiplantae; phylum Streptophyta; class Magnoliopsida; order Asterales; family Asteraceae; genus Glebionis; species Glebionis coronaria. Next base: position 612,820,293 of record CM046876.1, on the reverse strand, counting down.
ACTTACCTGATCGGAATACCCAAGACTCTTCTGATCGGAATACCAAAGTCTCCTAAATCGGAATGTTGATAGGAATATCAAAACCCTAATCCGATTACTCCACGGAATGTATAACCCTTTTCCGATTTACCAGATCGGAATACGGAAGAAAGGCACAAATTAAGCTAAACAAATAAGCTACTAATCAAATAAGCACAAGACGAAAATCCTAAAGCAAACCGTATAGAAATAAGCTACTAAACTGAAATTTAAAGACTTTTAAAACACGAAATGAATACGCTTTACGAAAAACAAACTTTTATATAAAAATATTTTTTATAAAAACTTTATAAACTTGAAAATAAACAAAATAAGCTATGAAAATAAATGATTTAAAACAATCACAAGCATAAAAATGTAATCTTTAAACAAATAAACAAGACAAAAAGCATGTAATCAATAAAATCAAGCAAGAAAGAAAGGTAGAGTGAGAGATCAAACGAGTAAAGTAAAGGTGCAATAAAGATAAAAGTAACTTACTTGAAAATTAAAGTGCAAGACAAGGTAATAAAAGGTGCAAGTAATTAAAGGTGCAAGGTAATTAAATGTGCAATAAAGTAAATGTGGAAGAACTAGTGTCACTCTAGCCAACCATGGAAGAACTAATTGTCACGATTAGTCAACAAAAACAAATGAATGAAAATGGGGTGTATTTATAGGAGATTAGGAGGGTGGTTAGAGGAAGCTTCCTCCCCTCCTTCCTTTCTTCTTAATTGCGCCCTTAAGTCCTTCCTTCTTAATCTCTTTGTTAATCTTGGACTTTGATGACTTTTGGCTCGGGATTTCTTTGGACTCGTCTTTTAATTCTTCGATAAATAAGACTTGAGTTCCTCGGCTTTTGATAAACTTCCGTCTTTTGACTTTTTCTTCGATAAAACTTCAGAATTGGTCTTGGACTTCCGTTCTTTTTGCACTCTTGACTTCTTGACTTCGTCTTTCGTCTTTTTCTTCAATAAAAGTCCGTAAATGCCCGTGAATGTCCGTGTTTTCTCCACTTTTCACCATTTCGTCCTAAATCACAACAAAAACACAAACCACGCATAATTCCGACATAAAAGACATAAAATACACGTTTTGGTCCGGTTATTATTGTAATTAAGTGGTAAAAAGGATGGGTGTTTACACACCTATCAAGGTCTTCAACTCCTATTTTTCTAACCTCTTTGGCTTTAACTACTTCTAATTCATCCAAGTCATCATCAACCAATGGTGGTGTCTTGGGTGAAGGAGGGGTTTCATCAAAGGTTACGTTGAGTGATTCTTCAATAACCCCCGAGGTTATATTTAGGACTATGTAGGCTTTACTAGTTTGGGAATAACCTAAAAGGATACCTTCGTAAGACTTTGGGTCAAACTTGGTAAGGTAGTCTTTGGTGTTGATGATAAAGCACCTGCTTCCAAACACCCTAAAGTATTCTAATGAGGGTTTCTTACCTTTAAGAATCTCATAGGGGGTCTTTCCTAGGAAAGGTCGAATAAGAATTCGGTTGAGAATATAAGTCGATGTGTCCACGGCATTGCACCAAAACTTTTGAGGCAAAGATTGCTCGTTTAACATCGTCCTACTCATCTCTTGGAGAGTCCTATTCTTCCTTTCAACTATCCCATTTGATTGTGGAGTGCGAGGAGCCGAGAAGTTATGGGTAATACCATGAGCTTCACAAAAGGCACCAAATTGCACTTCATTATCAAATTCCCTACCATGATCCGTCCTAATAGAAAAAATTGAACATCCTAGTTGATTTTGAATTCTTCGACTAAAGATTTCGAAGTGATCGAAAGCTTCATTCTTAGATGCCAAAAATCTAGTCCAAGTGAATCTAGAATAGTCATAAACTATAACTAGTATATAAAGGTTACCTCCATAACTCCGTATGGCGGAAGGTCCAAAGAGATCCATATGTAGGAGCTCTAAGCATCGAGAGGTCGAAACCAAATTCTTGGCTTTGTGACTTGAGTTAACTTGCTTTCCAACTTTGCAAGCATCACAAAAGTGACTATCAAACTTAATCTTGGAGAGGTGTCTTACCAACTCCTTAGAGACTAAAGATTGAATTAAACGCATATTAGCGTGACCTAATCTCCTATGCCAAAGAGTAGAACTATCATCTATAGTCGCAAGACATATGTTGTCTTTTGACTTCTTATTAACCTTCATGACATAAAGCCCATGCTTTCTAACACCTTTTCCAATGACTTTTCCATCTTTTACGATTTCACTGTCATGTTCCGAAAAGATGACCTTACACTTATTATCACAAATTTGACCTATACTTAAAAGGTTAAAACCTAAGTTATCTACGTGCTCAACATTTTCAATGGTCATGGAGTCAAGAGAAACCGTACCTTTGCCAATGATATTACCACGTAGACTACTAGCGAATGTGACGTTACCTCCATCATATGCTTTGTAATGTGAGAACAAACTTCGATTACCCGTCATGTGTTTAGAACATCCACTATCCTTATTCCACTCATCGGGCTCCAAATCAATTCCCAAGCATGTCTAGGTAACAACACACAAGATCAAACATTTGGTCCCTGATGGTTGTATTTTTACCCCTTTAGGAAAAGGAAGGTAAATTAGGGCAAGTGTGCACGACGATTTAGGAAAACCGTGTGTGAATGACCCTAAGTAAGTGAGTTCGTTCTCGAGGAGGCACGTGTGTTGTGTAATGAATGATTAATGTTTGTGATTATTACAAAGAAGAAAAGAGAATAGAAAGGAAAGAAAAGACGGTTACGAAAACGAATTAAACTACGACGAAAAAGTCGAACACGAAAAACCGTAAATAGTACAAAAATAAAAATTTTAACCTAAAAATTCCTAAAAATTACTAAAAATCCACAATAATATTCTAAGAGTTTACTAAATATCCAAACTTGCTAAAACCTTTTAATTAATTAAATAATGACTTTTTAATGCTAATTAAAGCCCTAAAAATCACAATTAATTATTAAAAAGCCTCAAACAAGATTTTATAGTTTTTAAACCTCAAAGATGACCTAATTAAGCTAAAAACTATTTTTAAAAATTTTAAAACCAAATTAATCTATTTTTAAACACTTAAAAACTATAAAAATCAATTAAAACTTAAATTAATTATAGAAAATAAATGAAAAGTCCTAAAAAGATTTGGAAAGTTACAAAGTTCCTAATTTAATGTCTACAATCTAGGAAAAATGAAAAAAAGTTAAAAATTAAACTTTCAATTTTTTATAATAAAATAATATTAAAATAATCAAAAAAATAAAAAGTTTATAAATTAATTCTAAAAAATTATCAAAAATCTATAATATTATAACTAAGACAAAAATGCAAATTAAAGTTCCTAAAACATTTTTATTAATTTTATATTAAATTTAAAAGTTGTTAAAAACCCTAAAATCAAATAAAATTAAAAATTAGACTTTTTGAAAACTTTTTTTAATGTAAACCTCAAATTACTTAAATAAAAACTAAAAACTATTTTTCTGGATTTTTAAAATGCTTTTTACTATTTTTAATCTACCTTCTAAAAATTAAACTAAAAATAATCCTAATAAATAAAGGGAAAATATACTTTTTGGACAGAAAAGTCCCTAAACCTAATACAATCCTAGGAAAATTGATAAACAGTAAAAAGCTTAAAGAAATAAGCTGGAATCAGCTTATTTATAAGCTGATAGCTAAATGAGCTCAAAATCAAACACACCTTAAATACAATTCAAAAGCAACCCTAGCAGTCAAAGACCCTAGGGCGCAATGGTAACGTGTGTGTGTTGTGAGAGGAGTGGCGCAGGTTCGAGTCCTGGCCACGTCCTTTTTGGCAATTTATTTTTTTTTCTTTTTAAACTTTAAAAATCCACACCTGTTTATCCTTTTAGCTTAACAACACAAACACAAACCAATATGACCAAGATTAAGCTAATTTGGAATCAAAAAAAACGTGCCATGTCTGATATGTTTCTGATGAACACAAAGTAAGCAAAATATGTATCTTCACTTGTGAAAATATCAATCAAGAGGACTTGATTTGACTTGTTGTTGGTTGTTGATGGATAATATGGCACCCCTACACTCAGTTGGAGTGTAGGGAGTCAATCAAATGCAAAAAAAAAACAAGTAAAAGCAGAATCAAGCACCAAATATTAACCAAGTTACTGATTAAGAACTTATGCAGGTTTGATGGTACTTGCTGATAAACTTAGCACTCAAATGGAATACAAAGCTCAAATTCTTGCACACAATAACACCAACTAGCATACAAACAGTCACAAATCCTAACTCAACCCTGCTCTAACAGATTATCCAGATATTGATGCACAAACTTCACAACATAAGCAGAAACAATGGCAGTGACTGATTTTAAGCTTCTTTTTCAACTTTTTAGCATGCAATGTGTTCTAAATTTATCCAAACTGAGAAACAAACTAACACACAACCCTATGCTACCCTATTGAGTACTTCTAACAGGTTTTCAACACTCAAACTTGTCACAAAATCTGCATAAAACTCAAATCCAAATACCCCTTAATGTTTCTGATTATGCTTTTTAACAAACCAAAAGCCTTTAAAACTCAACCAAAGTGATCAAACAGGTTCTAAACATGAAATACACACCAAATGAACTTAAATTAAACCACAAGAACACTCACAAACAACTTTGCACAAAAATCATATAAATCACATAAAATTTTCAGAAAACTAAAATGAAATGGGAAACAAGAACTACCTTAAGGGTCCTACATCTAGGACCCTTAGTGGCTGCTTTGCCACCTCCTATAGGCTGGGGCCTATGCTGGACCTTTAACAAAACAAGTTCTTCAAAAACCTGCTAAGAACAATGAACAAACCAATACACACTTTCTGATTTTGAAACCTTTTAAAACCACTTGTACAATCCAATAAACCCTGAACTTGGAAACCTTTTGAAACAAGAAAAATATCAGAAACCTTGGAATCGAATTCCACTTTCACTTCATAGGATCCAAGGGTTTTTGATATTTTTCAAACAAATTTTGAAAACTTTCTGAAAACTGAAAACAAACACAAAGTGTTTATCAATGTAATGTGGAACTCAGAATATAGCTATCCAATACCAAACTTTTAAAAAGAGATAAAAGGAATTACAATTTTAACAAAAATACCAAACTTTAAATTTCTTAAAAAGGAATTACAAGGCTTAGCTAAAAATTCTGGAACAAAATGATAAGGGACAAAAACGTCTCCTTATATACTAGACTATAGAGAATTCTAGAAAACTAATAAAAAATACAATGTGTAAAACCCTAGTATATGAAATCTCCAAAAAGCCCTTTGGTCTTTGAACTTGGAATCTTGGTCAAGAGGTGCCATGTGATGAGCCAGCTAGTCTTGGTTGATCTTGGCCGTTTAAATGATCTTGGGGCCAAAGGAATCATTGTGGGTCGTTTAACTGGTCGGGTGTAGGGTTTGAGGGAAAGTGATGTTGCAGGGGAGGGTCCCACAAGATACATGGGTGTGTCTTGTGGCGTTTTGGGATGTGGGATCAAGTGAGAGTGACCTTAATTAGTGAACTGGAAGCATATGGCAAAAACCCCTTTGATTTGGGATTAATCAAACCTGGTGGTATTTAGGGTTTATGGGGTGAGTTTAATCCAAATTGGGTAATAAGGGATTTAAAAATGGTATTAGGAGGGAAAGTGGTGGGATTTGACCAGGGCTTTGACTTGGTTTATTTAAATAAAACCGGGTATTGAATGTGGGTGGGTAATGGATAGTGGGTAAGGTCGGGTAAGGATTTGGGTAAGTGGGTGGGTATTGTGACGTGGCAAGATGTGAGTGGTGGTGGGAGTTTTGTTGTCTGGCAAAAACAGTCCCCAAGCATTCTTCTTATGTTCACTTTGTAAATAATGCCATCAACGCCTTCTTTACACTTTGACAACTTTTGGAAAGTTGTCAAAATTGGCACAAAATGTTCCAAAACTTTTCCAAGGGCTTCTTTTGCACTTCTTGGATTCTTCAAGGACTGGTCTTGTAATATCTTCAAACTTTAGGGACCCTCTTCATAATGTTGAATATTTGAGGGGTATAAAGTGTAAATCTTCAAAAGTTGAGGGACTAAAGTTGCCAATCTTCAATTCTTCAAGGGCATTTTTGTAAAATCCAAACTTGGGCCCGGTTCATTGTGCGGCTTCGTTTCCCATGTTAGTTTTTGAATGATTCTTGTGATCTTTTGCCATTCCTCAATATCCGTACCTAAAAATACACAAGTAACAAACACGAGCATATATTTGGTATATTTGATGATATTTTATGCATTTTAAGCCCGTTTTGGACGATGAGACCATGTATAAAAGCAGTCTCATCACTCCCCAATATCTCATGAGTCCAAAATTGTTAGTTCCAAACATCGCTTGCATTTGGTTGGGATGCATGAATGAGGAGGGGATTCCCCATGGAGAACAAAATGGAGGAGGATATTAATTCATGTAACCATTTTGTTGTTCATTACTTCTCCTAGGTGTGTTTGATCTAGGTTTAGAGTTATTATTATTCCTTCTAGGTGTTGGAGTTTTACTTCTAGGTCGTGAGTTGTTTTGATTATCTCTTGTAGGCGTTGTCATTCTACTTCTAGGCTTAGACTCATTCCGTACTCTAGGTGGAGTAGAGGATAGTCTAGATAAACTTCAATTTCCCATGAGAGGTTTACTTAAAGGCTTGTAGAACTTACCAATAGCATTGTCGTCAAGTATGGGTAATTGTACCTTATTAACAGTAAGATGCTTTAGTTTTTCATTTAACTTAGATTTTTCAGAAAGTTCAGAATTTCACAAAATTCAACTTCTGGCCGCGGTACCTTATCTATGGCGGCGGTTCCATAGTGATAAGGAACCGCGCCATACAATTTGGAACCGCGTCTAGTGGGAGTTTTTTGTGAAAACCTGACTTGTTTTGGTTCACTAGTTGAGGCTTCATTTAAGTTAAAACCTAGACCAAGTCTTTCCTTAGAATGAACTTGTTTGTTTAACATATCATCAAGAGCACTAGTACCTTTCATGAACTTTTCCAATTTAATGGAGGTGCTCTTGAGATCTTCATTCTCTAATCTAAGTTTCTCACAACTTAAGCAACCTAAATCAACCTCTTTGTTTTTCTCAAGTTTAGCCAATTTCTCCCTAAGTTCATTGATCTCATTTTCAAGCTTAGTTTTGGTTGATTTTAAGGTTTTATTATTTTCTATGAATTTAAGACTAAGTTTGTGTAAGCTATCATATTTGCCTTCAAATTCAATATCATCTAAAGTGGAACTATCATTGCTATAATATTCGGTTTCGGAATGTACCTCTTTAGAAGTGTGAGCCATAAGACATTTCTCCTCTTTGGGGTTGTCATCATCATCTTCACCGCTATCGCTCCAAGCGCCACTAACGAATGCCGTGTGGTTCTTATCACGAGCGGGATTTGGACAATCACCAATGAAGTGATTTGGATCACCACATCTAAAGCAATTCCTATCACCTTTTTTGTTCTTGACAAACTGATTCTTTGACAATGGTTTCTTGTCATAGTTGGGTTGCCTAACGTGTTGACCTCGTTTCTTGAAGAACTTCTTGAAATCTCTCACCGCCAATGCATACTCCTCGTCATCGCTTTCCGAGGAACTATCATGGTCACTTTATGCCTTCTTGGCTTTAAGTGCAAGAGATTTCCTTTCACTCTTGGTTTTCACTAATTCCGAGTCCTTCAAAATTATCATCTCATGAACCTTTAAGTTTCCTATGAGTTCATCGAGTGATAAAGTTGAGAGATCTTTTGACTCTTCAATCGCCGTGACTTTTGCTCTCCACTTTGGATGTAAGGCCCTTAGAAACTTCCTAACATTGTTCTTGCTAGAAAAACCTTCATCAAGTGATTTTAGACTAGTAATAATGGTGTTAAATCTAGCAAATGCACTATCAATAGTTTCATCTTCTAAGATGACAAATTGTTCATATTGTTGGACAAGAAGATCGATTTTGCTTTCTTTGACTTGGCTATTACCTTGGTGGGTTACTAAAAGAGTGTTCCAAATATCTTTAGTGGTTTCACACATAAAAATTCTTTCATACTCTTTCTTAGGCAAAGCATTATAAATCACCATTTTAGCCTCATTATTTTTTGAAAGTTTCTTTTTAGTATCGTCATTAGCTTTGTCAAAAGTGACCAATTCTTTTGTTTTAGAAACTTCATTAAATTGAAAGGGTAAAAAATCACCATTGGTAATAACATGCCAAATCTAAATCTTTTGATTTCACATAAGTTTCAAATCTATTTTTCCAATAAATAAAACTATCGGTTTCAAAAAGTGGTGGTCTTTGCATAGATTACCCTTCTAGGTACTTGTTGGAATCCATAGATCGATTCAAGTTTTAAAATACAATATACTTTAAAAATTCTTGAGCAACCCGCTCTGATACCAATTGTATAAACTAGAAGGGGGGTTGAATAGTTTCTTATATTTACTTGTTAAAATATGGTTTCCAAAAATCCTTTTTCAAAAACTTAGGCTTGAGGAAATATGTGAAATCTTCTTATGCACAATATGAACAATGATAGTGTAACTAAACTAATACTAACAAAAATATATCCACAAAGAATAAAGAATGATAGTGTAGCTAATCTAATACTAACACATGTATATGCATAAAGAATAAAGAATGTAAAGAGTTAAGGGTAAAGAAAGATCAAACCGAACACCAAGGATTTATAGTGGTTCGGCAACGAAGCTCACTCCTCGTTCTACTCCACTCCTCGAGTACTCCTTACTCGAGAGTTCACTACACAACAAGCTCCTTATGGTGGAGAAAACCGTACACGTCGCTTAACCAATTTCCGACTCTAAGCTAAAAGTCGAGCCCTAATCGTAGCTAGGACCAATCTACACAACTATACTTAGTACATACACAACTTCCAAATAGACACAACTACTTGGATCTTCACAACTATGACACAACTACAAGTGTATAAAATTAGATCTTCAATGGATCTTTGGTGGTGGACTCAACACTTCACTAGGATAATGTTCTTCTCTTTGCACTTGGAGAGGAAGGGATGGAAGAACAAGATTCACTTCTTAAACAAGTAATAATCAAACAAATGATCAAAGACTAGAAACCCAACAATCCTAACTAAACCGCTAAGTCAATATTTATTAAGCAAAAAAATATTTACATGCGAAGGGAGAATAAGCAAACAACGAGAACACATGAGTTTTTGAAAGAATACGAGTACTCTACGTTTAGCATAGTAACTTATAATTAACTCAATCATTTCTCGTCCTCATTTAAGAGACTTAGCCTAATGTGAAGTTAAGGAATCAAAGCTTAGTGCTCAACACGCACGGTCGAGTCAAAAATTACTCTTATTCTCTCCATCGGAAAATCTACATTCGTGTCTTCAACACTTATGAAAAACTAGAAAATTTTTAAAATTTGGCTATTTTTAGCCTTATTTTGCAATAAAACGATAAACAAAACGATAAACTTTGGAAAGCGTGAAGGTTTGGCAAGGCAAGTATCTATTCACCCCCCCATACTAAAGTTAAACATTGTCCTCAATGTTTCGAGTCTAGGGGTGCAAACACCCCCATACTAGAGACGTAGTCGAATGCCTAATCTAGCATGGAAAGGGTGTAACCAATAAGTAATAGCCGTTTATGAAGTGTGCTATAAACCTAAGGTTAGAACATAAAAGGATATATCATGTGGATATTGGGAAAGGCCTCCAAAGCAAACGATCGAGTGCCCCCATAAAACGAACACGAGAGGCTCCAATCGTGAAGATAATGATCTAAAAACCACAATTCACAAACAACCACGGAACAAAGGTTGGAAGGGCACAAATCCCCACACGTAAGCTACATTAGAAAGCGATAATATTTACATAGGATAAGCATGGGACTCCCCCACGAGGCACCTCGTTTTTGATTACCGAGTCATGAGCTCGACTCGATCCCCATAAATGTGATCATTTAGGGATATCATGGTGTGGTCAATTTTTGGTGGGACTTACATGATAAACAAGGCCCAAAAACAACCGGTATTAAGGACTAAGTCCTTTGATGGTGCAAAATACCGGGATCGAAGATGGCGTTCTCGTTTTCATTGGAAAAATAAATCAACGCCACTTCATCAATGGTCAACAAAAACTCAAAGAGTTTCAAGAAAATAGGTGAGAAGAAATAGAAGGGTGGGACAATGGGTAAGTCATGAAAATATTGAGCTACTCGAGGTAGACTCGCACCAATCAAATGAAAAGATTTTCCATTTATTGCATCGGTGGAAGACCGAGATTTCCCTATATAAGCAATTCCAGGATCAAATATCTCGTCCTCGGTGGAGAAAGGGGAGGGAACATAAGGGGATTCCCCCACACTAAGTCCACACAAAGCATCGTCAAAAGGAGAAGACGAGCTTGTATTACTCAAAACACGTGGTGATGACGGAGTTAGAATTGTAGAAAAATCTTTTAAATTCAATTCAAAATCTTTTCCTTTTTCATCTTTTACACTCTCCTTGTGAAAACCCGATTTGATTATGTCAAAAATATTTGGTGTATTTAAAGCAATGTTAGTCACACTAAAAATTCTCACATTTTGAAATCTTTTTGGTTTAGGTGGTGGCAAGTTTTCAAATCTTTTGTCAACAAAGAAAACCTCCCCATCGGGATCAACGTATTCATCATCCGAAGATTCACTCGAGATTGGAAACGTAGGCTTAACACTCTTAACCTCCACCGGCGGAGGGGACGGAACTTCATTTTTCTCAACAACTCCTAAAACTCTATTTGAAATTCTTTTGCAAATGCTTTTGATGGGAATGACATTGTACAAAGATGTGATACAATACACATGAGAAAGAGTGGAGTTTTGGGTTGCATTAATGACGAGTTCTTCCTCATTGAAACGAAGAGTGATTTTTCTTGCATGCACATCGATAAGTGCTCTCGAGGTATCCAAAAAAGATCGACCTAAAATTAACGGAACTTTAGGATCGATAGGAATGTCAACAACAATAAAGTCTACAGGATAGTAGAACTTTCCAACTTTCACAAAGACGTCCTCGGCTACTCCACAAGCTAGAATCGTAGAATGATCGGCCATTTCGATTGACATTCTTGAAGGAGTGAGATTTGGAAGATTGAGCGATTTAAAAATCTCATGAGGCATCAAATTAATACTAGCACCAAGATCGGCCAAGGCGTAGCATTCTTCCATGTCTTGGATAGCACATGGGATTAAAAACTTTCCAGGATCACCGACTTTTTGAGGTATGCGGCTTAGAAAAACCGAAGAACAACTAGACGATTTTTGCAATTTCTCTTTGTTATTCAACATACTTTTGAAGTTCGCGGCAAATCGAGGCATCATGACTAAGGCGTCGGCAAAACTTATATTAAAATGCAAGTCACGAAACATTTTCATAAAAAGTTCAAATTGATAATTATTTCGTTCTTGTGCCTTTTCCTTGTCTCGTCTTGAAGGGTAGGGTAAAGGTGGTGTGGGTTGGGGCAAAGTAGGCATAGGCATCGGCCTTGGAATCTCGGGTTCCATGATTGGTATTGGTTCAACCGTAGGTGTGGTTTGAGCGGTACTTCGTGGGCTTGTAATTTGCTCCTTTTCAACCACAACCTCGGGTTCTTTCTCTTTTTCCTTCTCCATAGAAGTACTTGGACGAGAAATGGGTTCTTTGAAAGTTTTACCACTACGAGTAGTAATAACCTTCAATTCTCCTTTCGGGTTCACGATGGTGTCACTAGGAAGACCACCCGAAGAAGAGGGCTTACACATGATAGCTTCAAACATCTTAGCCATACGGTCCTCAAACTTAGATTACCTAGCATCCGCTTTTAACAATTCTTGCTTAATCTCATGTTGTCCTTGCTCCATTTTTTGTTGATTTTGTTGGAGTCGTGTGACATTTCCTTCCATTTTATTAGCATGAGTTTTAAGTTCATTAGCAAGTTCGTTTTTAAGCTCGTTTTTCAACTCGGACCTTAAGCTAACCATTTCACGTTGCATATTATCAAACTTAGCATCATTAGCCTTAGCATAATTCAAAAATTCTCCTTGAAGATTTTTGGTGTGATCATTTTGAAAACCTTGAGTAGAAGTTTGAAAATCACGGTTTTGGTTTTGGTTAGAAACTTGCCCATTTCCACTTTGATAATTACCCTTATTATAGTTAAGTTGATTTCCTTGGTAACCACCACTTTGATTGTTTCGATAGTTATTAGCATTTTGATTTTGTGGAGCTTGATTTTGGCGGGAACCTTGACCGATTTGGTTATAAGTTCCCGTGGCTACATAAGCATTCGAAGTGTTACCATCCGCGGTAATGCACTCGGAAAATCATGAGCTCCACCACACGAAATACAACTCTTAGCAACCGCTTTAACCGAAGCGGAATTTGAAGCTTCTTGAGCTTTCCAATGAGACATAAGAGTCGAAAACCTATCGAAAAACCGGTTCTCCTCATTTGCTTCATCTTGCAAGGCATTAATGGAACGAGATGATGACGAGCCCAAATTGGCAACACTCGGTGTGTTACGAGGGCTATAGACCTTAGACCTATTTTCTATGATTTTCAAAGCCTCATTGGTCGTTTTGCACAAAAAATTACCACCCGCTGCGGCATTTAAGTAATCTCGTTCATGATCATTAAGCCCATTATAAAAAGTGTCAATTTGATGCAATTCGGAAAAATCATGGTGTGGACATTCATGTAACATTTCTTTAAACCTTTCCCAAGCCATTGAAAAACTTTCATTTGGTCTTTGTGTAAAACGTGAAATCTCGTTTTTCAAATGTGTTGTCTTAGATGGTGGAAAAAATTGATTCACAAATTTAGACACGAGATCGGCCCATGTCAAAATCGAATTCGGTGGTTCTTTCTCAAGCCATATCTTGGTGGGTCCATCTAACGAGTAGGGAAACAACATCATCTTAATGGCATCGTGTGGTACATCCTTAAACTTGCTTGTCGCGGTGAGACGATTAAATTGCCTAATGTGATAATGTGGGTTGTCTTTTTCGTGTCCGCGAAACTTGTTTGCTTGAAGCATAGACATTAAACCCGTCTTGATCTCAAAGTTCTCCGCAAGGATGGCGGGAATCACAATGGCCTCTCCAAAACCCTCGGTGGGTGCTTGAAGCAACTCCATCATAGTACGATTAGCCATGATAGCTTCTTGTTCTACAATAGGTTCCTCACTTGGAGACTCTTCACTAGAATGAGTTTTAGTAGGAGTTTTGTTCTTTCGTCTACGTGCACGTTTTGCTTGATTACGAGTGAGCATAAACGTCACGTACAACGAGGAGACGAGCAAAGAAGATTCTTTTTGGTATTTTGTATTTTTCAATTTTTTTGTGGTTTTTGATTGTATTACCTTTTTGGAAATTGGTGAAATGTATTAAGTAGACAATAATCTACAAATCTCCTCCTTAATCAAATCTCTTGATTAAAGAAGCCTCAAGGAATGAAAACGATCACGTGAAGTGAACGCCTTCGATGACTTTAGAACGATGGTGGAACACCAAATCATTCAAGAGGGTTTAATCAATAGAAACCAAGAAAATATATATGATATGTAATAATACTTTAGGCGGAAAAACCCTCGATTCACTCTCAAAATCAAATACGCACAAGCAAGCGGAGGAAACGAGGCGGCGCGAAGCACTTAAGAGCCTTTTTCCTTTAGGTCGTGAAATACAACCGCCTTATACCCACCTTATAGTTTGTATTATCAAGATTAAGCTTCACGAAAGTATTTATCTATTTTTGCCTTTTTCTTTGGTTTGAGATTCGAATACAATGATTGGGTAATGACCTCCCAAGTCAAGGTTTTGATTTCTCACGTATTTGGAGTACTTGTATTTTTATTGTTCTACGTATACAATATATTAATAATATTCACACAAAAACCGTAAAACGATAATACGTATTAGTAGAGTGCTACTAATACAAATACTATTTATGGCTAGTATAAAAAAACAAAAATTGTTCAATCAAAACACAACACGCCTCCCCAGCAGCGGCGCCAAAATGATGGTTGTATTTTTACCCCTTTAGGAAAAGGAAGGTAAATTAGGGCAAGTGTGCACGACGATTTAGGAAAACCGTGTGTGAATGACCCTAAGTAAGTGAGTTCGTTCTCGAGGAGGCACGTGTGTTGTGTAATGAATGATTAATGTTTGTGATTATTACAAAGAAGAAAAGAGAATAGAAAGGAAAGAAAAGACGGTTACGAAAACGAATTAAACTACGACGAAAAAGGCGAACACGAAAAACCGTAAATAGTACAAAAATAAAAATTTTAACCTAAAAATTCCTAAAAATTACTACAAATCCACAATAATATTCTAAGAGTTTACAAAAAATCCAAACTTGCTAAAACCTTTTAATTAATTAAATAATGACTTTTTAATGCTAATTAAAGCCCTAAAAATCACAATTAATTATTAAAAAGCCTCAAACAAGATTTTATAGTTTGTAAACCTCAAAGATGACCTAATTAAGCTAAAAACTATTTTTAAAAATTTTAAAACCAAATTAATCTATTTTTAAACACTTAAAAACTATAAAAATCAATTAAAACTTAAATTAATTCTAGAAAATAAATGAAAAGTCCTAAAAAGATTTGGAAAGTTACAAAGTTCCTAATTTAATGTCTACAATCTAGGAAAAATGAAAAAAAGTTAAAAAATAAACTTTCAATTTTTTATAATAAAATAATATTAAAATAATCAAAAAAATAAAAAGTTCATAAATTAATTCTAAAAAATTATCAAAAATCTAGAATATTATAACTAAGACAAAAATGCAAATTAAAGTTCCTAAAACCTTTTTATTAATTTTATATTAAATTTCAAAGCTGTTAAAAAACCCTAAAATCAAATAAAATTAAAAATTAGACTTTTTGAAAACTTTTTGTAATGTAAACCTCAAATTACTTAAATAAGAACTAAAAACTATTTTTCTGGATTTTTAAAATGCTTTTTACTATTTTTAATCTACCTTCTAAAAATTAAACTAAAAATAATCCTAATAAATAAATAAATAAAGGGAAAATATACTTTTTGGACAGAAAAGTCCCTAAACCTAATACAATCCTAGGAAAATTGATAAACAGTAAAAGCCTTAAAGAAATAAGCTGGAATCAGCTTATTTATAAGCTGATAGCTAAATGAGCTCAAAATCAAACACACCTTAAATACAATTCAAAAGCAACCCTAGCAGTCAAAGACCCTAGGGCACAATGGTAACGTGTGTGTGTTGTGAGAGGAGTGACGCAGGTTCGAGTCCTGGCCACGTCCTTTTTGGCAATTTATTTTTTTTTCTTTTTAAACTTTAAAAATCCACACCTGTTTATCCTTTTAGCTTAACAACACAAACACAAACCAATATGACCAAGATTAAGCTAATTTGGAATAAAAAAAAAACGTGCCAGGTCTGATATGTTTCTGATGAACACAAAGTAAGCAAAATATGTATCTTCACTTGTGAAAATATCAATCAAGAGGACTTGATTTGACTTGTTGTTGGTTGTTGATGGATAATATGGCACCCCTACACTCAGTTGGAGTGTAGGGAGTCAATCAAATGCAAAAAAAACAACAAGTAAAAGCAGAATCAAGCACCAAATATCAACCAAGTTACTGATTAAGAACTTATGCAGGTTTGATGGTACTTGCTGATAAACTTAGCACTCAAATGGAATACAAAGCCTAAATTCTTGCACACAATAACACCAACTAGCATACAAACAGTCACAAATCCTAACTCAACCCTGCTCTAACAGATTATCCAGATATTGATGCACAAACTTCACAACATAAGCAGAAACAATGGCAGTGACTGATTTTAAGCTTCTTTTTCAACTTTTTAGCATGCAATGTGTTCTAAATTTATCCAAACTGAGAAACAAACTAACACACAACCCTATGCTACCCTATTGAGTACTTCTAACAGGTTTTCAACACTCAAACTTGTCACAAAATCTGCATAAAACTCAAATCCAAACACCCCTTAATGTTTTTGATTATGCTTTTTAACAAACCAAAAGCCTTTAAAACTCAACCAAAGTGATCAAACAGGTTCTAAACATGCAATACACACCAAATGAACTTAAATTAAACCACAAGAACACTCACAAACAACTTTGCACAAAAATCATATAAATCACATAAAATTTTCAGAAAACTAAAATGAAATGGGAAACAAGAACTACCTTAAGGGTCCTACATCCAGGACCCTTATTGGCTGCTTTGCCACCTCCTATAGGCTGGGGCCTATGCTGGACCTTTAACAAAACAAGTTCTTCAAAAACCTGCTAAGAACAATGAACAAACCAATACACACTTTCTGATTTTGAAACCTTTTAAAACCACTTGTACAATCCAATAAACCCTGAACTTGGAAACCTTTTGAAACAAGAAAAATATCAGAAACCTTGGAATCCAATTCCACTTTCACTTCATAGGATCCAAGGGTTTTTGATATTTTTCAAACAAATTTTGAAAACTTTCTGAAAATTGAAAACAAACACAAAGTGTTTATCAATGTAATGTGGAACTCAGAATATAGCTATCCAATACCAAACTTTTAAAAAGAGATAAAAGGAATTACAATTTTAACAAAAATACCAAACTTTAAATTTCTTAAAAAGGAATTACAAGGCTTAGCTAAAAATTCTGGAACAAAATGATAAGGGACACAAACGTCTCCTTATATACTAGACTATAGAGAATTCTAGAAAACTAATAAAAAATACAATGTGTAAAACCCTAGTATATGAAATCTCCAAAAAGCCCTTTGGTCTTTGAACTTGGAATCTTGGTCAAGAGGTGCCATGTGATGAGCGAGCTAGTCTTGGTTGATCTTGGCCGTTTAAATGATCTTGGGGCCAAAGGAATCATTGTGGGTCGTTTAACTGGTCGGGTGTAGGGTTTGAGGGAAAGTGATGTTGCAGGGGAGGGTCCCACAAGACACATGGGTGTGTCTTGTGGCGTTTTGGGATGTGGGATCAAGTGAGAGTGACCTTAATTAGTGAACTGGAAGCATATGGCCAAAACCCCTTTGATTTGGGATTAATCAAACCTGGTGGTATTTAGTGT
This sequence comes from Glebionis coronaria, assembly GCA_025667525.1. Taxonomy (NCBI): domain Eukaryota; kingdom Viridiplantae; phylum Streptophyta; class Magnoliopsida; order Asterales; family Asteraceae; genus Glebionis; species Glebionis coronaria. The sequence goes on along the minus strand of CM046876.1, from coordinate 612,803,137 downwards.
TTATGGGTGAGTTTAATCCAAATTGGGTAATAAGGGATTTAAAAATGGTGTTAGGAGGGAAAGTGGTGGGATTTGACCAGGGCTTTGACTTGGTTTATTTAAATAAAACCGGGTATTGAATGTGGGTGGGTAATGGATAGTGGGTAGGGTCGGGTAAGGATTTGGGTAAGTGGGTGGGTATTGTGACGTGGCAAGATGTGAGTGGTGGTGGGAGTTTTGTTGTCTGGCAAAAACAGTCCCAAGCATTCTTCTTTTGTTCACTTTGTAAATAATGCCATCAACGCCTTCTTTACACTTTGACAACTTTTGGCAAGTTGTCAAAATTGGCACAAAATGTTCCAAAACTTTTTCCAAGGGCTTCTTTTGCACTTCTTGGATTCTTCAAGGACTGGTCTTGTAATATCTTCAAACTTTAGGGACCCTATTCATAATGTTGAATATTTGAGGGGTATAAAGTGTAAATCTTCAAAAGTTAAGGGACTAAAGTTGCAAATCTTCAATTCTTCAAGGGCATTTTTGTAAAATCCAAACTTGGGCCCGGTTCATTATGCGGCTTCGCTTCCCGTGTTCGTTTTTGAATGATTCTTGTGATATTTTGCCATTTCCTCAATATCCGTACCTAAAAATACACAAGTAACAAACACGAGCATGTATTTGGTATATTTGATGATATTTTATGCATTTTAAGCCCGTTTTGGACGATGAGACCATGTATAAAAGCAGTCTCATCACTCCCCAATATCTCATGGGTCCAAAATTGTTAGTTCCAAACATCCCTTGCATTTGGTTGGGATGCATGAATGAGGAGGGGATTCCCCATGGAGAACAAAATGGAGGAGGATAGTAATTCATGTAACCATTTTGTTGTTCATTACTTCTCCTAGGTGTGTTTGATCTAGGTTTAGAGTTATTATTATTCCTTCTAGGTGTTGGAGTTTTACTTCTAGGTCGTGAGTTGTTTTGATTATCTCTTGTAGGCGTTGTCATTCTACTTCTAGGCTTAGACTCATTCCGTACTCTAGGTGGAGTAGAGGATAGTCTAGATAAACTTCAATTTCCCATGAGAGGTTTACTTAAAGGCTTGTAGAACTTACCAATAGCATTGTCGTCAAGTATGGGTAATTGTACCTTATTAACAGTAAGATGCTTTAGTTTTTCATTTAACTTAGATTTTTCAGAAAGTTCAGAATTTCACAAAATTCAACTTCTGGCCGCGGTACCTTATCTATGGCGGCGGTTCCATAGTGATAAGGAACCGCGCCATACAATTTGGAACCGCGTCTAGTGGGAGTTTTTTTGTGAAAACCTGACTTGTTTTGGTTCACTAGTTGAGGCTTCATTTAAGTTAAAACCTAGACCAAGTATTTCCTTAGAATGAACTTGTTTGTTTAACATATCATCAAGAGCACTAGTACCTTTCATGAACTTCTCCAATTTAATGGAGGTGCTCTTGAGATCTTCATTCTCTAATCTAAGTTTCTCACAACTTAAGCAACCTAAATCAACCTCTTTGTTTTTCTCAAGTTTAGCCAATTTCTCCCTAAGTTCATTGATCTCATTTTCAAGCTTAGTTTTGGTTGATTTTAAGGTTTTATTCTTTTCTATGAATTTAAGACTAAGTTTATGTAAGCTATCATATTTTCCTTCAAATTCAATATCATCTAAAGTGGAACTATCATTGCTATAATATTCGGTTTTGGAATGTACCTCTTTAGAAGTGTGAGCCATAAGACATTTCTCCTCTTTGGGGTTGTCATCATCATCTTCACCGCTATCGCTCCAAGCGCCACTAACGAATGCCGTGTGGTTCTTATCACGAGCGGGCTTTGGACAATCACCAATGAAGTGATTTGGATCACCACATCTAAAGCAATTCCTATCACCTTTTTCGTTCTTGACAAACCGATTCTTTGACAATGGTTTCTTGTCATAGTTGGGTTGCCTAACGTGTTGACCTCGTTTCTTGAAGAACTTCTTGAAATCTCTCACCGCCAATGCATACTCCTCGTCATCGCTTTCCGAGGAACTATCATGGTCACTTTATGCCTTCTTGGCTTTAAGTGCAAGAGATTTCCTTTCACTCTTGGTTTTCACTAATTCCGAGTCCTTCAAAATTATCATCTCATGAACCTTCAAGTTTCCTATGAGTTCATCGAGTGATAAAGTTGAGAGATCTTTCGACTCTTCAATCACCGTGACTTTTGCTCTCCACTTTGGATGTAAGGCCCTTAGAAACTTCCTAACATTGTTCTTGCTAGAAAAACCTTCATCAAGTGCTTTTAGACTAGTAATAATGGTGTTAAATCTAGCAAATACACTATCAATAGTTTCATCTTCTAAGATGACAAATTGTTCATATTGTTGGACAAGAAGATCGATTTTGCTTTCTTTGACTTGGCTATTACCTTGGTGGGTTACTAAAAGAGTGTTCCAAATATCTTTAGCGGTTTCACACATAAAAATTCTTTCATACTCTTTCTTAGGCAAAGCATTCTAAATCACCATTTTAGCCTCATTATTTTTTGAAAGTTTCTTTTTAGTATCGTCATTAGCTTTGTCAAAAGTGGCCAATTCTTTTGTTTTAGAAACTTCATTAAATTGAAAGGGTAAAAAATCACCATTGGTAATAACATGCCAAATCTAAATCTTTTGATTTCACATAAGTTTCAAATCTATTTTTCCAATAAATAAAACTATCGGTTTCAAAAAGTGGTGGTCTTTGCATAGATTTCCCTTCTAGGTACTTGTTGGAATCCATAGATCGATTCAAGTTTTAAAATACAATATACTTTAAAAATTCTTGAGCAACCCGCTCTGATACCAATTGTATAAACTAGAAGGGGGGTTGAATAGTTTCTTATATTTACTTGTTAAAATATGGTTTCCAAAAATCCTTTTTCAAAAACTTAGGCTTGAGGAAATATGTGAAATCTTCTTATGCACAATATGAACAATGATAGTGTAACTAAACTAAAACTAACAAAAATATATCCACAAAGAATAAAGAATGATAGTGTAGCTAATCTAATACTAACACATGTATATGCATAAAGAATAAAGAATGTAAAGAGTTAAGGGTAAAGAAAGATCAAACCGAACACCAAGGATTTATAGTGGTTCGGCAACGAAGCTCACTCCTCGTTCTACTCCACTCCTCGAGTACTCCTTACTCGAGAGTTCACTACACAACAAGCTCCTTATGGTGGAGAAAACCGTACACGTCGCTTAACCAATTTCCGACTCTAAGCTAAAAGTCGAGCCCTAATCGTAGCTAGGACCAATCTACACAACTATACTTAGTACATACACAACTTCCAAATAGACACAACTACTTGGATCTTCACAACTATGACACAACTACAAGTGTATAAAATTAGATCTTCAATGGATCTTTGGTGGTGGACTCAACACTTCACTAGGATAATGTTCTTCTCTTTGCACTTGGAGAGGAAGGGATGGAAGAACAAGATTCACTTCTTAAACAAGTAATAATCAAACAAATGATCAAAGATTTGAGTGATCAAAGAAGGGGTTTGAATCTGGAAATAAATGTGCAAAAGAGGTGAGGTGAAAAGCTGAGAATGGTCCACTATTTAAAGGACAAAGGAGCCAACGGCTATATCTGCCCACGGTACCTTATCATAGCCCGCGATACCTTATCGATAAGGTACCGCCTAGGTGCTAAGGTACCACCGGACTAGACTCCGCTCCTTTTTGTCCTTTAGTGGTGGAGGTCTTATCTGGTTATAAAAAATATCCTGAAAGGATATTCTTAACCAAATAAGAATATGCCATTTTCAAATTTTAAATAATTAATTTAATAAAACATTTTATTAAAAATAAAGTTTAATAAAAACTTGTCACATTTAATAAAAAGTGAGTTTTAAGAAAAGATTGAATCACTTGGTCACTTGATTAAGGTTAGTACTTGTTTATCCATACCTTAAGTGAAAATGGGTAAAATGAAAAATACTTGAACTCAAGAATTCGTTTTTCGTTGTTTTCGTAAATGCTTGTTTTTACATATTGCCGTAATCAAAACTAAGCGAGACCGAAAAATGCAAGTAACGTTTTTAGTCATTATTGCATTAACACGACTAAATGGCCAAAGTTAATTAAAATTTTGAAAAATGCTGAAAAAGATGATTTTCCGGTTAAATGAAGGCATTTTCATGGAAAAGTCCACTTAAAACTTCGATAGAAGTTCCCCCTACACTTAAGATAAAGATTTACCTCAATGTTTAAGCATGTGGGAAAAGTCTCCCCTACACTTATGACATTGTGCACGTTGGTTAAATCAAGCTAAGGAAGAGACGAATAACGTGATCAATTTCAATGTGAGTATGAAGAAAACTGAATCATGATAGTTGAGAGATAGAACCGGATTTCGGATAACACGGGAACACGGTTCTTCAAAGATTCCAAGAGTGCATTCATCCATGTAATCACATCACTACACAAACACAAACAACCTATATATGTCCCCCTACACTTAGGAGGTTAAAACGGAAAAGGATAGATACTCGGGTTGCCTCCCGAGGAGCGCTTGTTTTTTATAACCGAGTCACGAGCCTGACTCGACCCAAAATTAGTTCATGGGAAACGTGGTGAGGGATGGAATCATCTCATGAGAGATTTCCTCACCAAAGTACAACTTCACTCGTTGGCCATTCACCTTGAAATTAGGTCCATTAGGTTGAGCGAGCTCGAGAGTACCATATGGAAAATTTTGGGCAATGGTGAATGGGCTGGACCAACGAGATTTCAGCTTGCCCGAAAAGATTTTCAACCGAGAGTTAAAGAGTAAAACTTTGTCTCCAACTTGGAACTCTCGGTTTTTAATCTTGGAGTCGTGAATGAGCTTAGTCTTTTCCTTATAGATAAAAGAGTTTTCATAAGCCTCATTCCGGAGTTCATTCAGCTAATTGAGTTGGATCTTGCGTAGGTCACCGCCTTTGTTGATATCAAAATTAGCCCACTTCAAGGCCCAGTAAGCCTTGTGCTCCAACTCAATGGGGAGGTGGCATGCCTTTCCGTACACGAGACGATATGGTGTACAACCAATCGGAGTCTTGTATGCGGTACGAAAAGCCCACAGAGCATCATCAAGTTTATCGGCCCATGAGGCACGATGCTCTCCCACGGTTCTTTCAAGAATTCGCTTTAATCCTCGGTTAGAGATTTCAGCCTGGCCATTAGTTTGTGGGTGGTATGCGGTGGAAAGACGATGATTTACACCATACTTAGCCATGACTCTTGCAAATTGATCATTGCAAAAATGAGTCCCGCGATCACTAATAATGGCACGAGGCACACCGAATCTAGCAAACAGCGATTTCAAAAAGTTACAAACCACCCTTGCGTCATTAGTAGGTAAATCTTTGGCTCTAACCCATTTTGAGACGTAGTCAACGGCTACAAGGATGTATTTGTTTCCTTTAGAGGAAGGGAATGACCCCATAAAGTCGATACCCCAAACATCAAAGATTTCACATGCTTGTATGAAATTTTGAGGCATCTCATCTATATTTGTGATCTTGCCTTGTTTTTGGCAAGCATCACAATGTTTAACCATCTCGTGAGCATCACGATAAATTATGGGCCAATAAAATCCCGAGTCAAACACTTTTTTAGCGGTGTAGTTGGGACCAAAGTGACCACCGGTGGATCCTTTGTGGCACGCCTCGAGAATGTCTAAAGCTGCCGGTCCATCAACACATCGACGAATAATCAAATCAGCACATTGTTTGAATAGATACGGGTCATCCCAAAAGTAAGTCTTAATGTCTTTGAAGAACTTTTTCTTTTGTTGGGATGTTAACCCGTCAATGAGAATTCCACCCGCCAAGTAGTTTGCAATGTCCGCAAACCACGGGGCTTCATCATTACTCGAGTTGATAGACATTAAGGTCTCCAGGGGAAAAGAGTCATTGATCTCTTTGTTCGGATGATCCCCTTGGAAAGGATCCTCAAGTCTGCTGAGATGATCCACGGCTAGGTTTTCAGCTCCCTTCTTATCACGAATTTCGATTTTAAATTCTTGAAGTAGCAAAACCCAGCGAAGAAGTCTTGGTTTGGAATCTTGTTTAGTTAACAAGTACTTCAACGCGGAATGATCGGTATAAACGATTGTGATGGAAAGGACAAGATAGGGGCGGAACTTTTCAAAAGCATAGACAACAGCTAAAAGCTCTTTTTCGGTTGTCGTGTAATGCAATTGGGCCCCTGTCATTGTATTGCTAGCGTAATGGATCGGTTGGAAGTGTTTATTCACTCTTTGGCCTAAAACCGCTCCAATAGCAAAGTCGCTAGCATCGCACATCAACTCGAAAGGCAGCTCCCAATTAGGGGTAACCAAGACCGGTGCCTTAGTTAGTTTATCCTTAAGAAGGTTGAAGGCTTCAATACATTCTTTGGAAAAGATAAAAGGAGTATCTTTTTCCAAGAGGTGGGTCATCGGGCGAGCGATTTTAGAAAAATCTTTGATAAAGCGACGGTAGAAGCCCGCATGACCCAGGAAACTTCTCACACCCTTCACGGTTGAAGGTGGAGGCAATTAGCAATAACATCGACTTTAGCACGGTCCACTTCAAGACCGGCTTTTGAGATCTTGTGTCCTAGCACGATGCCCTCTTTTACCATGAAATGGCATTTTTCCCAATTAAGAACAAGGCGAGTGTCTTCACACCGCATAAGCATACGTTCTAAATTGGCAAGGCAAGCAGAGAAAGAATCGCCATAAACCGAGAAATCATCCATGAAAACTTCCATAGTTTCTTCAACCATGTCATGGAAGATAGCCATCATACACCTTTGGAACGTCCCAAGAGCATTTCATAAACCAAAAGGCATGCGTTTGTAAGCAAATGTTCCGTAGGGACAAGTGAATGTGGTCTTTTCTTGGTCTTTGGGATCGATGGGAATTTGAAAATACCCGGAGAAACCGTCTAAGAAGCAGTAATAATCATTACCCGCTAGACGCTCGAGCATTTGATCCATGAAAGGAAGAGGAAAGTGATCTTTTCTCGTGGCATCATTGAGTTTGCGATAGTTGATACAAACTCTCCACCCAGTAACGAGACGAGTGGGAATCAACTCGTTGTGTTCATTGGGAACAACGGTTATTCCGCCCTTCTTGGGCACACAATGGACGGGACTTACCCATGGCGAATCCGAAATAGGGTAAATCAAGCCGGCATCAAGAAGTTTGATAACCTTTTGTTTGATGACGTCATGAATGCGAGGATTAACACTTCTTTGGCTCTGGATTACGGGTTTAAAGTCATCTTCCATGAGAATCTTGTGAGTACAAAAGTTTGGATCAATTCCGCGGATATCGGAAATTTTCCAAGCAATTGCCTTCTTATGATCTTTAAGCACGGCGATGAGGCGAGATTTTTCTTCTTCTTTCAAGTCCTTCGCGATGATGACGGACGACTTCTTCTTTTCTTCAAGGAACACGTACTCAAGATGGGACGACAACTCCTTAAGCTCTAAATCCTGAGGATTGTCGATGGAAGGCGTATTCAAATTCGGTTCATCAATAGCAATAGCCTTGGGAGATGGTGGAGAAATATGGTCTTCTTTGAGAAGGTTCTCAATGAGACGAATGTCTTCATCCCAATTGGTGGGAGAATCATCATTTTCTAAGTTCACATCTCCCATGGTGGCTTCAAGATCTTTCCAAAGGAAATCACTTTATCCAAATAGAGTAAGTGATGAATCAATAGAGGCAACGGTCTCAACATTGGGAGGAGAGGTAGGAATACTTTTACAAGCATCATTAAAGTGTTCTTCACAAGCCTCATCAAGAACGTCAATACAATTAACACTCTCGTATGAATAAGGCTGTTTAGAAAGCTTTCCCATGTTGAAGACAATTTTATCGTCACCCACTCTCATGATAAGCTCACCCGCTTCAATATCGATGAGAGTGCGACCGGTCCTCAAGAATGGACGTCCAACGATTAATGGCACACGAGGGTCCATATCGTAGTCGACCACGACGAAATCGGCAGGAAAAGTGAATTTGTCGACTCCTACAAAGACGTCTTTGGCTATCCCCACTGGATAAGCAACCGTACGGTTAGCTAATTCCAAAGTCATTTTGGTGGGGACTAGCTCAGGGAGAGATAATTGCTTCCAAACAATTAAAGGCATTAAGTTAATACTGGCACCTAGATCGGCTAGGGCCATGCAATTCTCTACTCCCGAGAAGCTGCAAGGGATTAAGAAGCGACCCGGATCACCAAGCTTGGTTTGCAATTTCCTTAAGAGAACCGCGGAGCAATTCTCATTAAGTTGGGTATTAGCAATATCAAGAAGCTTCTCCTTGTCGCTAAGAAGATCTTTGAACATTTTCGCATATTTGGGTATGTGAGCGAGAGCCTCAGCGAAGGAGATGTTGAAATTCAATTGTTTAAACATTTTGAGAAAGTTCGAAACTTGAATATCATCCTTGCTTTTGAGCTTCTCTTTCCTCAACCTTGAGGGATAAGGTATATCGGAAGAAGAGGAAGGCTTTGGGATCGAAGGATCACTCACATCCTTGGGTGGAGGAGGGGTAGAAGTAAGAGGTGGAGAAATTGGGGAAGTAGAAGGATGAGGAATATGAGTCGGTGACTCGTTTTCCTTAGTCACAATAACCGGTGGAGGTATAGGAAGCTCGGGTTCCTTGGTACCTTTTCCACTGCGAGTGATGATTGCTTTCATCTCCCCTCTTGGATTCGCAACGGTGTTACTCGGAAGAGTACCCGAAGAAGAGGATTGATTACCTTGGAAGAAACCAGCCATCATGTTCCTTAAGTCATTCGTTTGACTACTCAAAGAATTTCGCATATCGGCTCTAAGATCGTTCCCTTGTTTCACCATGTCTGCTTTCTAGTTGAGCACTTCCCGCTGGAGATTTTCCACGATCACATCATTGGTCCTCATGTAGGTTTCAACATCTTGGTGTAATGCGGTGGGTTGGTTGGGAGGAGGAGCATGGTAGGCGGGTGGTTGATAAGCAGGTTGTTGGTAAACTTGGTTGTTTCTTTGAGGTGGATATGGTTGTCTTTGAGGTGGTTGGTATGGTGCACGAGGTTGTTGTTGAGGAAGGCGATTGAGGTTTTGTTGTTGGTTTAGGTTGTTAAGAGGGAAACCGGGCGGGGAAAGAAAGTTGTTTGAGCGGTAGCTAAGCAAGTTGCGGTCACCTTGAGGACGTGCTTGATAAGCGGCCGGAGGATAGGTACCGTATGCTGCATTAACATTCTCAGAAGGATAGTCTTGGGTGGTGGTACAAGTAGTGTAAGAGTGAGGACCTCCGCATATTTCACATGGTTGGCTAACAGCATTGACTTGAGCGTTTTTAGCGTTCATGCTGTTGGTGTTGCTAGCGGTTTGGGTAGCAAGCGATTCAAGAAGCGACGTAATTTTGTCAAGTCTCTTGTCGTTGTCACTAGTACTAGCACTAGCGGCATTGGTCCGAACACTCTTGGTTTGCACACGAGACTTATTTTCAATAATATCCCATGCGGCATTAGAAGTCTTAACCAAAATATTACCCCCTGAGGCACTATTTAGTGAATCTTGGTCATTCATGCTTAAACCATTATAAAAAGTATTAATTTGGTGCACTTTGGTAAAACCATGTCGTGGGCACTTTCTTAAATGGTCTTTGAAACGGTCCCAAGATTCACTAAAAGACTCATCGTACTTTTGTTCAAAATTAATAATTTCATTCCGCAAAGCGGTAGTACGAGAGGGTGGGAAAAAGTAGTTTATGAATTTGGTCTCCAAATCCGTCCACGTCAGAATACTTTGTGGCGGTTCCTTTGCAAGCCAATGCCGGGCTTGTCCCTCTAAAGAAAAGGGAAAAAGTTGTAAACGGATTACCTCTTGTGGAACACCATTGAATTTGACCGTATTCGTGAGTTGCAGGAACCTTTTGATGTGGTCATGTGGATCATCAATGGTACGCCCCAAGAATGGTTGAGCAGAGACCATCTGAATAAAGTCGGATTTGAGCTCAAAGTTGTTGGCTGCAATCGCGGGTATGACAATTGGATCATTGTTGCCCTCCACATGTGCTTGCAAAAGTTCAATCATCGGGCGATTGTCCGGTAGAGGTTCATTGTTGTTGTTATTATTGTTGTTTTGAGGTGGGTTATTGTTGTTGTTGTGTACACCGGCCATGTCTAAGTCTTCGAGAGGCTCGGGCTCTTGATAAGACGTTGATCGTGTACGCATACACCTGCAAAAGAACTAACAAAGCAAATAAGAAATATTTTTGGTTTTTATGGTTTTTTTAATTTTTTTGTATTTTGAAAATTTTATATTTTTTTTTGGGTTTTTGAAATTTTTTATGAAAAAGTAACGTTCACGGCGAACGGATCCCAAAATCCAAGTTCTCACAAAAACTGTTAATCTTTACGAGAAAAGCCGGCAGCGGCGCCATTTGATAAAATGATTTGCTTTGGGTTCAAATTATTCTCGGAATATTCTCGAATTGATCACAGCTCAAAGTGGAATAGTTGTTCTTGGTGACAAACAGGGGGTTTGGTTTTCTATTCTATTAAAAAGGTAAATGCGTGAATTAAATAAAGATTTAAACCAAAAACAGTTAATGAAATAAAACTTGAATTAAAATTAAACAATTAAACAATTAAACAGTAGAATAACCTTGCTGAAAAAGTGCTTGATTCGGAATGTATGCTTGATCCGGAATAAATCAGACAAAAATCCTTCATTCGGAAAATCTCACTCATGCGGAATACTAGCTCATGCGGAATAAATGGTCATGCGGAATAAAAGGTTATGCGGAATAAATGGTTCATGCGGAATAACTAGCTTATGCGGAATAAATGGTTCATGCGGAATAAACTGCTCATGCGGAATAAATGCTTATGCGGAATAAATGCTCATGCGGAATAAATGCTTATGCGGAATAAATGGTTCATGCGGAATAAACTGCTCATGCGGAATAAATGCTTATGCGGAATAAATGCTCATGCGGAATAAATGCTTATGTGGAATAAATGGTCATGCGGAATAAAAGGTTGATGCGGAATAATAGGCTCATGCGGAATATAAGCTCATGCGGAATACTAGGTTCATCCAGAATAATAAGTTGATGCGGAATACTAGGTTCATCCGGAATAATAAGTTGATGCGGAATAATGAGTTGATCCGGAATAATCAATTATTCCAGAATATAAAATATTCCGGATGAACGACTTTGACAAGGAATAAAAATGCTGATGCGGAATGTTACTTTGATTCGGAATACTGGGAATGAAGAACAGTTAGACAGAAAAATAGGGAAAACGATTTTTAATCAAAACAAGCCAATTTTAACCAAAAGATTTTAACCAAACTAAACACTTATCATTTACTAACCATAAACATCAAATCCCAACAATAAAAACACAAAACCCAATAACTTTTGAAGATCAAATCAACCAAATAAGAACTTTAAGCTTTAAATCAAAAAGATGAAGATGAACAAGATTAATGAAAAGATTATATTGATGATTAAGGTTAAACAATCAAAGGAAAAGATTAAAAACTACAAGATTTGTGAAAACAAGAATAAAAATCACCAACACCTTAGTGGTGTTGGCTTCTTCCCTACGAAACAAAAGAAAAAAAAACTGGAAAAATGAAAAACTCTCCAAAAAGTGTGAAGGGGTTGTCTTTATATAGTCCTTGTCTTTGGTTGGTGAATGGGCTTTCTCCCGTTCTTCTTGTCTTCTCGTCTTTTCAGAAAAGTTGACGTTTTCGATTCTGATTCGGGATTTGTCGACGATTAAATTCAACTCGTCTTTTTCTTCATTTAATAGACTTGAGTTCCTTCGACATATGTAAATCTTCCATCTTTGGTCCTTTTCTTCGATAAATCTTCAAATAGGCCCATTGACTTCAAATCTTTTGCATCTCTTGGACAATAGACTTCGTCTTGAGTCTTTTTCTTCTGCAATCCCATGTTTTCTCCATTATCCATCCAGTTGGCTTTGAAAACACAATAAACACAAAACCCACGCATAATTCCAAACAATTGATATTAAATACGCGTTTTGGTCTCGTTTTAGTAAGAAATAAGTGGTAAAAGGATGGGTGTTTTCACACCTATCATCAACCAGAATTTATATTGAAAAAAAAATTTCAGGGTGAAATTTTTCTCGTTGTAGAATTTGCAACATAGTGCAAAAATGATCTTCCTGCTCTTCTCTAGACTTAAAGATAATCAGGTTATCCTTGATGAACACTGATGAATTTGTTTACGAGTTCATGGAAACTCAATTTATTAAGTCCATAACGTTGTTGGGGCATTTATGAGACTAAATACAAATTGATGAATCTAGCATGACCGAGTTGTGCACGAATAGCAGTCATGGAAATGTCCTGCTCTTTCACTCGTCACTGTTGGCAGCATGATTATGAAACCGATCTTGGAAAGTGCTAAACACCTTAATAAATCCGATCTTGTCAATACGTGGAGGAGAATGACGGTTATGAATGGTGATTTGTTTAAATCGACGGTAGTCGACACATAATCTCATGGTACCGTCCTTCTCCTTGAAGGTTCTTCTGGAATGTATGAGAAGATTTTGGAATAATCGCCTGGTTATGCGCAAAAGGAACTTCCGTGGTCATGTTTTAACTGACAGCTAGAAAATTTAGTAGTCAAGGCTAACAAAGCACGTGCTTGGAAAGCATAGATAATTTATACAAATTTTCCTGATGGAAAACCTTGCTGAATGTATTCAGGAGCCTGCACATTACTGTACAAAATCATGAATCGTAGCAGGGTGTGCTGCTTGTAATCCATGATTAGGATTAAATTCAACTCGCATCTGTCCGAGGTAATACGTTAGCAGCTTGGATCTCATCCTTAGTTTGAAGGAAAACCTTCGTATACATGGGGGATACGAATGGCATCCTTTATGGTCATGAATATAAAAATATGGGTGAAAGAAATGAAAGTGTCATCGTGCAAACGTGACATATATCACTGATACGCCGGTTATGGTACTAAAATTCTTGTGGCCTGATTAATACATGGCACAACAAAATAGATATACACTTTGGAGGGTACCCTGAATTTCTTAGGAATGTTCCAGAATTGGACGCGAGTCATGTGTCATGACCCGTGTCTTGGGAAATATAAGCATGACATGTGTCTTGACTAGTGTCTTGACATGTGTCTTCAGAAAGTATACGTGAGACATGTGTCTTGACTAATGTCTTGACATGTGTCTCGAGATGCGAAACAAATAGAACTACAAATATTAGGTTATTATGCCAGAATTGGCGGATCGGTTGGACTACTGATCCTTTGTCTTTCTGATCACGTCCGTGACCGGAGCTTCCATTGTTATTGCTATGTTAGTTGTTGTCATAGTAGTGGTTACTATCGTCTTGTCTGTCAGTTCCATGACGGTCATTCTTATGACTGTGATTCATGTAACTATTCAGTTGAGTGACCGGTTGGTACCAGTTCGCACTCATATGACTGAAACGACAACTGAATGACGTGTGACATGTAACTAAGAATTAGGGACAATGATTGATGGAATCGTCTGGTGGTGAAGCATCTTCTCGCCCGATCGCTTTGATCTAACGCCTTTTTCTTCGTCTTGTAAGATCTCCAAGTTGTGAACCGCATCAGCATCTCGTAGCGTCTCTAAAATAATCAGAAGCATCAACTTTCGTAACATCTCCAAGTTATGAGCGGCATCAGCAATCTTGTAGAGTATCAGCAAGTGGAGTACACCTGAGATGATTTAAAATCGACTAGCGAATACTCATGGAGCGTTGCAAGTAAAGTACACATGGATTAAGGTACGTGTAATACACATGGAATACGGTACATGGGGTACACATGGAATGCACATGAAATGATCGGTATGGGGTCGATCATCTAACATGATTTTAAAGGAAAATAATTGGATAAACGGTTAGAAAGACCATCATGATAACCTGGCAATGCTGGTATATACCTCATTCTGGTTGCATAGAGAAACGCTAACGTGTTGTTAAACGAATTTCAACGATAATTTTCCTGAAAGTATGTTTAATGAAAACCAACCATGACTATCATGAAAGTAGGATTTAAGTGAACTCCAACAGTGTCTTCCATGAAAGCATAACCACAAATGAGACGTAAGACATAATCAATCATGAAAACGAAATTATCATGAAGAAACATGAAACAACTTAACATGAAGGATGAAACCGAAGTTATATAACATAATCAGCATGAAACTGAAGTTAACCATGACAGTATGAAAACATACTTGACATAAAACATAATAAATAATGAGGGGACATGAAAAAAATTTATGCCAATAAATCATGAGAAAAATTTTATGCATGAAGACAGTGCGTGAATACATGATGCAGTTTATAAAAACCTTTATATGCGCGAGGGGACGCCTATGGGTCGGTCCCAAAACAAAAGACATGGCGAATGGACGCCTATGGGTCGGTCCCAAAGTTCAAAGTTTCGATAAATGCACATGCGATTATATAGGGCCAGTCCTGTACCAACCATTAGTTAGTCAAAATTCCTACAACAATGATACATGAAACATAAATAAGTAAAAATCATCTGTCAAAACTTATCAGAAAAAAAATTATGTGACTAATTATGAACTACTGGGGTTCAGTCCACATAGTCACAGTTCACGAGGAACATCATGCATGAAACAACACATAACTAAATATGAATGACGGTTGTCCATCCATATTAGTAAAACAATATCGATGAAAACATCAAGGTGCTGAAAACATCATGGTTAAAACAACAAGGCGATGAACACATCAATACGTGGAATAACAAGCGTTGGCTTAGGAAGCTCCTGGTGACTACCCACTAGTCACAGGTCAAGTTTTAGAGCCTACAGGTCGAAGCCTTGGCTCTGATACCATAATTTTAACACCCCATTTTGATAAATGGAATGTCACGCGTAATTATGGCGTGTCATCAAAGCATGCAAGGTAATATGTACTAAACATACATGACCATAGGGAAAACCGGAATCAAACATCGGTTCCCAAACATAATCCCAAAACATAAATAAAGTAAATGAACAAAAGGAAGACTTAAACAAGCATAAATATATGAAGGCATGAGGAGAAGAAGTCTAAGGTAGCTCCCATCCTATGCGTGTCCTCCAAATGCTCCAGTCTAACTTTAGGTACCTGCCGTTTTGGGACATGGAAAGGAAAGTAACGGCTGAGCATAACGCTCAGTGCACGCATATACAACATAGTATGAATGGCTGAAACATAAATAAGACTAATAGCAGCGGAAATGTATAAGTCCTGGAGAACCTGGAATAACTTAGTAAAATTGGTTTTATAGTTTGAAAAGCCTTATGTTTATCTTATAAAAACTGTTTAACATGTTAACCATTAAGCCAATATAGGTCATGAAATATCAACGTGCATGAATACTTGGAGGGGTGACCTCGTCATGCAATTAGAGGGGCTGCCTCTAATTAATATACTGTTTGGGTAGGAGGGATCAGCTCCTTGTGAAGGATGCAAGGCACACACCACATTCACCTGAATAATCTGCTAAAAACATGTAAACTATGATGCACCCATACGCCCTACATGATAATAATAATAAGAGAGAAGTGCAAAAATCATCCCTGTGGTATGTCGAAAAATCGAATTACATCCTTCGTTAACTTTTTGGACAACAGCCATCCCTCCGTTAGTGCGCGGGGCACAATGCATCCCTAATGGACTAACGGTGCAAATGTTTTCTCGTTAAAAATTAACAAAATCTAAAAGAGAGGGTATTCTTGTCTTTTTCTTTTCTCAGGGATGTATTGTGAACCTTATATAAATAGTTTCAAAAAAAAAAATTATTTTTGAAAAAAAAAATTATTTTCAGAAAAAAAGTAAGTTTTATTTTCTCGAAAAAAAATTTATTTTCGTAAAAAAAAATATTTTCGGAAAAAAAGTTTTATTTTCTAAAAAAAAATTATTTTCGAAAAAAAAGTTTATTTTCGAAAAAAAAAGTTTTATTTTCTAAAAAAAATTATTTTCGAAAAAAAAATTTATTTTCGAAAAAAAAATTATTTTCGAAAAAAAAAGTTTATTTTCGAAAAAAAAATTACTTTCGAAAAAAAAATTATTTTCGAAAATAATTCTTTTTTTCGAAAATAATTTTTTTTTCGAAAATAATTTTTTTTCGAAAATAAATTTTTTTTTCGAAAATAAATTTTTTTTTCGAAAATAATTTTTTTTAGAAAATAAAACTTTTTTTTCCGAAAATAAACGTTTTTTTCGAAAATAAACTTTTTTTTCGAAAATAAACTTTTTTTCCGAAAATAATTTTTTTTCGAAAATAATTTTTTTTTTCGAGAAAATAAAACTTATTTTTTCTGAAAATAATTTTTTTTTTCAAAAATAATTTTTTCTTTTGAAACTATTTATGATAAGGTTCAAAATACATCCCTAGGAAAGGAAAAAGATAAGAATACCTTCTCTTTTAGGTTTTGTTAATTTTTAACGAGAAAACATTTGCACCGTTAGTCCATTAGGGATGTATTGTGCCCCGCGCATTAACGGAGGGATGGCTGTTGTCCAAAAAGTTAACGAAGGATGTAATTCGATTTTTCGACATACCACAGGGATGATTTTTGCACTTCTCTCTAATAATAATATGGCCAAAAGCTGAAGGGACGCCACGAGCTATCACTTCGTCGTGGTGGAGTCATAACATTGGTGCCTCTAGTGTTATGGTTATGGTACCTCCATAACTAGGTGAAACTGGTCATGCATGTATATGGCTTTAGGCATCTAATTAAACATAAGTAATTCAAAAACATATAAAACATAAGCAATTAAACATAAGCAATTCCATCCCGGAATCGAAAGTCAGACGAAGTTAGTTTTAGTCTTTTCAAAGGTCATGCAAATTAAGTCCTTGAAATGGTGTCAGAATGTGGACGGTCAAGTTCTTAGGGGCACATTTTGCAAAAACGAAAGGTGGCGATTGTGGTTTTAATGGCGGAAAAAAGCTTCCGATGACATGTTTTGCATGAAACGAAAGGTGGGTAAAGGATTTCGGATGCAAACAATCGGAAATGACGAAAATACCCACACGTGCATGCTACGTGAGAGAATTGGCGGAAGTTAAGTTACAAAAGTTAGAAAACATTGACTCAGAGGTTATTTTGTACGATTTTAACAAATTCGGTGACAAAATTACCGAACCTTTTCACTCAGTGATCAATTTACCGTTTTTGCAAAATCAATGGACAAAATTTACAGTTTACCTTTTTTTTATGCAATATTAACTCGAGAGTAAAAAATGAAAAACCAATATTTTACATTCATCTAAACCAAACACACCCTATAAATAACCTTATCTACTCTCCATTTCCAATCTTAAACCCTCTCCTCAGAGGGCCTTAAACCCACACACACACAAACACAAACACCAACCTTATCTCCGACCACCACCGTAGCATGCCACTGTCACTACAAGTAACCTTAACAACACACACCACCATGAACTCACTCTCCAGTACCAGTACCATCTTCATCCCTAGTAGACTCACTTCATCTTCCCATTCTTTATCATCTTGTAACAATAATCACTTAGCCTTTGGTTCTAAACCTGACTTATTACCTCTTTCGAATACTACCCGTTTCGCTATTCGGGCTCGAAAAGGCGTAGTTGAGGAGGATTTAAGTGATTGGGTTAGCAAGAGAAAGAAGTTTTTTAATGAGAGTAATGATGAGTTGTATAGTGATAATGGTGGTGGTTATAGTAGACGTGGTAGGGGTAGGGGTGATTTTAGTGGTGGGTATAGGAATAGCGAAAGAAATGGCGAAAATCGCGAAAATCGAGGTTCTTTTGGCGGGAATTCGTCTCGAGGTGGACGAGGAGGACGAGGGGGGCGGTTTGGTGGTGAATTTGGAGGGAGGGATGATAGGTTCGGAAGTGGGCGAGGAGGGGGGAGGGGTTCGAGTAGTTTAAGGGGAGGAAGAGGGCGCGGACGAGGGGGAGGGAGATATGGAGGTGAAATGGAAAGGAGAGATGATAGGTTGCCGCGTGACGCGGATAGGGATAAGGGTGATAGTTGGGGTTCTTATTATTCCAAGCCGGAAGGGACTGAGCCTTACGTGCGTGATACAAGTAGAAACGATGATAGGTTTGTTTCAAGTAGGAGGGACGATAGGTTTGGTGGCGGTGGTAGAGGGAGAGGGAGAGGAGGTGGAAGAGGTAGAGGAAGTGGTCATGACGGTGGTGTAAGGACGAGTGTTACTAGGACTGTGGAGAGAGGGAGTTTGGTGATGTCGGAGGAACGAGATGTGGATGATGATGAAGTGGAGGAGACGGAATTGATGTATAATTATAGAGATGTCATTAGTGATGAAGAAGATAGTGATGACGTTGATGTTGACGATGAGGATGAGGATGACGGGGTGTTAGGATTGGATGTTGAAGAGAGGATCCCGAGGCCGCCAAGAGTTCAGACTGAAGGAAATGAAGCTTATCTAAGTGAGACCAGGTGTGTTAACTTAGTATTTTCGAGTTGCGTACACACATAAACCCGTCATAATCTTGTGAAATTAAACTATAGTTTTGTTCTTTTGCAATTGTTGATGTTATTGGTCTTTCCATACTACGTTTGGTTATTAACATTACATAGAACTTAGGATTTCAAATTCTTTTATTAGTTTATTGGGGAATGATTTGAGTAATTTCTGAGTATATCAATTTAAACTTCAACAGGTTTGATCAGTGTTCAGTTTCACCGATGTCGCTAAAAGGAATTAAGGATGCCGGATATGAGAAGATGACCATTGTACAAGAGGCCACGCTTCCCGTCATTCTCAAAGGTCTGTGTATTCAAAATGAATTTTTAATTATGTCGATGACGCTTTTATATAAAAATTCAATGCTTCATTTAAACGTGTACCGTGACCTTTTAGATAGAAAGGAACTATCTTACATATAGAAATGCCCACATGAATCTTGCTTTGAATAGTAGAATCGTCGACTCTGATACTCAAAATGAATCTCTTTTTCTGCAACAATGATGAATATAAAGTGAATTGTGGATTGCTGATTTAACTCTCTTTTTTTGTAGGGAAGGACGTGCTGGCCAAGGCTAGGACAGGAACTGGAAAAACCGTTGCATTTCTGGTAATATACTGTTACCCTAGCATACGACATTCAATACCCTTTTTCGATATTATCTTTTTGTATGAAATTTTCTCTCTTATACCAACACGACTTGTTTAAAGGCAGTAAAGTTTGGCATTCTAATATTATATTATACTAATTTCAGCTCCCGTCAATTGAAGTTATCGTTAACTCGCCACCTGTTAGCCGTGATGAAAGGTGGCCTCCAATTGTAGTCCTTATCATATGCCCTACTAGAGAGCTAGCAAGTCAGGCTGCAACTGAGGCTAACAAATTGTTAAAGTATCATCCATCTGTTGGTGTTCAAGTTGTTATCGGAGGCACCAGAATTGCTACAGAACAACGACACCTACAAACAAACCCGTGCCAGGTCAGCAGTTGTTATTATTCGTTCTAATCCTCATTGTCCTATTTCATGTTCTTAATAGATCTTAAGAAATTACAACTTCGTTATATTCCTCGTAGATTCTTGTAGCGACACCTGGAAGGCTTAAAGATCATATCATGAATACTTCTGGATTTGCCACACGGGTCAAGGGGGTCAAGGTTTTGGTGCTTGATGAAGCTGATCATTTGTTAGACATGGGATTCCGTAAAGATATCGAGAATATTATAGCAGCAGTCCCAAAACAACGACAGACACTCCTGTTTTCAGCCACGGTCCCACCTGAGGTTTCTTTCTTAATTTAGTGTGGTAATTTCTATATATAGTTTTCTGAGGTGCGTTTCTTGCAAAGCAAGTAAAACTTATGAAAGTTTCTTCTGATGTGAAGGTTCGTCAAATCTGTCATATTGCTTTGAAAAGAGATCATGAATATATTAATACGGTTGAAGAAGGTAGCGAAGAGACGCACACACAGGTACGTTATTTAGACGTTTTCTGTAGATGTGGCTGACGCATTTACTTATGAATGGGTTGGTTCAGACATCAGATTGTGATTTATATCCAACGAATGAAATTTTCTTAAACTAAAAAATAATTAGCTTTAAAAGAAACCTGGTCTATAGCCACTAGGTGGAAAAGGCTGAAAGTTGCTCGAATTGTATCTTTTTCGCAACTTTGTTAACCATTTATTTGAATAATTATACCATTATGGAAACACGTAATATAAAGTCTGTTATCAAGTTTGACACACTATGTTTTAAAGGTTTAAAATTTTTGGACAAAAAAGAATTTTGAATCAACCCAACTCGTCTACTCTTTACCAAAAATTCGTCTGTTTTGACATGTTACCCCTATCTGATTCACCAGTTTATTTAACATTTAAACATGGCTATTTATTATGTTTTTATAGGTACAACAAAAGCATATGATTGCTCCATTGGACAAGCAATTTTCACTGCTCTATACTCTTCTAAAAGATCATATCGCAGATGATCCTGACTACAAGGTAGGTTTATATGTTCTGGAGCTTATAACATCTTGCCTCTGTTCTTCTGTTATTTCTTATTTGTGTTTTTCTCTTCTTATTATGTGAATTTAACATTAACGTCAACCTTATTGCAGGTTCTTGTGTTTTGCACAACTGCCATGGTCACAAAATTGGTGGCAGACATACTTGGTCAACTGAGGTTAAATGTTCGAGAAATACATTCCAGAAAGTCTCAAAGCTACAGGACTCAGGTTTCTGATGAATTCCGAAAATCAAAGGGTCTTATTCTGGTAACATCTGATGTATCTGCACGTGGAGTTGATTATCCAGATGTGACACTTGTTATTCAGGTATCATCATTGTTTTAGTCAATGTCTAACTTTTATGCTCCTGGAATTCGATTATGCACATAGAGAACATTTACAAAGATTTTTTTACAAGTTTTATACTTTAAAATGTGGTTATACTTGCAGATTGGACTTCCTTCTGATAAAGCCCAGTATATACATCGGCTTGGAAGAACTGGACGTAAAGGAAAGGTTGGTGAAGGGATATTGATGCTAGCACCGTGGGAGGAATTCTTCTTGTCAACCCTTCGGGATCTACCAATTTCAAAAGCAGAACCACCTGTAATTAATCCAGACACAAAGAAAAAGGTAGAGTTTTTACATTTTACTTCTCAAAAGAAGTTTATACTGTACTAATTTCCATAACAAAGACTGCCCGATCTTAGTTACTTTTATACAATTATAACAATACTCGTTATATGTGCTTTTGTGTACCACTAGGTGGAGAAAGCATTGTCATATATGGATATGAAAATCAAAGAATCGGCATACCAGGCATGGCTGGGCTATTACAACTCTAACAAGACTGTTGCCAAGGACAAAAGCAGGCTCGTGGAGCTCGCTAATGAGTTTAGCCGAAGCATGGGACTGAATACTCCACCAGCACTATCCAAAATGGTTCTTGGTAAAATGGGACTCAAGAACGTTCCTGGTTTGCGGTTTAAATAAGAATTAACACAAAATTCGACAGCTATTTATAGTAGGTGTGCAAATTTTGTTGGGACAAATCATTTATCTTTAATGTTGTAGTTGTAGATTAGTGAATAGCCTTTTCTTTCATCCCTCCGCTTTTGTTATTAACTCTTACTGTTAAACAAAGTATGCATCATATGAGAGCGTCTTCCAGCTCAATTCAAATGTAATATGTGTTTGACTGCTTTTTGTAAAATTGCAGATTAAAATTAATGAAAATGACCTGCAAGTTCATGTGTCAAACAAGTTTCTATTTTAGTGTTGTACTTTCTTAAGATGATAACTTGAAGATTTGTCGGTTCAAAACACTACAAAAAATTTACAAGCTATGGACTTATGTCGCAACTTAATAACTTAAAGTACCGAATCATCAAAAAGATGCATCAATTAACAGGCGCCTTGTTTATTACAAGCGAACTTAAAAATCTAAGAAACTATCAAATTCGCATTCAGATTACATACCAGATATTTTAACGACAAAAAGATGCATCAATTAACAGGCGCCTTGTTCATAGACTGATTGACATAGTGATGCATCTATAGTTAGTTTACGGGTCCTAAACTCCTAAATCCAAAACTAAAGAAGGCATGAAACAGTTTTAAATTTTGCAACCTGAACTATCAAATGTGCCCAACTTTTTGGCTTTTTACAATGGCAAAATGTGTATATGCATGACATATATAGTTCAAATGAACAAATAATTCCAGCATAATGACTGCAAATGGGACAGACAGAAATTCTATCATTAAGTTAATGCTACAAGACGAGCATCTACAGAAATTGGTACAACCCGGTTTTTTTTTTCTGTACTAAAAACCCTAACCATCATCAGTAAAGACATGGGGTAACAAATGTATAACAGGGTAAACCCTACAATTAAAGTTCTACATCCCAGAAATGACTTGTAATTTTTAGTTAAAAACTACATATTCGGCGGTGGTGGCCCGCCCTTGTATGACAGAAAACAATAACAAGAGACTTCTTCCACAAGGCCACCGCCCCTTGAGCATAGTGTTACATAAAACACAGTGTTGTGCTAACCCGTGATCCAATATCAAGATCTTGGACTTGTGCCTACTAACCAGTGAGTATATATGGCTCCTTCGTTGTCACCAGGAACCGCTTTTTTTCCTATTCTTCAAACACACATTTTGCAATCCGTGTCTCGCCTGATCCAAGAATTTGAGCAACCGAGGTAGCAAGCAAACAATCATACCCTCCTGTGATAAAAAGGATATAAACCGTCAAGTTTTACAGTCAAGAATTTGTTGCTATAATGATGAAGCAACTACGCATGAGGGATGTCTAACATCTGCGATAGGTGCAGTTAAAATAAAATAAAAAAAACCCACGGCCTCACATATACCCCTTGAAAATGCATATTTCAATTTTAAAAGGGAACATGAAAATATTGTATGCAACCTTACAATTACCGTAATGGCATAAGTTAAAAAACCCTATCAAAAAGGTCGGACATCATGGTTACCCCCCTTCATTATAACACTGTGAAAATGAGTAAGAAAACATTTAGGATTCAAGAAATGTCATAAAATTCTTTGTAATTAACTCCGAGATATCTCAAAAAGAAAATTCATATTGCAACTTCCTAAAGGAGAACACATACGAAAAGATTTCATGACAGAGATGATAGTAATCATGGTAACTAAAAATGTGGAACACTGAAAAAGATTCACGCTGCATCTCAATGTAAAATAAATATAAGATGCAGCAGTGAGTAAATTATTTTAGAGATGCGTGCTGATTTCATGTAGATACAAAAACAATTAATCCGAAAGTGCTACAACTATGTATTATAAATTGTGGGGGTATATCAGTAGGATATTTCCCAAGACTTGGTGCATAACTCACAAGGGGTCATCTTTATTAGTCATGTTGCATACAGAAAATGAGAAAATGCAAAGAAAAAAGTAAGCAACCTCGTTATCACATTGCCTTTTTTCTCGTCAAAAGAGAGCAATAGATGAGCCCATACACCCAGCTTACATGTGCCATATAACATCTTAATGCTAATGGATAATAATTCCTGAAAGTAATTAAAAAAATAGCAGAATAATTACCTTTGATGATGTGGTGAAGACGGTTGATCTGGCGAAGACCGTTGAACAGTTGCTCCATATAACCTATGTTCCTCTAACATCCCCCTAGAACGACTTCCATCACCCCGTGGTGATTGCTCATTCACACCCGGAAAACCCACAGAACCATATGTTCCAAAGTCAGCCTCATTTGGAGAAGCAAAACCAGCATTCTGCTCGAACGGATACATCATTACAACAGCAGGACCATTTGTACCATTAGGAGGGACTCCTTGTAAAGGATACATACTATATGTTACATTGGTAGGACCACTTTGACTTGAGCTAGGATGTGATGGACCATTTTGTGACTGGTATGTAGAAAAAGAATCATGTCTGTGTGAATTTGAATTCATTGAACGACTTCCGCTAGAACCCAACCGGTCCAATCGAGAAGTTGATTTATCCGTTTGATTGCGGCTATGGTTGCGGCCAGAACCACGTGACTTCGAGTTAACTTCACGTTCACCGTGACTATCACTTCTATCGTAGTTGTAGCCCCCCCTCCGAGGTCGGTCCCTAACACCAACCTTCTAGAAACATATCATAAGACAAATGCAATTATGCAACTGATAATTTGCAGGAATAATGAATAGTCGCACCTCAAACTTCATCCATTTGGCGGTATAACCCTTCAGCTATGTTTTTTATAACTTCTTTCTGGCATTGTTTTTGTCACTTGACTCTTTTTATTTAATATAAGCATATATTTTCAATATAAAAAGCAACAATCAAGAAAACCAGTTATGACTGTAAAAAATATAAAGTCTAAACTCTGAACCACAACAAACATTGAAAAACGAAAACAATGCAAGGAAAAAGATGTTTAATATTAGTCTTTGGGTCTTCAACAAAATATCATTGAAATTTGTGCTAATACCAAAAGGACCCACCAATTTAGCAAACTTATATTGCGAATTACCTTTTTGTATGCGAAATAAGTTTCACTTTCTTCGGGTAAATTCGCAAAATAAGTTGAAAAACAAATAAATTCAAAATAAGTTTGCACAACTGATGATCGACAAGGTATGAAGACAACTTTCTATTACATTTTATTATAAATCAATTGTTTATGAATTTTCCTAAAAACACTACCGAAAAAGCCCAAGGATATTGACTAAACCACCAAGCGAACAGAAGTTGATGATTAAACACAATCCATATCCAATAAAGTACTGTAAGATAATAATTATTATATATCAGAGAACTTACAGGGTTAGGCAGATATGTCCCTGTACCACTACGATATCTAGGCATATCTTCCACATAATGCTGGTAAACATTAGGAGGTCGATTAGGAACAGACTGAAGGGGTGCAACAGGAACAAGCCTCGGTCCATAATTCATGAGCTGTGTAACCAAGTTCATGTTTGGCAATGGTCTCCCGGGCCCATCCCACGGGACACGACCCTGTAAATAAACTGGTGGTACCATAACCGGTGAAGGATATACAGTGGGCCCATGATGACGTGGACTTTGACAATACCTACCAAACTGTAGATTCTGCCAATGGCTAGCAAAATCACTGTTTAATATATCGGGTTTACTCACATCTGGTGTCTCGCCGGGACTTGCTCCACGAATACTAAAATCTTCGGACTGGTCTTCGGGATGAAAAGCTTGACCAATATCACCGTTACTATCAGTACTCTCGAAATGAGTACTTGATGTGTCTACTGACCCGTTTTCTGAGGGAGCGTTATAAAACGGAAGCATTGTTAGGAATGGAACTGGTGGCCCCGTGGGATAGAATGTCATCCGTTGTCTTGGGTTGGACCCAATAATCACCGGGCCCATCGGCATTACTGGGCCAGAACTACTTGTTTGAGCAAGTTCGATACCGGCCATGTTAGGTCTTAATACAGTTTGAGATTCAGACTCAGTGACCACATCCCTTGGCGGAAGCCAATCCTGGTCATTATCTTCAGACTGCATACAGTCAGAGTTAGATGACTCTACAGGGTTGACCATTTTCTTTCCTCGTTTTTCTTTTGTTGACTTCACGACATTCGATGTTTCATCCCATGAACTCTCGGAGGACGTTTTACTCCTTAAAGAATTACTGTTAGCAGCAGATGAGTGTCTTGAACTTGTGGCTCGTTCATCTGAATAATCATTTCCTTTAGGTTCCTGATAATGATCCAAATGATTATTTTCTTTTAACCGTTCACGTTTTTCTTTACTGTTCTTTTGTTGACTTCTTACTAACCCACCGGACCCACCTACACGACGAGGAGGCGGGACATAATTCATCCCAGTAGAAGAAGACAGTTGAGGTTTAATATTATCATCTTGTAAAACAATTTCACTATTCACCCGATCCGTTTCCCGCCACAAATCATGATTATTATCCGCAGAGACCACATGATTTTCATGAACAGAATCTTCGGAATTCGAAGCCACTCCAACCCCTGAGAAATAATGGGGAACCAAACCGTGAGGAAACTGCATACCTGCAAACTGAGGATCGATAAACGGCATATTTGCAGGGACCATTCCGCCTAAATTCCGTTGAGTGTATCCCAAAGTTGCTAAAAACGAGGGCGAGATTGGGAACGGTAAATGACCAGGCGCTAAATTCAACGGCCCATTAAACCCATGGAACGCAGAAGATGCCATCATGTTCACAAGATCTTGTTCCTCTTGATGCATATCTTCGCGATGATACATATTGGAATCAATTGATGGCTCAAAACTTTGATGAGGAGGAGGCTCGTTTTTCTCAGTTTCGGGTTCAATATTCTTCTTTCTGTTACGATTTTGATCACTTTCGGGTGGTCTATTACGGGTCCCTTGAAAAGGAACATATTTGTATGTGTCAGTTAATTCAGGGCTGGACCGTGTTCTAGCAAATGGAGACCTTTGAATACCATTGACCAAATATACGGATTTCAAGTTCTGTTGACCTTTGTTAGCATGAACCTGAGCAGACTCATTTGTAACCGAATCAGATACCGTTTCCTGACCTGCAGATTCTAACTTTCTGTCACTTTGCAAAACCAACGAATCGGTAACGGGTGCATCTGGACGTATACCATTTCCATGTCGATCCCACGTGTTACTAAAAAACTGATTTACTTCAGTAACAAGGTTCTCTT
The DNA here is from genome assembly GCA_025667525.1 of Glebionis coronaria. Lineage (NCBI taxonomy): Eukaryota > Viridiplantae > Streptophyta > Magnoliopsida > Asterales > Asteraceae > Glebionis > Glebionis coronaria. The sequence goes on along the minus strand of CM046876.1, from coordinate 612,776,370 downwards.
TTGGGCAGTCAAGTAATCTAGCTAGCCTTTTAGCCCCTAATGCAAACGCACTACGTATTCTATAGAAGTTACCTGAACAGAAAATAAAATGACGAAAAATCAAATCATTGCTGAAAAATAACAAAGAAAAGGAGTTAAAATACCTTTACTGACACTTCGTCCAAGATTGTTAGTGACACGAAGTGGATCGATAACATTAAAATGTTTTGACATAAAAGGTTGCCCTTGATTATCTTGACCAGCAGGAAAGACAGCATATACAGAGCTACAAGCATCGAGAAACACTTTGTTAAGGAGCAACTCTCCACTGTCCTTACGAGGTGGTTCTGCTGTAATATCACATAAAAAAAAGATGACAATCGTTAGAATATACGACACTGATTTTATGGCTATCAGTTTATTACTAACTATTACCGGTTACATCTGGAAGTGAATTTATGGGTACTGGACCCCACAAGCTAACACAGAAATTGTCCCAATCAAAATTACTGAAGAACTCCAGAAACCGGTATAGAACCTGCAGTTGCAACGAACATATTCATATATCAAAATAAATATACATATTATGGTATCTTAGAATGTAGAGACCACCTTTAAGGGTGTGTTTGGATGTCGATTTAGAAAGTGATTATGCGACTCCAAATAAAAATGGATACTCAGATATAACAATAAAAGGTATTGTAGGGGGTTGCCCTTGAATTTTGCAAGTACTTAGTTTATGTGTTTGTGAGATTTTAATTGATTAGAAAATTAATACATAAAATGAACAAAAAGGGCAATCTCTTGGGCACTTTTCTTCAGGATGCCGTTTTAGTTACATTTTGGGTTTTAAAGAAAAGGCAACTCGGTATCTCTTAAGATTTTATAAGCAATTCTGTTGTATCTACTAGAAACTGATTACTGGACCCCTAATGGTCACACCAACTAGAAGCACAATTTGTTTGTCCAAACATTACATCCAGACACTTCTAAAACAAAAAGAAAATAACCTCAAGAGGCCCCGCAAAAGAATTGTTGAAGACATGAAATATGTAGAGAACCAACGTCTCAAGTGCATAAGTGGAAATAAGTCCATGATGAGCACCCAGTATACGGCTCTCGTAGTAACACCAAGCTTTGATCAGAATAATGCTACGCTTAAATAAGTGATTCTGGTTTATCAGGTTGTCAACCTGCAAGATTATACCAGAGAAATATTTCACCACCGTAAAACTTGTACAGCATAATTTACAACTTTGTGCAAAAACACACACTAACCTCCTCTAAAAAACAAAGGGTGCAAAGTCCTCCAAGCTGATTAAAGGATATATCCACCACAATGTTTTCCACAAGACACTTTATAATCTTCACCTACAGTTAAATCATCGGATAGCAACACTAATCAATATGTATGGTACATCCCTAACAATCAACACTCATGCTAAGCAATCATCCGTGTAGACCCTTTTGGTTTTATAATAATATGATACTCGAAGGGAGAGGAGGGGGGGGGGGGGGGGGGGGGGGGGGGGGGGGGGGGGGGGGTAAAACTGTAATTATTAATAAATAAAAACATCGGAAAGGTAAACGTACTTCTGCTTGAATGTATTGAACTTCTTTTACATGAAATTCTGCATTCTCGTTCTTTTCCTCGGTCTCCAATAAATTAACGACCTCACTGGCCCATGAATCTTTTAAGCTTGGATTATTGCTAAAGGCACTTAGATCAATATCCCCGTCAGGTAAATATGTTTTAAGTGGTACAGACCCAAAAGTAAAAACCTGCATACCACAATAAAAGATTTATTTTAACTTTAAAAAATAGAAAAATCATAATCGTATTTAGTTTTTGCAGAACACGTGAAATTCAATAATTCAACCTCAGACTGCAATCCTTAGTCTAAATGCACGTCTAAGAAACCTTATATTGTGGCTCCTACTTATACACGGAGAATGAGATTAGTGAATAAGCATCTTAAAAGTGATTGTTTCAACTTAAAAATCAGACCAGTTCGACCCTAAATTATCAGAATATCAAAATCACGACTGCATTTTCCCTCTAAACCTATTGTAGCAACTTAATTTCATGATTACAAATTCTAACGCACGTCCTCTAAACCTATGTTCTCATCGCCACTAAACATCAACACTGCAACCGAGTTTCACAACATGTGCTACAACGCCATAACTACAAAAAGACCTACGCTAACTATAACTACCAATAAACGACATCCAAGAAAAGCAAACAACCTGACAAGGAAAACACTTCATAATAAGCCGTTGCACATAATCAGCAACCGCATTGCTGCGTGCAACCTAATCAGCAACGCATTCCTCGCTCTTCAGAAGGCTGATTGGTTGTATAGTGTATACGTTCAGCGGTTCTCTCCTCGCTTTAACATCTCTCCAGCAATCTCAACTATCTCATCAACGGACTAACTTATGGGCAACAACCCATTCGGCAATAGACGCCCCCACCCCCAACACCACCACACCACCCCCGCACCACCCATCTGTGACGCCCATCCCTCGATTTCGCCCCATACACAACTATACACAACAACACAACAACAATAATCCCACCAACCCAACCTAAATTTACAAACAAAATAACAACTTTTCGAAACCCAAATAAAAAAAAAATCCTTAAAAAAATGTTAAAACTTAAATAACCCTAAAAATCAGGGAACTTCAAATTCAAATAAAATAAAATAAAAAATCTGATCATAAAAATAGGTGTGAATAAAACCCTAAAACCATAAAGGGTATTGCAAAATCAGATTAAAAATTCAAGATTAGGGTTTGAAAATAAAATGTTAAAATCAAAATTCGAAATTGATGATGAAAATTGTAATTGAAAGGATGAATTGAAAAGGGTTCGAAGGAATTGGATAAAGTTTAGTAAAATTAGGGTTGAAAAAAAAAGGGTTTTTGAAAATGGAGGTTGAAATTTTGGGAAAAAATGGAGAAATGATTATTTGATGATTGATGATGAAGATGATGATACTACTGGTGATGGAATCTGGGAAGAAAATGATTTTTTTTTTGTTTTATTAATTTAATTTAATGTATGTACTATATTAGAAATTATCAAATTATGGTAACAAATCTTTTAACTAAGATTTTTGTCTTTTTAATATTTTGAAATTGTTGTTCATTAAAGGTATTATTTGACTTAAATTGTTGTTTAATTTTTGGATAAAAAGGTGATTTTTTATGTATAAGTATCAAGTTTATTTGTAATTACTTATTGGGTTTTGCTAACAAACATCCAGGGTGGTTTTTATACTTTCATAATTATAAACATTTCCAAATTTGAAATACTTATTTCTATAAAATGTATGATTATAACATATATAATTAAGGTAAGTAATTTTTAATGTGGTATATATTAATTAGTAAGTATATTAAACATGGTATATTTGAGATTCATAATTGTTGATATTTTAATTATGGAATGTATAAAAAAACACAATGTGAGTGGTGGTTAGCAAAACCCTTATTTGATTGCTATATATGACAAAGGAGATAGAGTAATGATTGTGAATTAGACATCTATTTAAACATTAATTATTTATACTATATATTAAAAGAAAATATTTTATATTTTTAAAAAAAATATATATGCATAATATACAAATATATAAACATGTTTAGAAATTAAATCATAGATAATTTAATACTTATTATTAATACTAGTTAATACATAATTTAATACTCATTATTACAAATAATAATACATAATATTAAAACTAATTAATACATAATATTAAAATAATTAATACATAATTTAATACTCATACTAAAATTAATTAATACATAATAATTTATACACACTTAAAAAATTATTAATACACCACATTACATAAAAATCCTATTATATATTCACATTGTACAACAATTAAAATAATACATATCTACAAGATCGTACATATTATCTACCTAAAATGATGAGGTTCAACTGGAAACCGGAGGAAACTAGCCAATAAAAACCGACAGAAGACGAACCGTAGAGATTGCACTACTTTTTTGAATAACACACAAATCTGTACTACTTATATAAGAGATTGCACTCTCTCTTTTCAAAATTTTAAGTAGTACAATGTTACAAGGTTTTGGTACAAACCTTTTCAACACAAAAATTTTATAAATTTATTTTTATATTAATTGATGGGCAATACATATTAAATGACAAAATTAATAAAAATTATACAAACAATTATTGTTATAAATTCTATTTTTGAGATACAATTATTTAAAATGTTTGCTAATGTAGTTTAATATCAAATTTCAGTGTTTGATTTTGAACCATTATTTTATAAATTTACATTTTCAAAGACATATACTCGTCTATGTATGTATTTAGTACCAAATAGTGAAATACTTATCATTTTGTTAATTAATTCGATTAAATCGTACACATCAAAGTAGGAATATTTTAAGGTCATTATGATGTATGAAACGTGTAAACATATAGATTAATAAGATTTTATATATTTATATGTTATATAATATTCCACAAAGGTGAAGATTGGCGGGAACACCTTAACCCCGGGTGCCTTTTGGCACCAACATTGTCCACCCACAAGGAATAGCTCCGACAACTCTCCTGGCCCAGAGGCAGACACCTGGAGTGAGACGAGAGACTCGACCCTCGATCTCTTATTCCACAAAGTTGTTGGGTCAAAAAGTTGATGTGGCAGAAACTCAAAATCGAAGAAAATATCAAGTAATATGTTCAAGCGTTGACAAGAGCAATCTGGGCGTTGACAAGAGCAACTCAGGCGTTGACAGAAAGTCAACAAAAGTCAAACGCAGTCAAAAAGTCAAACGCTGATGGATATGAAGAATTGATGGAGAATGCTATTTTGGGAATATATTGAGTATATTATTTATGATATACACAATATATAGTTTATCTAAATAGAATATTTAGATGTTTATTTGATTTGATCTCTTGTAGATTCTGTTCCTTCCACTATAAAGGAACAAGAGTCTTAGGTTTTATTCATATTATTCATTCACAATGTAAACCTAAAGTGTGTGTCGCACTAGACGTGGGATTCAATGTATACACGTCTAGTGGTTGTTTGTTATTAATATAATGAACAATCGTTGAGTATTTTATGTGTCTTGTGCCTAAACACCTTGTTATGATCATTGTTCTTATTCGCTATGTTATCATATGAATGATGATCAACCTAGATATAATGGTTCATAACCATTGAGTCTAACGATCAATGGACTCCACAATTGGTATCAGAGCTAAGGCTCTTGATATCTAGGTCCGACGAGGTGTTCGTGTATGGTGAAGAAGAAAAATTCGTATGGAGTTTTTCTGGACGTTTTTGTGTGCGCACCAGTATTCAGAAGGTCATAACTTTTGATTGAACCGTTGGATCGTCACGAATTTTATATGTGTGTTCTACATACATAGATCTAAACATCCACCGGAGGGATTGTCGAGTTTTATCCCCAGACAAAAGTTATTAAGCGTCAAAGTCAGCAGTGGATGAATGCAGTTTTCTGTGGACAGCCATGTTCAAAACACGTTTTCTCCTTCGTTAACCGTTGGATCTTCGTGATTTTTGAACTGTAGATTCTTGGCACTTGTGTCTAGAATCTCACCGAAGGGATCTTCGATCTGAGCCCTAATGAAGAAGTTATTCAAGGTCAAAGTTCGCTGGTTAAAGTAATAACGTTTTGCTTTTTCACATGAAATCATGAACTAGGGTTTCTCAAACCCTAGATCTACATAAAAAGCAGGATGATTATAAGGATTGTGGCTGTGGTGATTCAAGTTATTACAAGATCTAAGATTAATTTATAAACCCTAATTAGGGTTTCGATGCTCAAATTTACAAATCCTAGATCTATGATAATGAAGAATATCGATATACAAGTTGTTTTCTGCTCGTCATTCGTTCTGTTGTTCAAGGACGTATTGTTGGTATGTCGATTGATTGGTCTAAGCGTGAACTCAGCAAGGAAAAAGACGTGGAGACCTGCGTTCACACGGTCTAAAAGAAGCAAGTGACGTCATGTTCAGTTGCGTTCACACGAACAAAACCCTAACATTCGTTATATTTTGAATCCTCTACATGCTCTTCTATTGTATTCCCGTGAGCCTCTCAATTCTCATTGGTTGATGCTATTGTGTTCACACGGTTTGACAAATTTGATTGGTTGTTCAGTTTATGGTTCACGTGGGACACCATCAATTTAAGAAAAGAAAATATAATAGATCAAAGATATGCTGTGACGAAAGAATTCGAGGTTGAGAACAGATTGTGACATATTATGGGATATAAAAGGCTTGAATTTAGGTGAATATATTTTGTTTCCATTTTTATGGGAATAAGATATATACGTTGCTGTTGAAGTTTATTGCCAGTTGATGACGTCAGCAGAAAAAGAGACGCTGACAAAAGTAGAGTGGACGCTGACAGGAAGTATTTTTGACGCTGACAAGAAATAAGTCAACGCTGATAGGTTGACAGTGTTGTCCGAGATATGAGTTTCAAACGCTGATACGTGTTGTCCGATATCGGGCAATACACATGGAAGGATATTGGACAAAGGAGGATCTCGGGTAACACACTGATTGCTGCTGTTAGAGAAAATTGGTACGTTTTTAGCACACAAAAAGGAGTTATTTACACACAAAGGTACATGGAATCTCCGTTTTTATTCAGAGTATCATGGTGATATTTATGGCTCTGATATTTTGAAATGGATTAATGATTTTAAAGCGAGTTAGCAATTATTCGTGGGAATTTGATGGATATTTAAACTATGTAATCGGGATAGCCTTGCAAAAGAGTTATCCAGCATAACACTTTTACATATGGTATGAAGATGTTATTTCATTCAAATTCGTCATGAAGAGGTGTTAGCTTAAGGGGAAGAATTCTTATGGTAAGTTTGATGATTGAAGAAGATTTTCGCGAGTTTGTGTTCTATCATATCTTAAAGTCGTGCACTTCCAGTCATAGACTTTAAAGGTAACTTGTTCATGCTTTACATGGTTGGTGACGACGACTTGTCATAAACACTTGAAGGAGTTACATTATCGTGCTCAGTGTCTCACAAAGGATGAGAATATTGACAAGGGATCGAGGTCTACTTATACTTTGTGCCATGAGTATAAGTTCTTAGTCACATGGATAGTACAAGACATGGAACACAAGATTGGGTTATTCTACTTCTACATCAAAAATATTATATTAATTATTCTTCAAGATCATTACACAGAGCCTACATATGGAGAATCTTCAAAGATTGCAACATTGTTTACTTTCCTGTTGATGTGACAAAAAGGGGAAGAAAATACATGCTACACTTGAGGGGAAGCAATTTGAAGATCATGTACAACTTACAAGAGATACACATAGAGTTTTGCCACTATCAACTAGGGGAAGATTGTTGGGTCAAAAAGTTGATGTGGCAGAAACTCAAAATCGAAGAAAATATCAAGTAATATGTTCAAGCGTTGACAAGAGCAATCTGGGTGTTGACAAGAGCAACTCAGGCGTTGACAGAAAGTCAACAAAAGTCAAACGCAGTCAAAAAGTCAAACGCTGATGGATATTGAAGATTTGATGGAGAATTCTATTTAGGGAATATATTGAGTATATTATTTATGATATACACAATATATAGTTTATCTAAATAGAATATTTAGATGTTTATTTGATTTGATCTCTTGTAGATTCTGTTCCTTCCACTATAAAAGGAACAAGAGTCTTAGGTTTTATTCATATTATTCATTCACAATGTAAACCTAAAGTGTGTGTCGCACTAGACGTGGGATTCAATGTATACACGTCTAGTGGTTGTTTGTTATTAATATAATGAACAATCGTTGAGTATTTTATGTGTCTTGTGCCTAAACACCTTGTTATGATCATTGTTCTTATTCCGCTATGTTATCATATGAATGATGATCAACCTAGATATAATGGTTCATAACCATTGAGTCTAACGATCAATGGACTCCACAAAAGTCTCTCCAGTGTGCCCATAGGTTTTGCGGAGGCGGGTACCTATTTGAAACATATGCCAAGGATGGGAATTGGACTTGGGTCATTTGACTCAAGCACAAGAGCTCCACCCATTGGACTAATGCTCACTATCAATTATCACAATAATATAATATGAAATGGTTTATTATTGCTAAAAGTTATTTCAACTTAAAACTATTGTCATTATCTATAAATATAATTATAAAACATTACGCTTGCAAAATTTTAGTTCAAGGTACCCGCAGCCGCAATGCGCGAATACCCTGCTAGTTTTAAGTCTAAAAACATTGTTTTAGTTTTTTGTTAAAAATAACATTGCTTTTTTTATTAACGGTTAAGTTTTTCTTTGTTTGAGCTATAAAGAGATCTCGAATGCTAAAAATTATAAAAGACTTTTAGCATTTAAGACATCTAATGCATGTCATTATTGCTTATTGATGTTTATAACAATAGGTTTTGTCAAAAACTTGTTCTTTTACAAGTTATTATAAAAAAAACTATATAAAAGATTGTAGTTGCAATGGGGAAAAATACCTTTTAAACACTTTTTGAAAGCAAGTGATTTGTACACTCTTTTTATTGATTGACACACTATAAAATATGATGTTCTGACATATATCCTTATATTACTTTCATTCATATCTATTCTTACAAGGTTATAAATGTCAAAATATATCATATTTTGGAGTGTCCTAATCAATTCAAGGATTGTGCAAATCATCTTTCTTTTTGAAATAGTGAAAGTCATTTGGTGTTTTTTTTCATTAGAGATGCTTTTAAGGGTTTAAAAAAAGACTTTGCATATAAAAGTTCTTTGTAAAAAGTTTTTCAAAAAGTCTTTGATCTAATGATAAAAAAGAGTAACAAAACAATTTTTTAAATAGTAAAAAGCTATTGAAAGTTCATGCATTAAAAATGCTCTAAATGAATGTGTTTTTCTATAATGTATACTACATATAAAAAATATTAGGAAAAGTATTTTATTTAATGCCCAAAAGGTTTTAATTAATTTAGTACTACATAAAGTATAATTTACAATAATATCTAATTGACAAACAAAACTTGTCTTTAACTATTACAAGTATTAAAGTTTGTTTGCAAGTTCAACACATATAATCAGATCAACATATATAATTAATGATATTAGAAATTCTTATTATCTAAACGTACAACTAATATAACACATGATATAAACTAATTAAGTTATTAATATATTGCTTTAATTATAACTTAAGCAAATAAAATATATATTTTTGAACATACATTTATAAAACTTTATTTTAAATAAATCATATTGAACAACAGAAAAACATTATTTATTAAAATACTTAATATTGATTAGAGAATTTAAATATATCGCAAAAATGTACATAAATATAAGTCATTGTTTGTCTAAAACTATTATTTCAAAATATATGTCGTCTTGGTGGTTTATTTTTGCAAGTCTGGTAACAACTTAATAAAGTAGGTATACTAGTAATGAGTTAGTTCATACATGATTTCAAGTGCGATTATTATCACAAAAGTATTCACATAATTAACCTAGAATGACTTTCAAAACTTATTTAACATCTAATCACTAGGAGGAGTCTGTTTGATTAGATGTAATTACTTGATAAAGAAATGTAATGACAATGTAATGTAATAAACAACTTGGTAATTGAATGAGTCATTATTGTTATATTAATTTATTTGATTGCTATCTTAGAATAAAATATATCATTTATGTACGTTGTTTACTTTGATGTAATAAAAGTTGAAGAAAAAAAATACGATAACATTTGATTATATGTTGTAAAGGAATGAAAAAAAAGGATAGCTATGTAATAAAATTGTGGATAACAAATGTAAACCATAAACGGTTCAAGTATAGTAATACTTTCTCCGATTTAATATTATTGTCTATGTTTTTTCTAAATATCTTCCACTTTAAATAATAAAAAAAAGTTTGATCAAATTTATTATATCGTCTTTGTTTAAAATAATAATTACAAAATTTAAATAAGATTTAAATTAATTAGGTAAAGTAAAACTATTATTTTGTTAAAAAAGTAAGAAAAAATATTGTAATTAATATATTATTTTTAAATAATGTGTTTCTTATCAAAAATTAATAATTTTAAAACCGAAAGAGTATTAATTTTATCAAAGAGGCAATTTCATATTTACTCAAAATAGAACACAAAATTTCATATTTTTTCAAACATGCATTAATATTATTTTACATTATGTATTATTTACTTATAAACGAGCAATGCTAAAACCTCCTACATTATCTTCCTACTTATCCTCTTACCCACATCAAATTAAAACATGTGTAATTCACTAATTCTCTTTCTTAATTTCATCCATTGATCAATCCATTTGTCATAATCATAAAAATAGGAAGATATGTAGGCATATCAAGTAGGTGGATAAATCATTTTCCCTTATAAACATGGGCGGACTCACATAGGTGCCAAGTGTGGCACGGGATACATTCATTTTGAGGTCACGAAATGCAAAAAAATTCAAAAGTATCATTTTTTAATATGTGTAACACCCAAAAAAATTTATACTACCTTAGTTTCTAACTATATAATTTTAGTTAGACTAATGTTTTTAATGTGTAACACCTTATTGAGAATATTGGGTCCGTCAATGCTTAGAGCAGGGGGAGTCCAATACCATGGCTTGGCGCCATGGCCACCACGCAGGAAAAGACGACCGCGGAGGGCTCCGTCCCTCTGTGCCGTCGGTTTGGGGCCATGGCCACTAGCTCTCGCCATGGTGGTTTCTTAATTTTTTTAATTTATTTAATGTACCGGTAATATTACCGTTGGGGGAGCGGATTTAAAAAAACCCCCAAAGTTCTATTTTTACCCTTTTAAAAGACATATAAAAACCCTCTTATATTACCAAACTTCACACATACTTTCTTATATACTTCTATCTCTCATTTTTTTTTAAAAAAATGAATCCTAATTTCAACCCCAACCAAACACCTCAATGGGTTTTCGGTATGATCAACGACCCAACCAACCAAATTCTGGATTTGTCTTTGAATCTGGGATACGTTCCCCAATACCAACCTCAATACTCCGCATCTCAATTTGCTAGCTCCGAAGATTTGTTGTTGTTTCAACAATTTAAGGCGCAACAACAACAAATGCAACAACAACAACAAACCCAATTCCAACCCCAACTCACCACTTCACAACAACCTTTCGAGCACGAATCACACCACTTTGAAGAAGTCCCCGACTCCGCATCCGATCAAGGAGTCGTTCCGACCCCTACGTCGAAGAAGTCACGAAAGAAGTCGGTGGCAAAAAAAAAAGGAAGATAACCCGTCCCCGAAGAAGAACCAAAACAAACGCGTGCTTTTTGGTCTCAAGCCGAGGAAGAGCTTTTGGCCGAGGTTTACATCCAAGTGTCCAAGGATCCAAAAACCAGAGCGGATCAAAAAAGGCGTCTTTTTGGTATAAAGTGTACAATGAGTACAACGTGGTCGGGGAAAAAGAAGGATTTTAAGGAGCGTACAAAAAACATGATAACGGGCAAGTGGACACCGATGAACCAAGCGATTAAAATTTTTAATGATTTGGTGAACGAAACCGCGGTTCATCGTGGGGAGAGTGATGAGAATTAGATGTCGAGGGTGTACCGGTTGTATGAGCAAGTCGCTGGGGGGGGGGGGGGGGGGGGGGGGGGGGAGTTTAACCATCCGGATGCTTGGAACTTTTTAAAAAACAAACACAAGTGGAAAAACCCCGACTCAACTATTGAAAGAATAAGTCGTCTAATGGGCACCGACGAAGAACCGAAACACTTTGGAGACGATGCTTTGCCTCGACCACCGGGTATGCACCGAATTAACAAACGTCAACGCACAAGTTCCAACTCGATCGCTAGCACCGGTTCTAACCCGACCGCTTACACGGATTTTATGGCGGAGCAATACAAGTTGGACCGTGAAGCCAAATTGTCTGTGCTTGCTTCCGAGAGCGAGGACCAAAGACGGTTGATCCAAGCTCAAAAGATTGCGGAGGACTTAAAGGTGCTACAAATTGACACAAGTGGGATGCATCTGGTCGACGCCGCAATCGTCGAGTCCCAAAAGACACGAATTCGGGCAATGTATCAACCACGTGACTAGTCGGCGCTCAAATAATAATGTTTTTTAGTTTTATGTCTTTTAGTTTCATATTTTTTAAATTTTATATTTTTTATGTTTTTTTTTTATATAACGTTTTTTTAATTTGAATGAATTTTATTTTAATTTTAAAATATTTATTATTATTTACTTAAAAAAAATCTCACGGCACCAGTTTTCCCACAGCTCAGGGTTACCAGTGAAAATTGTTACCGTAAAAAAAATGCTGACGTGACAGCATTTTTTGTGTCATGGCATCAGGACTCCCTATGCTCTTATAAATTAAGTAAATACGTTATTTTGAGTTTCATATATAATAAATATAAAATTATCCCTTTATCCGATCATAGTGATAGTTTCATCCATGATCATGTGCGCATGGGAAAAATTTTTTTTTGGTAATTTCATCACATAGTAGCGACAAATTTATGAGAGTTAGGTAGGCCTCATGCAATTTTAAAATAAAAAAGTATATACTGTTTTTTTAGGTTTTTTTTTCTTTTGAACAAAATGTTTTTTTAGGTTGGTGTGGACAAAATGGAGCATGTGTTGGAGAATAATTTAATGCATTCCATTTATACAAAGACAAAAACAATTGTTAGATTATTCCTTTGATTTGACATATTGCCTCGGTTATAAACCAATTTATGTAAAAATGTTATTACCAATGTTTTAAAATACGGTTTTTAAATCGACCTGTTTGAGTCATCGAGTTTGGGTTGCTCCGGGTCAATTCGGGTTAACCCGATTTTCCAAAAAAAATAACTTTTTTTTATAATTAACAAAACTTATATATAAATACAAAAAAAATCTTGTATATTAAAAATATAAATTGTTTACCAACCAATATAATATGTAAAAATAAGTTTCATCGTAAATACGTAAAATTTACATTTTAAAAAAGAACCCAAAAAAATCAAAAGCCGGTCGGGTCTCAATAACCGGGTTGACCCGGGTTACTCCAAACCTGACGGGTCGAGTCGGGTTTCGAAAATGTAAAACCCGAGTCAATATGACCCTTTTTCGGCCGGAACCGGGTCGACCCGGGTTTCAAAACATTGGTTATATCTTTCGTCCCATATTAAATGTTTATATTTGACTTTTTGGGTCTTTCTTTTTTAAATTTTAACCGTAAATAACTTTTATTGTGTTTTGTAATATTTTATAAAATTTATACCAATAAAAAATACATTTAAAACACAATCTATTCATATATTTTATATCAAATATTATGTAACACATAAAATAAAATTTAAAATCAACGTCGATAAAGAAAAACTTAAAAAAGTCAAAATGAACATTTAATATGGGACGGTGGGGGGGGGGGGGGGGGGGGGGGGGGTACTAGTTGCATGCATCTACAGAGTCAGGATTGAGGGCCTTCACTCTATCTGGACAAGCCGTACTTGAGAAGGATGATATAGCTTTGGTTGCATGGTGACTTGAGCACATAGATGGGTAAGCTAACGACCAAGGTCAAAGCCATAGAGAAAGGTGTAGCAGAAAGGAAAGCGATCCAGGCAACCAAAGGCTAGGCAATAGAGAGCAAAGACTGCATTCCAAGAGCCTAAAGCAAGACTAAGATAGGCTCAAGAAGGGAGCGAAAGGCTCGTCTAGAAGCAAGAGAAGGGGCAAACCATCCAAGTTAAACTATGTCAAATTGGTCCCGACTTTCGCTTTAGGAATGGCTTTCAGGCTAACTCTTTCCTTTAAGGCTAGCTCTTTCCTTTGATATTCAATTGGGAATATTTCGTAGTGAGATAAAGAATTCAATCGTATATAGTATTGTATAAATATTGTATGGCAGCGGCGCAAAGGAAGCTCGAGGGCTTGTTAAGGAAGGCGGCAAGGGCCGACGAAGGCGGGAAAACGAAAGACCTTTTTTGGTCCCTCTAAGTCGGGGGTGCTTGTGGGAGGGGTGTGGATTCTTCCTTTAGTCCGAAAAGCCACTGATGCAGCTAAATTAGCCGATGGTGTGCAACGTCACCAGGTCATTCTGTCGGGAGCCTAGGCGACCGACAAAGAAAGACCGTTCATTGTAGCAGTCACGCTCATAGCAAGCAAGTTTTGGATCGAACTAATCCATTGACACAAATAATACATGGGAGAAAATTGATTTACATTTCTTTTCACTTCATTTTTTTTCGATGACTTACAGACGATTTATTTTTATAATAAAGCGACCAAATTTAATTTTTTTAAATCATTACATTAAATAAAAGACACTACATTAAATAAATAAATAAAATATTACACTAAATTAAAAAAAACATTACAAAACATAATAATAATAGTAAAACTAAAACTCTCTGCTTACGAAACCGTGTCATTTCAACCTCGCTCCAATTGGGACTTTGTTTCAAAACTTTCCAACATTCATAAAATGCAAAATCTGAATGATAAAGAATGCGATATTCGATTGCGGCTTCTTGATAGACAATATCTTCAGAAGTCTCACTTAGATGCCTAAGTAAGACACTATCGTAAATCAAAGAAATTTGACCAACTTTAAGACGAATCGTAGTTTTTCATTTGCGGATAACGTAGTCATAACTTCTTTTTGGATCACACATTTTGCTATGAAAGTACTCAGTTACCTCCGACCAAAACACTTTCGTCCGTTGACTTTTCTTTGGTACATACGTCTCTGAAACGTGTACCCAAGCTTTACACAAAGCTACCTACTCATTGGGGGTCTACGAGTTGTTTGAACCCATTTTTTTAGATGTTATAAAAATAGTTTAATGTAGAATAAAGCTTAGAAAGAGTGGGAGAAATGGTTTAAATGACTTGAGTATTTATAGGGTAGAGTGTTTAAATTTAAAAAATTTTAATTTTTTTTTAAATATATAACGGTCAAACTTGAAAAACATTTAAACTTTTTAATTTTTTTGAAGAAGAGTGTTGTAATGGTTGGGACGCACCTCAGATGTGAGTCGACCACGTTAGACGACCGACCATTACGGCTAGTCTAAGTATTTGAAATAAACATCTAATCTAACTCCGTTATAAAGTATTTTGAAAGATTATTAAAGGTATACTAGAAATTTTTTGTTACATCTACTAATGCATTGTGTACAATCAACACAAGCCTATAAAACTAAAATAGCAAAATTTAACACTTCATTAATAATACTCACATTAAAACTAATTAATACATAATAATTAATACACAATTGAAAATAAAAATAATTAATACTCCGATACTTAATAATATATAATTAAAAACACCTCATTATTTAAACGTATAAGTATATATACACATTGTACAACAACTAAAAACATATATTTATAAATATATACATATATTGTCTACCTAAAATGATAGTGGTTTTAAAAACCGAACCGTGCCAATAAGTTTAACCAAAACTCAAGTCACCATTTGTGCAGCTAGCTAGTTACAAGGTATCCATCGTCGCGACAACGCGCATATACCTGCTAATATATTTTAAAATATATTTATATCGTGAAAACATTGATACCACGAGTATGTGGCAAGTTAGTATCCGATGAGAAGTCGTGACATGTTAGTTGTTTATGTCCCACATGTTTCTAAGGTAGTTAATGGGTCGACGTTATACTTATGGTCTAATAGTCGTTATGTTGTAAGCTCAACCGATCAATAGTCTTGACCTAATTATATTCAGCTTATGTTTAGCTTATTCTTAAAGCAATCTAGGAGGAATCACTTCGTAACAAGTTAACTATAATAATAACAATTTAAGTTAAAAACTTTAAACAATGTTTTTAAACTTGGGTTTTTTAATTAATCCGGTCGAGTTATCGGGTCGCGGTTAAACCTAGGGATGAGCATTTTGACCCGAATCTCGAATTTGAACCCGAATCATATCGATTCCCGGTACCCGAATCTCGTTCGGTACGAGACCGGGACTACGAAATAAGGTGAAAAAGAATTCGGGACCACTAATTCGGTACGGGACCGGTACCAAATCGGGAAATTCCCGAAAAAAGGGGGAAAATCCCGATTTTCAGGTACCAGTACCGATACCCGAATCCCGTATTGGATTGGTATGGGATCATAACTTTTTAGATCGAGAAAAAATCGAAAGCACTAAATCGGAACGTGTTCGGGACGAGATTGGTCCCGAGCTCATCCTTAGTTCAACCGGGTTTTTCGGTTAGTTCAGTGTAACACCCCATTTTGGTAAATGGAATGTCACGCGTGTTATGGCGTGTCATCAAAGCATACAAGAAAAATGTCTTAAAACATTACATGACCATAAAAGGAAATACCGAAAACAAACATCGGTACCCCAAAGTATAAGCTCACCACACACAAACATAAGTACTGTAAAGTAAAAGGACTAAACAATGTCCATAGAAATAAGTAGCAACATGTATGATGAAATGCATAAAGTAGAGAAGGTTATATAACTTCCAATCCATATGCGCGTACGCTTAAAGTCTACGAGCGCCCTTAAGTACCTGCCGTTTGGGAACATGAAAGGAAAACGGCTGAGCATAACGCTCAGTGCACGGATATACAAGTATGACATGGAATAACATAAGCATATAAGACTAATAGCAGCGAAATATCATGAGTTATAAGTAATCTGGATTCATGTTCATAAAACTGGTTTTATAGTTTGAAAAGACTTATATTTTTATGAAATCTGTTTAATTAGTTAGCCAATTAGCCCATATAGGTCATGAGGTTCCACCGTGCATGAATACTTGAAGGGAAGACCTCGTCATGCAATCAGAAGGGCTGCCTCTAATTAATTAGTCTGTGTAGGAGGGATCAACTCCTAGTGAAGGATGCAAGGCACACATCGCATTCACTCTGATAATACTGGTAAACATGTAACTATGATGCACTCATACGCCCCACATGATAATATAATATAATGGCCAAAACTGAAAAGGGACGCCACGAGCAATCACTTCGCCGTGGGGAAGTCAAAACACTGCTCCATTGTTATGGTTATGGTACCTCCATAACTAGGTGATACTGGTCATGCATGTATATGGCTTAGGCTCTTAATCTAACATAAGTATCAAACATATAAAACAAATATTAGGAAAACAGTTGGCTGGAGACGGGGAATCCTAATATGAAAGAATGTCCATACTAAAAGGACGGGAAATCCGTACCTTATGTCCAGTGAACGAAGAAGACGAACGAAAGAGAGTCCTACTTCGATCTCACTAATGCTACATAAATAGTATACGTGTATAAGTATTCTCATTACTGAGTACGTAACTGATTTTATATCGTGTCTTAGCTTGTTTTATATGTTCATGTCTTGTTTTACATGTTCTAATTAAGTATTACTTGTATTTCTTGTATTATTATACTTGTTGTGTAATAATAAGTAACTTTCTAAAAATAGCAGGTTTCCTAAAATATAAAGTTTCCAACAATAGAAAGTTTCCAAAAATAGATTAACTTCTTAAAATATATCAGTTTCTAAAAATAGAAAGTTTCCAAAAATAGTAAGTTTTCTGAATTAGAAAGTTTCCATATTTAGAATTAAGCTGAATTAATATCATAAGTCATATAGTTATAGTATAGTTTATTAATAATATCATGTTAATTAAATAAACTATACGTTATACGATTTAATTAAATATAAGCATAATTTAATTAAATTAAAGTGTATAAAATACTTAGGTTAAAACATGTATTAATATTATATTAATTATAACCTAAGTCATGTTTATTAGTTAATTATATTTCATGTTTTAATAATTAATTAATAATATATTCTAAATTAAATAATTAAATACTTAGGTTAAAACATGTATTATTTCCTAAATAATAATTAACCTAAGTTCATGATTTAATTAAATTAATTATATGCCATGCTAAATTAATTTAATTAACTTGTAAAAGTTTATATCTTGTAAAATAAATACTTGTACCATTTTAGTCATGAACAGGACCAATGTAATTAATTTAGACATGTCGTGAACTGGACCCGAAACCTTTGAACCGGTCCGAACCAAACACCCCTTAACAGTGGCAAAACCGGTTGGGCTGGTTGCCACTGCCTTTGTTAAGGCTGTCACCGGCTTAAGCCGGTGGTCTTGTCCCTTTCGGTTAGCCACTGCCAACAGCAGTGGGTTCCCACCGGCTGTGTGCCGGTGGTCCCGCTGCTACCTGTTGCGTTCCCTCTGCCTGACCAAGACTGCCACCGGCTGTGTGCCGGTGGTGGGTTGTTGCTGCCGAGACCCAACCAAAACCACAAGGACACCCCGACGCATGTCGGGGTCCCTTGTCCCTGTTGTCGACCGAACCAAACACCACCGAGACATAAGTCTCGGTTGGTGGTGTGAACCAAACGACGCCGAGAGCCATGGGGCTCTCGGTTTGAGTGGCGGCCGAACAACCAAACCCCAACAAACCCTTACTTTTTACCCACCATGATTCATAACATGTTTTTAATGCTTGTTTTTAAATCCCTTGTTCATGTGTTCATCATAAAAATAAAAAGAACTAAAAAGAAAAGGTTTTACGGATTACCAAACACGTGGAATAAATGGAGAACGATTACACGAACACACTCCTTTAATTTAATTAACTAAGATCAAACAAACACCTCTTTGTGGTGTTGTGTTGCCGCCGCCCAATAGAGAGAGAAAAGAGATTAGGGTTTTGTGATTTTGTGAAAAACTCTGTAAATGCATATTTTCCTTATTTGTTATTTTTAATAAAACAAAACATGGGCTTGGCCCTTTTCTTCTCTTGGTGCCGCGGCTTGTAGGCCCACAAGGGAAACCTGAAGCCTTTCTCGTGTGTTCGTGTTTACGTGTTACATTATTATTAATTATTTGTGTTATTATAAATACTCGTACGTAACGGTATTTATCGTATTAATAATATACGTAAATACATAATTATATGTTCGTGATTTTTACGTTCGTGATTTCATGTTCGTGATTATAATTATTATTGATAATAATTATCGTGTACTAACACGTACTTAATACTTGTCGTAATAATAATACGCACATACTTCTGAAATTATTAATCGTGACACGTGTTCATGGTATAAAATGAAAGTTTTTAATATGTACGTACGTTACTAAGTGTACTGTTGATGATAAAAACATGTGGGTTTCACATCCAGCCACTCAACCGGATCACGATTTAACCGGTCAGATCAACCTGGGTTTTAAAACACCCACTTTAACTTAATGATCCACCAACTTAACTTTTGCAAAGATGCAATATGTTTAGGCGTATATAAACTTTAAAATCATAACTATTGTATTTGTTACTTTTAAGTGAGAAAAAAAATAATTTCTATGTGTGGTACAAGGCTATACAAATCCTTTTGAACATTTTGTTCCACACTCACACAAATATTTTCCTCTTCCTATTAAGAGACTAATTAAAGTCTAATATGGAATCACTAAAAAAAAAGAAACAAACCCTAAACTCTCAGTTTTCCTTCTAAAGAAAAACAGGTTGTGAGATTTAGTGAACAATCTATTTAATAAGACTAGAAATGTCAAAACACAATTGAAAGCATGGAAGAGGTACTTTAGCTTCAAGGTTAATTTTTGTGAGACAATACTTGTACATCAATGTCGTGGTTTTCAACCGAATGGTCCTAATGTCTTTATTCATCTTTTTGAAATTTGATTGTGATTGCTAATTAGGTAAGTTGTATAAACCAATAAAAAATGTTATCAAACAATTAGTTTGGTCATTGGTGGTGGGCGTACTCGATTTCTAAAAATACAGGTCATTTGTTTCAATATGGTCTAAACTAGACAGAAAATCTATTTAGGTTATGTTTGATAAAAGTAGTTGGTTATTAATTGTTGTAAACTGTTAATTATAAATCTGTTAATATAAGTTATAAGCTGTTTTTTAATAAAAGTGTTTAGCAAATTAGCTATTAACTGTTAAATTAAGATATAAAATAATTTTTTAAATATATAAATATGGTTAGAGGGTATATCAGTAATTTACAATTTTAATAGCTCTTAATAATTTAAAAAACGGTATGAATCAATTTTTCATTTAAGAGCTACTTGTTTAAAATAAAAAACTAACAACTCTAAAAATTTGTTATGTCAGATAAAACTACTTATTTTAGAAGAAATTATTTTTAAAATTTCTCAAAAAGCTTCGAAAAAACTCTTAACATAGCTTTAGTCCAAAACCATTATGCATTTTTCTATGTAGTTATATTATGACCGATAAACATTCTTAAACAAAACCATGTAGACAAGCTTCCTTTTATGTTGGTAAAGTCGTTTAACCTAAAGTGGTGTGTAGGATTCAAGTGTATATATGGCTAGTTTTAAGTGCATAACTAATAATGGTGAAGCCAACTACCCTAGATTAGAAAGTTGGAAATCAAAAATCCTACAACTGTTGCAAATATGTCGTGTTACACACTCACTTTTGATTGTGAATCTCAAAATTTTATTATTCTAATACATTAGTATATACAAATTTAATGATAAATATGTTTACATGTGGTCAAGTTGCCTATTTGACTTGTTTCTTTTTCAGAATTATAAAATGTAAGTTATACATTGCCTTTTAACTCGGTCATAAGCATGGTTCTAAATACTGTAACGGGTTATAACGTGAATCATAACCTTCATGAAATAAAATAAGGCGTTGTCTTTAAATGTAGCATGTTAAAAACGGCATAAAATATGATATATCGTGCTATAACGCGTAGCGTGACGTTTCTTTTTCAATCGTATCGTATTTTAAATTCCGTATTTATATTTTTATTTAAGTATTTGTAATTTTTATTTGGATAAAATAAATTTTAATTTGTGTGAAAAATAAAATAAAAATAGTGATGGGCAAAAGTGAAGAGAGAAGTGTATGCCATTACAAGGGGGTGTTTTGGTTAGTTGCTTTGTGATGATATGACGTTAATGTGACTGCAGTGTCGACAAAGTGGAGATGGGTTACCTCTCTACCATATCTTCTGCTCTAAGAGTAAAAGGTGTAGTGGAGAGGAACCCCTCTCCAATTTGACCATACTGCTGTCATATCAGCACCGTGTCACACCACAATAAATAACAAAAATACATTTCCACTCATGATATTTCTCTCTCCTCTCCCTTTTGGTCTCACTCACTAATTTTATTTTTTTCCTTTCTCATTTTTATACAAATTAAAATTCATTTCATTAAAATAAAAAAATACAAATACATAAATTAAAGTACAAAACGAAAATAAATATACAATCTTAAAACTTTTTTTTAAAAAATTCTGAAAATTAATAAATTTAAACGAAAAAATAATAAACAACAAACCATAAAATTAAAATTATAAACATAATTTTTTTAGTAAACAAAAAATAAACAATATATCTACCTTATCGTCTTCTTCGTTCGATAAACACTAAACACACAATACATAAAAATACGCTTCTTCCCTCTCTCACTTTCTCGTCGTTTACTTGTCGAGAACTGGCGAAGACTCGACGAATAAGCGGGTCAGTGTCATGAAGGAGGTCGGTGAACCCAAGCAAAGGTGCCACCTAAACTCGGCGAACGCTCACTCGCCATCACATCGTTTCTTGAGAGATTGCACACAACAGCTAGTTTCCTTCTTTCATTTTTATGAACATTTACAATGGGTAGTTTTATGAAAAACTTTCTATTATATAAAAAAAATTTAGAAGTTTTCTATCATTGCATCACAATATTTTTTTAATCATTTGTTAGAAAGACTTGGCTAATGATTTTCTAAATGATTTAGAAAAGTCACAGTTACCTAAATGATCTAAACCGGCTTGATCAGAATTATTTTACTTTTGTTATTTTTTTTGTTGATCACATAGTACCTGTCGTCGTATTGCACAAGTACTATCCTAATATAACTTTAAGCTATTTAATGCTATTTAATTTCATTAAAATGACATCTACATGGTAGATCATGTAATTGAACATTTATACGGTCAAACTCGAGGAGGTATCTAAAATGGTTAATTGCGACTCGAGCTACGAGTAACTGCTGATTGCAAGTACTCGTTTGTTCAGTGAACAGTCTAATACAGTTTTATTTCGGATAGTAAAATGAATAACCTAATCCGCGATGAATAATTCAAAATCTTTTGACTAACCAAAATGAACCACCCTGTAAACACCTCAGAAAACATGATGCACTGGATTCCCTCATCGTCTTAATTGGTCGTTTTGGATCGCCAACTTTATGTTGATGAGGTTCGTTGATTCCGGTAGTTTGGCATTTTGGTTTTTGTTCTTACTACGTTATGATGAAAGTTGGAAGTGCCCATTAAATCCATCATAGTGTCCGACATATATTTTGTCGCAAAAAGCAAAAAAATTGATTCTCGTGTCACATTCACAACGTCACATACAAGCTTAATTACGCCCCGCGAGCTTACGGGCCCAATATCTATTCGAGCAGTTTAAGCTTGACTCGTTTTGAATCAATCGAGTATTTTTTTTTCAATCAAAATTTTAGTAGTTTGCGAGTTATCTCATGCTCTTCACATGAATGACGAGAAGTAACTTAAATACACATTTGAGACGCACCTATAAAAGTAGGTACATATCCTTCCAGAAATTTTACTCTCATATAAAGAAAACAACTGCTTTAGATTTGGCTACTATGTTAATAGTTGACTTGAGAAGATGCAAGTATACTCATAGCCAGGGACGGAGCTACTAAGTAACTATGGGGGTGCGTTTCCCCCATGGTTAGTCCGATACGATGAGATTTTAATGTATTTTTTCTTCGATTTTGACCTATTTTCAAAAACGCCCTCCACTAAAAATTCAAATTGCCCCCGCCCATAAGGTAGATCCCAACATTTAACGCCTAAAAACTTTATAAATTCGTCATTTGTAAGTAAAAATACTCAATTTATTTTTTCGATACTACCTTTTTTTCCTTATCTTGTTGTTATTCTAAGAAAAAAATTTTTGCCCCCTACAACCTTGTTATCTGGTTCCGTTACTGCTCATAGCACTCCAACACAAGTTAGAGGGTGTGTTATATACCTATAACGCGATCTTGTGGCACCAGACGACACGAGGTCTAACGTTATAGGCTTTGCGCCAAAATAAAAGCTTAAGTATTCGTTTCTTTGAGTGTCTTTTTAAAAACTGTGAATCTGATGATGTCTTTTAATTCGAGTGATGAATGATGATATTTTTATGTTAAATTATACGCTTTAAGTTTACAAGAAAATGACAACATGATGATCATTTTTGCTACAAAAGGTTTTGGTGCTACCCGTTAATAAGATTCTTTTGGTGCTACCCGTTAATAAGATTCTTGATGGCCTGGGCATTAAAGGCATGGACATTGAAAACACTTACATTGAATGGGAAAATTAGTATACCAAAAGCCAGTCGTTTTAGAATTTCATAAGGCTTTAGTCATTCTATAAATGAACCTCATCAGTTAGGATGGAGGACACTTTTCTGTTTTAAAAACATAACTTATATAAAACAATAGAGATTGATCTCTGTCTTTAACATTCTCGTTATTTTTAATTGTTGTCTGCTGATCTTAAGTTGTCTTGCATCAATTCTTCTTTCTCAATGACGTCACAACAACATGCCAAACCGTACCACCTTCACTCGTTGTTATTTGCCATGTCTTCCACATTTGTTGGTCTTTTCTATACATTATTTTTTACATTTTGTAAGTAAATGATGTATTTTTTATGATGTGTTTATTGCCTATAGGACTCTAATATACCAACAACACTCGTATCAACAATATAGAAAAACCGTTACTTGGAGTGTTTTAGTTACTTTTGTTGGAATATGCGATCATTTAGCAATCGGAAATACGTGAGCCTATCAAGGGCACACACTTAATGCGGAGAGCACACTTTTATTATACGTTTTATTATTTATGGTTAAACGTTTAATAAAAATTTCACTTATTATTTAATTAACGGTGGTTAAATTAATTAACGAGATTTAATTAATTTATCGTGAGTGCGTTATTTAAATTTGGGAACAAAATCGATTCTAGAACACCCATGGCCATAATCGGCCGAATATACACATAGGGGTTCTAGAAGATTTTTTTGGTTATTATTTTGGTAACTAAATATTTTTGGATATTTGATTAAGGAATATATTTACCTTAAATTAGTTTTCTTGGGTTTGGACTTAAGATTTGAGGAGGTGGAGAATGTGTATAAATACACAAACAACTAGCTCATAATTTTTGTCTCTCCCTTGTTTTATTTGTTCCGTCTGATCGCAACAAACACCACACCAAAACTATATGATTTTTCCCTTTAACCCTAAAGTCACATAAAGGTTAAACCTTTATAAGATCTATCAATCTTTGATAGTTTCTTGTAAAAGTCTTAAGCTTTTTAACTAAACCCTAAATCACTAGATTTAGTTTTTTGGTTCCCCTTGGTGGTTCGACATGCATAAACCCTAATTAGGGTTTATGTGATTTTTGGGTGATCAATCTTGTAATGTTCTATAAACCTATCCTTACATAATCCCAATTAGAGTTTTGGATCTAGGGTTTCTAGTTACAAGATTATACACTTGTTGTTTGAGAAGTGAAGTTACCACTAGCACCGTGGTGTGTTCGTTTGACATGTCGTGTGAGCAAACGATGGAGACGGTAATTTAACCGTTAAAGTTCAAGATCAAGACCAAGACGCATTAACTGATTTATTCAATTAATTAAAGGTTGGTTTTAAATTGTTTTTTCTTATGTGCTTAATCATGTATGCTATACTAGATCCATTCCGCTGCGCACTCGTAGTTAATGGTTTAACTAGTAGTCAAAATTAATAACAGTGGCATCACGAGTCAATTCGTATGGCATTCATGGGTTACACATAGAATGAACACGCTAGATCCGCTTGAAAACTCTCCTTATTTATTTTCTATGACAATTACATGCATACTTGTCATAAAGTTTTAATCTTGATCTATATAATGGTCAAAAATTGGGTAGGTTAAATTGAACCGGTTAATCATTACGATTGTTTTATTATTCGTCAATGACCTTTGCATCTCACTTTTGTGATACTTTACACGTCATCAAGCACCTTGCTCGAAAACTTGATGAGGGTCTTTGGTCCTCAATTTGGGGAAGACTCATTCGAGACTTGGATCTTATATGATTTATCGCTTTCATATAAAGTCTGTCTTCTGCTTCCATCCGCTTCTAGCCTGTTTTTATGTGTTTATTTGTTTTCCATTATGAATTGCAAAACGTAATAATTCAAGATTCTAGGAATCATAAAAAAGGATCTCTACTTATATCGTAACTAGCTTTAAAAGTATGTCATATTAATACACTTTTTCCTTGCGAATCGGCTATGTGTTATTTGTTAAAACTTGTTTTTTTGAACAAAGATTAATATGCACATAAGATCTATGAAACTTGTTTTTATTATAATCTAAATTGTTTTGCGAAATCATATTGTCACTCGAGTTGGGCTTACATACCGTAATGATGGCTTATAAACTATCTTCTCAACGACGTGATTTGCAAAATTAATTGGTTTATAATACTTAAAAACATCATGTTTTTTGTGATTTACTAATGGTGGACTTGCTATTTCACTACGTGCTCTAGTCAAGCTATCTAGGGTTTGAACGATCTTTAATCTTTTCCCGTGTCATGTACATGTTTCGGCATCTATATGATAATTATCCCAAGCACTTGCGCCCTCGGGTGCATGGAGAGTAGGATATAGGGTTTGATCCTTCTTTAATCTTTTCCCACAGTAAACACGCCTAAACCAAAGTTAACAAAAGCTTTTTCTTAACTTGTGCTAAAAGATGATTGCATGCATCTTTTACACGTTTTTTGACATTTGTTTTCTAAAACTTATGTGATACCTATTTGAATTTTTA
Organism: Glebionis coronaria; assembly: GCA_025667525.1. NCBI lineage: Eukaryota > Viridiplantae > Streptophyta > Magnoliopsida > Asterales > Asteraceae > Glebionis > Glebionis coronaria. The sequence goes on along the minus strand of CM046876.1, from coordinate 612,750,408 downwards.
AGTCTATGCCATCCAATTTAATAGCACTTATATACTTTTTTCGCCATCTGGTCAGACCTAGGGCGAATCATGCACCCAAGGCGATTTTTGTCATTGGTCAGACCTTTGCCAATTATTGCATGTTTTAAATTGGTATGACTTAAGTCGAGTTCCCGGTCAAATTCGGAACCCGAGGCATAAGATGAGATGAAACATACTCATGACTTTATTACATGTAGAACAAGTTTGTTTGAAATGTTCATTGGTACTCATTTGAGTTGTGAGAACATCCCATCCAAACACTCTACAACAATAAACTTCATGAATCGTCTCATAATTCTAAGAGTTGCACTTGTAATGCAATTAACGCTCGACGCTTACCTCTTGCCCTACTTGTTATTAGACGGCCAAACCTCTAATATTGAGTGGGAGTGCAAGTAGGATCTTAGTCTTATTAGTAATTAATTGGGTAGTTTATTCTATTAAGAAATTAATTATCGAAAATACTAAATTGAACTTTCTATGTTCCGATTAATTGTGTTATTGCAACATAATTCGTAAACTAAAGTTGTTTTCTTATAGAAAACAAACATAGTCTCTTTTCCTGGTAAGAAAAGCGAGACTTACTCCTATATCTTCTCATTAGTTGACAAGAATAAAATAGGATCATAATCGAATAATGATCGATTGTATTAAACTCACTTTTAGTATTTCATTATCCTAATCCGGTTCCGAAATCATTGAAAGATAACGTATTTTGTGTATCTAAAGTCTATAGCTACCAATGTAAATGACATCTTGCACTTCTCACGATGTATGAGATTAAACCGCAAAGAGTAAAGAATTTTCTAGCACTTCGCTAGGTATCTTTCTTGGACTCTTGTTATTCCTTAAAGTGCTAAATACCCTTGTGGCTATGTAGACGATAAAGGAGGAATTGCATGCTAAATAGTCAAGTTCATTGAAAGCATGAACGGCTAGTCCCTCATTTACACAAGTATAATTTTATATACTTTGTTCAAATACCTAAGTACATGTATATTTGTAGGCATTTTTCAGAGATAAGGAAGTCAATAAATTGCTTTTTGCCTTCTACTTGTGATGTAACATTTATAATGTTGACATATTCAGTGGGAGCGTTGCAGTTTATTACGGAAATTTTCAGTGAGAGCTACAAGATTTATTTTCTTGCTTAGTCATCCATATTATTTCGAACTTGTTTTGAAATAGTTTATCACTTCCAAATATGAACGACCATTGCTTAAAGGAAAATTGCATTTTATTTATATGATAACACGTTGCCTTTTCGTGTCGCCTTCTGAAACGTTATCTATAGAATAATAATCCACAATTCCTTGTCTAAAGTTATGGTTTTAAATCTACTTATAATATTAATGACATTATCATACTATTTACATAATCAACCACATGTTGTATTGCTTGTCTTCATAATATGATGTTGTGCCTTACACAAGTGGGAGAAATCGTAAAGTGTGTGCAAGGAACAACATATATTGGTTTCACTTGCTATCAAGGTAAGAAAGCTAATAAATCTTACTAGGACTTGAACACACAAGATGTTTGTTGCCCTACTACATTCAAATGTCATGATATTGTGAAAAGCTACTTCAACATTTTTACTACATGTTTAGTAAATACAATTATGGTTAAGATATAATAATCATAACTTTGAAGTATAAAAATTAACTTGAAATTACTATTGAACTCAAGAGTTTGCGCCCATGATTACTTTAGCTAATATAATTATGTTTTCTTGATAACACATAATTATAGTCCTTGAATTACGCACCGACTTATAACATAAAGTATGTAGTAAATAATTATGTCTTCTTGTTAACACATAAACATTAGATCTTTGAATTATTCAAAGACTTATAATGTATACTTGGTATGTTCTGTTTTCTTGTAAACGCATGAACATATAATTCTTGAACTGTTATGTCTTCTTGTAAACACATGGTTCTCGCATTGTTCAAGAAATATACATTATATCATGCACATGGATTTAAAATACTGATATTGTAATACGGTACACGATCCAATTGACAAGTATTTAATCCAAAGAGTATTAAGTTATCTATGGAATTCTGATATATCCTCACAATTCCAATACTCATAGAATACTAAAATATTATGGTATGTCTAAAGAGTTAAAACAAACTATATTCGTATAGTTTGATTTATGATAACTTTAATTATTCTACCTCCATGATCTATCAAGGTTAGAAAATTACGTGTGTCCTTGATACACTCAATATAGTTCAAACCTAGAAGGTATTCAAGACAACCCATAACTAGAAACCCTAAACCATTAGGGATTTTCGGTTGTTCCACTCAAACCAATCTAATCTTAAAACCTTTTAGGTTTTTCGATTTTCTACACTTCTTAGCTTGACGGTTGTAGTTTTTGTGTTCCTCCTAGCTTGACGTAACACAAACCTTTCTGAAGGTTATTGGTTAAAAGAGTGGTACAAGAATTAGGGTTCATACTACAAACCCTAATTAGGGTTCTTGGAAGAAATCCCAATATGTCTTGATTAAAAGTTCTTTAATTTGTTAATATCTTTTGAAGCATAGTATTACAAACTTGAGATAAGAATTTAAAATGTGTTTTGTAGTCTCTCTATTAAGAACAATTTATTGTTGCTTAAATACTTTGTATTTAGAGAATTATCTCTACTTACAAAAGTAAGTGGGAGTTATAAACAATCTTGAAGATATTCAAGAGCAAAATACATAACCTACGAAATCTACTTGTTGATGTCATATTTGGTTAAACATGAAAATGTCAAACCAAAGTAAAAGTTACTCTCATTCATAATCCACAAGGATACCTCATCACTTGCTTGATATTTTAATATCATTGCTGAGGAATATGAGTTAGGAGATATTTGTAATCTATTAACTGTGAATATTATCATATCTTGAATCTGATAAATGTCTTAGAACGATGAATGATAAGATGCAATCCTTAAAGAGAAAAATCAATCTCTTAAATTTGATTGATGTTTCTTCTAAATATAAACTTATGAGGTTGGAAGGAGTTTCTTTTGAAGAAAGAGTCACAAGGACAAAATGGTATACATAATTAATGCATGGCTAATAATAGGAAGCTTTTAATTATACTCAATTATTGACTATGATTAAATCATTCTTCCATACACACATTGATTAAATAAAGATAATTTATTGTCATACATGTTTCCGTGTATATAGAACTAGCTGAGAGGCCCGCGCGATGGGCGGGTGGCTTTAAAAACTTGTTTTTAAGAAAGTGAATAAAATAAACTGTTCATATATAAAAAATTAAATATAAACACGTAAAATAATTTTTCAGTGTAATTAGAACAAAAACCATATGCACAATTTTTGAACATGAAATCTTAAAATATGATGGGAAAAATATACTCCCTGTCTCCCTTATTACAAAGAACCATAATAAACAATCAGCTTTCAAATTTCCTTACATCAGCTTTGAAATCCTGTGCAAAACAATTGAATATTGAAGCTTCCAAACATTTCTTTGTTGAACAGAAGCTGAGATAAAAGTAACACACCGCTCTAACAATCCAATACATATTCGATATCTCTTAACAGTCCTTAGTAACATCTTTAGTCGTAAGGGGCCCTTCCATGGCTCTCTAAAAAATACAAAAGGGATGTATTAGTATGTAACTATAACATGCAAGCGACCTTAAGAAAAAGAGAGAAAGATGTGTTTGTGAAGATATACCAAGTTAGAGTATTGTTTAGAGAAATGATGTGCTTTTTGCTGCCAATGAATATGAAATGATTAAGGTTGTTGTTGTTCATATTAACAATGTTCATAGATTATATTCATTTACCCCAAGTATCGAAATAAGTTTTTTAGGGTCGTTGTAGGATCTGAAAAAACCTTGGGAGAGAAGCAACACATACACTACACCACTACATTTTTCACTATAGTGCTCTATATCTACCTAAGTGAGTTCGTGGCAAGCCATTAGTGCTTACTAATAAAGAAAAAACTTTCAGTCTCAAATGTTATCTTACAAACAATATGTGCTACATTTTAATCATAGAATGATACCTAATCATAGCTATAGACTTGCTAGAAATGTGAAAAATACATGTCGCCAAAGATTACCCAAATTATTTAGAAATTACTAACCTTCTTTAATACTACCTAATTAACCCTACACCATGCACAGATTCTGGGGATACATTTGTGTGTATCTCTGAATGTGGATATCTATGTAAAACCCGCATACTTTTACCATGAATAATACCCTTAAGATCGTACGTACTAGATTTAAACTTTCCTAATATAGCATGATTACGATTACGTGTTAGGAGTTTACGTATTACGTACGTGTTAGAACACGATAAGTATTTACTATGCACGATCACGTAATAATTATTTAACGATAATTAATCACGAACATGCGATCATGAAATCATGAACGTAACTAAAACACGAACTATTATTATTTACGTATATATATTTATTACGATCGTAATTAAATATATTAGGTCACGGTAATTATTTAACGAGAACACACAAAACGCGAACACAAATAAACACGAACAAACACGTAAAACACGAACACGAGAACACACTTAGTAATTAGACACGGAAAATGATCGGGTTACCCCTTGTGGGCCCCATTCCCACGAAATTTAGGAGGGAGGATGGGCTTAGCCCATCAATTTTTACTAAAAAGGGGTTAAATATTTTTACACTACTCATTTTTAGTTTTACAGAAGATTTAGAAAAAAAACCCTAAAAACCCTCCTCCTTCTCCTCTTTGTGCCGCCACCTTAAGAACACCACAAGGAGGTGGTTTGTGATCTTAGATCTGGGAAATTAAGTTGGTGATCGTGTTTGTTCTTCATCCTTTTGATCCACGAATTCGGTAAATCCTTTTTAAACCTTTTCTTTTGATTTAATCTTTTTATAAATTATGAACATGAGATGTTTTTACAAAAATATAATAATTAAGCATAGATCTAACATGTTTTGGTGTTAAATAAAATCAAAAGGTTGTTTTTAAGGGGTGTTTGTTTTGGCCGCAGGCTGCAACCGAACCCGAATGAGTTTCGGTTTGCCAAGCCAACCACCACCAAGACCATATGGCCTTGGTTGGTGCGTGTGGGTCCCACGGCAGCAGTAAGACACGGGGTACCCCGATTTGGTTCGGGGTACGGTGTCGATTTCATGTCCAGTTCATGGTTTCTAGTCTAGATCCGGTTCATGGTGTATGTTTAGTTTTTTTTTTTTATGATCTTATGTTAAAATTAAATTAATAATATGACAGGATTAATTTAATTACATGACTTAGGTTATTTTAATTATTAATAATCATGAAATTATTTAACCTAAGTACTTTTATATTTTAGACTTATAATTAATTAATTATTTAAAAACCATGGTTATAATTAATTAATTTACATGACTTAGGTTATATTATTAATAAATAATAATACATGTTTTAACCTAAGTATTTAACATTATTTAATTAAAAACATGTTATACTTTAATTAAATATTTTAATCTATAGTTTAATTTAATTACATGAAATAATTATTAAACTATACATTATATCATATGACTTAGAAAATAATCATGAAAACACTTAGGCTTATATACTTAGCTTATTTAACCAGCTTATTTCTAATTATGGAAACTTTCTATTTTTAGAAACTTAATTAAATAAGGCAGCTAATCTATTTATGGAAACCTTCTATCTTTAGAAACTTATTTATTTCAGACAGCTAATCTATTTATGGAAACTTATTTAATTAAGGCAGCTGATCTATTTATGGAAACTTTCTAGTTTTAGAAACTTATCTATTTTAAGCAGTAAATCTATTTTTGGAAACTTTCTATTTTTGAAAACTTTCTATTTTTGGAAACTTTCTATTTTTGGAAACTTTCTATTTTTGGTAACTTTCTATTTTTGGAAACTTTCTATTTTTGGAAACTTTCTATTTTAGGAAACCTGCTATTTTTGGAAAGTTACTTATTATTACGCAGTAAGTAAAATAACACATGAAATACCAGAAATACTAAATCAGATTAAACAGAATATAAGATAAACACGGTTTAAGGCTTAAAAAACAGTAAAACATGGTAAGAACACATAAAATAAGCTAAGACATTACATAAAACCAGCTACGTATTTAGTAAGCAGATACTTATTCATGTATGTATTTATGTAGCACTAGTGATTCGGAAGTAGGATTCCTCTCAGTTCATCTTCTTCGTTCACTGGACATAAGGTACGGATTCCCGTCCTTTCAGTATGGACATTCTTTCCTTATTATGATTTCCCCGTATGCAGCCAACTGTTTTCCCGTAGTATAAGTATGAGTTTGATTGCTTATGTTTAAATATGATTACCTATAGCCATATACATGCATGACCAGTTTCACCTAGTTATGGAGGTACCATAACCATAACATTAGAGGCACTGATGTTATGACTTCACCACGGCGGAGTGATTGCTCGTGGCGTCCCTTCAGCTTTTGGCCATTTATATTATATTTATCATGTGGGGCGTATGGGTGCATCCTAGTTACATGTTTTCAGTCAGGATTTCATGGTGAATGTGGTGTGTGCCTTGCATCCTTCACAAGGAGCTGATCCCTCCTACCCAAAAACCAGTATATTAAATTAGAGGCAGCCCCTCTAATTTGCATGATGAGGTCACCCCTCCAAGTATTCATGCACGATGGATTTCCACGACCTATATTGGCTAATGGTAAAATATGTTAAACAGTTTTCATAAGATAAACATAAGGCTTTTCAAACTATAAAACCAGTTTTATGAACATGTTCCAGGTTTTCCAGGACTTATACATTTCCGCTGCTATTAAGTCTCTATTTATGTTTTAGTCACTTATACTATGTCTATATCCGTGCACTGAGCGTTTTGCTCAGCCGTTACTTTCCTTTCCATGTCCCAAAACGACAGGTACCCTAGGAAAGACTCGAGCATTTGGAGGACGTGCATAGGATGGAAGCTGCTAGAGACTTCTTTTCCTTTTGCCTTCATATATTTATGCTTGTGTAGTCTTTCATTCATTTCTTTTGCTTTATTATGTTTTGGGCTTATGTTTGGGAACCGATGTTTGATTCCGGTTAACCCTATGGTCATGTAATGTTTTATACATTTATCCTTGTATGCTTTGATGACACGCCATAATTACGCGTGACATTTCCATTATTAAAATGGGGTGTTACAATTATGGTATCAGAGCCAGGTTTCGACCTGTAGGCTCTAAAACTCGACCTGTGACTAGTGGGTAGTCACTAGGAGCTTCCTAAGCCAACGTCTGTTATTCTACGTATTGATGTTTTCAGCGCATTGTTGTTTTAACCATGATGTTTTCAGCACCTTGAGGTTTTAACCTTGATGTTTTCATCGATATTGTTTTACTAATATGGATGGACAACCGTCATTCATCTTTAGTTATGTGTCATTGTTTCATGCAAAATGTTCCTCGTGAACTGTGGCTATGTGGACTAAACCCCAATAGTTCATAACTAGTCACACAAAATTTTTTTCTAATAAGTTTTGACATATGAGTTTCATTTATTTATGTTTCATGTATCATTGTTGCAGAGATTATGACTAAGTAATGGTTGGTACAGGACTGGCCCTATTTAGTCGCATGTGCTTTTATCGAAACTTTTAATTTTGGGACCGACCCATAGGCGTCCCCTCGCCATGGCTTTTGTTTTGGGACCGACCCATAGGCGTCCCCTCGCACATATAAAAGGTTTTTATAAACTAACATTATGCATTCATGCATAAATTTTTCTCATGATTTATTGGCATAATTTTTTTTTATGTCGCCTCATAAGTTATTATGTTTTTATGTCAAGTATGTTTTCATACTGTCATGGTTAACTTCAGTTTCATGCTGATTATGTTATACACTTCTTCGTGATACATGGTTTCATGTTTCTTCATGATAATTTCGTCTTCATGTTGATTATGTTTTACGCCTCTTTTGTTATTTACGTTGTCCTGCAAGACATTGTTAGATTTCATTGAATCATGCTTTCATGATAGTCATGGTTGGTTTTCATTGACCATGCTGTCAGGCAAATCATCGTTGAATTTTTTGTAACCACACTTTAACGTTTCCGTTGCAACCAGAATGAGGTATATATTGGCATTACCAGGTTATCATGATGGTTTTCCTAACCGTTTAACCGATATACTTTTCTTAAATCATGATAAATGATCGACCCTATACCGATCATTTCATGTGCATTCCACGTGTACTCCACGTACCGTATTCCATGTGTATTACACGTACCTAAATCCATGTGTATTTCACTTGCAATACTTCACGAGTATTCGCTAGTCGATTCTGAATCACCTCAGGCGTATTTTCAATTGCTGATATTCTACAATATTGCTGATGCCGCTCATAGCTTGGAGATGTTACTAAAGGTTGATGCTGCTGACGTTCGGAGACGCTACGAGATGCGGATGCTGTTCACAACCTGGAGATCCTACAAGACGAAGACAAAGGAGTCGGAGCAAAGCAATTGGACGAGAAGATGCTTCACCATCAGACGATTTCCATCAATCATTGTCCCTAATTCTTAGTTACATGTCACACGTCATTCGGCTGTCATTTCAGCCATATGAGTGCAAACCGGTACCAGCCGACCACTCAGCTGAATAGTTACATGAATCACGGTCATGAGAATGACCGTCATAGAACTGACATACAAGACGATAGTAACCACTACTATGACAGAACTATCCTAGAAATCGCAACCAAGGCTCCGGCCACGGACGTGATCAGACATACAAATGATCAGTAGTCCAACCGATCCGCCAATTCTGGCATAATAACCTAATATTGTAGTTCTATTGTTTTACGTCTCGAGACACATGTCAAGACATCAGTCAAGACACATGTCTCACGTATACCTCCTAAAGACACATGTCAAGACACCAGTCAAGACATATGTCATGCTAATAGTTCCAAGACACGAGTCAAGACACATGACTCACGTCCAACTATGGAACATTTCTAAGAAATTCAGGGTACCCTCCAAGGGTATATCCATTTTGTGTGCCATGTATTAATCAGGCCACAAGAATTTCAATACCATTATCAGCGCATTAGTGAGAACTGTCACGTTGCCGATGTCACTTTCATTTCTTTCACCATATTTCATATATTCATGACTGATACATAGGTTTTGCTAGGGGTTCAAAATAATTCTCGGAATCCTCTCGAATTGATCTCAGTTAAAAGTGGAATGATTTGTTCTTGGTGGCAAAAAGTGGATTTGGATTTCTATTCTACTAAACAGGCAAGTGAATAAAATGGTAATGAAGTAAACTTAAAACAAGCAACAAATAAAAAACAAAACTTGAATTAATACTGGAAAAATACCCTTACAGAAAAATACCCTATGCGGAATGTAACACCATTCGGAAAGTTCCCCTATGCGGAATGATGCTCTACTCGGAATGATAGATGCTATTCGGAATATAAATCCTATTCGGAAAGAATGCTATGCGGAATAAAGTGCTCAATTCGGAAAACTTGCCCTATGCGGAAAGTAGGTTCTATGCGGAAAAATAGGCTATTCGGAAAAACGGGTCTATTCGGAATATATGAGATATTCCGAATAAGGGAAAAATAAACTTGGCTATGCGGAATAACAACACTATTCGGAATATTTACAATATTCCGAGTAAAGGTAAAATTAAAAACTCTAATCGGAATATCCAAAATTCCGAATAAGGCAAACGGAGACTCGCCTATTCGGAATATTGGTCTTGTTCGGAAAGTCCTGGGAATCAAGAACAGTAACAAGTACAGCAAAACAGGGGACGCGTATTTAATCAGAATCAAACTTAATAATCAAAAAGGTTTTACCAAATCAAACACTAACCATTTAAATACCATAAGTAATAAATCCCATCAATAAAAACACTAAATCAACAACTTTTTGAAATCAAACTTGAATCAAATAAGAAACTTAGAAACTTGCAATAAAAATGGAGATGAACAAGATGAATGAAAAGATGGAATAGATTGATTAAAAGAAGAGTAACAAGGTTAATGATTAAGGATTACAAGATTGAAAGAAAAAGATGAAAATCACCAAACTCCCTAATGGAGTTGGTTAAGGAACGAACCACAAAATACTGGGAAAAAGAAAAAATGAACTAACTCCCTAATGTGTGAAGGGAGTATCTATTTATACTCCTAGAGGTTGGTTGGTGAGTGGGCTTTCTCCCTTTCTTCTTGTCTTCTAGTCCTTTCAGAAAAGTTGACGTTTTCGATTCTGATTCGGGATTTGTCGTCGATTAAATTCAACTCGTCTTTTAATTTCTTCGTTAAATAGACTTGAGTTTCTTCGACTTATGAAAATCTTCCGTCTTTAGTCCTTTTCTTCGATAAATCTTCGAATAGGCCTAGTGACTTCAAATCTTTTGCATCTCTTGGACAATAGACTTTATCTTGAGTCTTTTTCTTTGATAAAACCCGTGCAATCCCATGTTTTCTTTAATATTCATCCGGTTAGCTCTGAAATCACAATAAACACAAAAACCACGCATAATTCCAAACAAATGATATTAAATACGTGTTTTGGTCTTGTTTTAGCCAGAATTAAGTGGTAAAAGGATGGGTGTTTACACACCTATCAATGACCATGAAGGACGCCTTTCGTATTCCCACGTATACGAAGGTTTTCCTTCAGCTTAATGATGAGATCCAAGCTGTTAACGCATTTCCTCGGACAGACACGAGATGAATTCTATCCTAATTATGGACTATGCACAGCACACGATGCTAAGATTCATAATTATGTACAGAAATGTTCAGGCTCCTGAATACATTCAGCTTGATTTTCCATCGGGAAAATCGGTACAAATTATCTATGCTTACAAGCATGTGCGTTGTTAGCCATGGTCGCTAAAATTTTCTAGCTGTAGTAAGACACGACCACTTAAGTCTTTTACGCATAGCCAGTTGATTATTCTAAAATCTTCCCATACATTCCAGAAGAACTTACAAGGAGAAGGACGGTACCATGAGATTATGTGTCGACTACCGTCGACTTAAACAAATCACCATTCATGACCGTTATTCTCCTCCACGTATTGACAACATGTCCAATCGACCCTATAGTGTTAATTACGTTCCCAAGATCGAACTCATGATCATGCTGCCAATAATGACGAGTGAAAGAGCAGGACATGTCCATGACTGCTATTCGTACACGACTTGGTTATGCTAAATTCATGATTCTGTATTAATCTCATAAATGCTTCCACAACATTATGGACTTAATAAATTGAGTTTCCATGAACTCATATGCAAATTCATCAGTGTTCTCATTGAGGATAACCTGGTTTCCTTTAAGCCCAGAGAATAACAGGAAGACCATATCTGCACTATGTTGCAAATTCTATGACAAGAGAAATTTTACCCTAGAAAATTTTTCCAATATCAATTCTGTTTGATTACAGTGACATGCTGAATCACATGGATTTCTACGGTTAATCTTACTATGACTCAGCTTATACGTAAAGGAGAGAACCCTACACCACATTAGGTGTTCTAGAAAATCCTACGCTAGGAGAAGTCTAGATTCAAAGACTCAGAGTTTTCGCAAACTCCTATGTATCAAGTTCTACGAAGCAAGATACACTTACGTTCATATCTAAGTACCTGACATACCAACAGGTTAAGATAGGACACCAACAGACTGGGATGTTTTCATCATCTGAAATGGTGAACTGAAATGGGACAAGATCTCCACGGATTTTGGTTACCAGTTTAACGCAAACTCAGAGGAAGCATGATGCTATCTGTTTATTGCACACAGTTTGATCAAGTCTACGGAATCCTTACATCCGTTAGGATTTTAGAACCAACAGATTGATCGGACATTTTCCAGCCAAGGCTCATCCGATCACTTGGCAATTCCTCAGTTATCGGGTCAGACAAATATTCATAATTGTGCTCCTAATTTACTTCCCATCCTTGTTCAAAGTTCACGACCTGCTTTCGCACTCGCGTTCATGACGCTATTCACGTTCATGATGGCATCTCGGCTTACGATTTTACGTTCATTTCGTTCTGGGAAGTTTTGCAAGAACGTGAGAGACCAGACCCAAGTTTAGTATAACTCCCTATCCTCAGATAGACGTTTCTCGTCATAATCTATGTCTCACCTTATAGCGTTTGGCAATACCGCCATTATATTCTATGTTCTCGATATGTTTCACATATCATGTTCATTCCACGTTCCTCATATCATGATCAAGATATGTCACACGTATCATGGATCACGATATGTTTACTCATACTACACTCGCCATATCTCCACGTAGCACGTTCAAAATTTTTCACGTATCACGTTCAAAAATTTTCACGTACTACGTTTCTTTATGTCTCGCGCATCGTTTCTAGTTAACAGTTAAGTCAGATTGTCTTTCATCGTAACGTTTCAGTTACTCTTACACGATTAACTCTTATTCCCTCGATCGAATTTAGGGGATCTACATTACGTTAATAACCAAGAACTTCTTCGTATTCCAAGTCAAGGTCAGGAGGACCAAGACTTATCATTCGTGTCAAGATCTTATGAAGGAACCGTTCCAAGAGGGAAGCCACTTGGAAACGGATAAATTCATCCGAACTTTTATCCGTTTTTCTCTTATCAATTAGATATGTCCTTTCAGTCACGTCACGTTCCATGTCTTTTCAAGACATGTCACGTTCCACGTTCCCTTCTACCATGTCACCTTCATTTCCGTTATTTTACATACCTTTCCAGTCTGATTCGGGTATGTTTTGCTTCCAGTTACGTTATCTATAATTCGGGGACGAATTATTCTTTTTAGGGGGGAAGAGTTGTAAAACCCGCATACTTTTACCATGAATAATACCCTTAAGATCGTACGTACTAGATTTAAACTTTCCTAATATAGCATGATTACGATTACGTGTTAGGAGTTTACGTATTACGTACGTGTTAGAACACGATAAGTATTTACTATGCACGATCACGTAATAATTATTTAACGATAATTAATCACGAACATGCGATCATGAAATCATGAACGTAATTAAAACACGAACTATTAATAATTACGTATATATATTTATTACGAGCGTAATTAAATATATTAGGTCACGGTAGTTATTTAACGAGAACACACAAAACGCGAACACAAATAAACACGAACAAACACGTAAAACACGAACACGAGAACACACTTAGTAATTAGACATGGAAAATGATCGGGTTACCCCTTGTGGGCCCCATTCCCACGAAATTTAGGAGGGAGGATGGGCTTAGCCCATCAATTTTTACTAAAAAGGGGTTAAATATTTTTACACTACTCATTTTTAGTTTTACAGAAGATTTAGAAAAAAAACCCTAAAAACCCTCCTCCTTCTCCTCTTTGTGCCGCCACCTTAAGAACACCACAAGGAGGTGGTTTGTGATCTTGGATCTGGGAAATTAAGTTGGTGATCGTGTTTGTTCTTCATCCTTTTGATCCACGAATTCGGTAAATCCTTTTTAAACCTTTTCTTTTGATTTAATCTTTTTATAAATTATGAACATGAGATGTTTTTACAAAAACATAATAATTAAGCATAGATCTAACATGTTTTGGTGTTAAATAAAATCAAAAGGTTGTTTTTAAGGGGTGTTTGTTTTGGCCGCAGGCTGCAACCGAACCCGAATGGGTTTCGGTTTGCCAAGCCAACCACCACCAAGACCATATGGTCTTGGTTGGTGCGTGTGGGTCCCACGGCAGCAGTAAGACACGGGGTACCCCGATTTGGTTCGGGGTACGGTGTCGATTTCATGTCCGGTTCATGGTTTCTAGTCTAGATCCGGTTCATGGTGTATGTTTAGTTTTTTTTTTTATGATCTTATGTTAAAATTAAATTAATAATATGACATGATTAATTTAATTACATGACTTAGGTTATTTTAAATATTAATAATCATGAAATTATTTAACCTAAGTATTTTTATATTTTAGACTTATAATTAATTAATTATTTAAAAACCATGGTTATAATTAATTAATTTACATGACTTAGGTTATATTATTAATAAATAATAATACATGTTTTAACCTAAGTATTTAACATTATTTAATTAAAAACATGTTATACTTTAATTAAATATTTTAACCTATAGTTTAATTTAATTACATGAAATAATTATTAAACTATACATTATATCATATGACTTAGAAAATAATCATGAAAACACTTAGGCTTATATACTTAGCTTATTTAACCAGCTTATTTCTAATTATGGAAACTTTCTATTTTTAGAAACTTAATTAAATAAGGCAGCTAATCTATTTATGGAAACCTTCTATTTTTAGAAACTTATTTATTTGAGGCAGCTAATCTATTTATGGAAACTTATTTAATAAAGGCAGCTGATCTATTTATGGAAACTTTCTAGTTTTAGAAACTTATCTATTTTAAGCAGTAAATCTATTTTTGGAAACTTTCTATTTTTGGAAACTTTCTATTTTTGGAAACTTTCTATTTTTGGAAACTTTCTATTTTTGGAAACTTTCTATTTTTGGTAACTTTCTATTTTTGGAAACTTTCTATTTTTGGAAACTTTCTATTTTAGGAAACCTGCTATTTTTGGAAAGTTACTTATTATTACGCAGTAAGTAAAATAACACATGAAATACCAGAAATACTAAATCAGATTAAACAGAATATAAGATAAACACGGTTTAAGACTTAAAAAACAGTAAAACATGGTAAGAACACATAAAATAAGCTAAGACATGACATAAAACCAGCTACGTATTTAGTAAGCAGATACTTATTCATGTATGTATTTATGTAGCACTAGTGATTCGGAAGTAGGATTCCTCTCAGTTCATCTTCTTCGTTCACTGGACATAAGGTACGGATTCCCGTCCTTTCAGTATGGACATTCTTTCCTTATTAGGATTTCCCCCTATGCAGCCAACTGTTTTCCCCTAGTATAAGTATGAGTTTGATTGCTTATGTTTTAAATATGATTACCTATAGCCATATACATGCATGACCAGTTTCACCTAGTTATGGAGGTACCATAACCATAACATTAGAGGCACTGATGTTATGACTTCACCACGGCGGAGTGATTGCTCGTGGCGTCCCTTCAGCTTTTGGCCATTTATATTATATTTATCATGTGGGGCGTATGGGTGCATCCTAGTTACATGTTTTCAGTCAGGATTTCATGGTGAATGTGGTGTGTGCCTTGCATCCTTCACAAGGAGCTGATCCCTCCTACCCAAAAACTAGTATATTAAATTAGAGGCAGCCCCTCTAATTTGCATGATGAGGTCACCCCTCCAAGTATTCATGCACGATGGATTTTCATGACCTATATTGGCTAATGGTAAAATATGTTAAACAGTTTTCATAAGATAAACATAAGGCTTTTCAAACTATAAAACCAGTTTTATGAACATGTTCCAGGTTTTCCAGGACTTATACATTTCCGCTGCTATTAAGTCTCTATTTATGTTTTAGTCACTTATACTATGTCTATATCCGTGCACTGAGCGTTTTGCTCAGCCGTTACTTTCCATTCCATGTCCCAAAACGGCAGGTACCCTAGGAAAGACTCGAGCATTTGGCGGACGTGCATAGGATGGAAGCTGCTAGAGACTTCTTTTCCTTTTGCCTTCATATATTTATGCTTGTATAGTCTTTCATTCATTTCTTTTGCTTTATTATGTTTTGGGCTTATGTTTGGGAACCGATGTTTGATTCCGGTTAACCCTATGGTCATGTAATGTTTTATACATTTATCCTTGTATGCTTTGATGACACGCCATAATTACGCGTGACATTTCCATTATCAAAATGGGGTGTTACAATCTATATGTGCCAAGTCCTGGTGAAAGGCAAATCTCATTTGCATCTCTAAAGTTGCAGAGTGTCAGTTGTTTCATTATTTTTCCTCAAGCTTTTTGGCCACTGAATTTAATCCAAAGATATATCAGCACTTGACTTACCCATAATATATACAAAAAAGTTCATCATTTCTCCAAATAAACTACATCTAATTCTAATCTTTCACCATCTGTATGCCTTTCAATGCATCAACAAAAGTAGAAAAGATTTCAAAGCGAGACCATGTTGCAAAAAAACGTTAACAAATTTGACTTGTGGTAAATTGGTGAGAACTCATACTATAGTCAACCTCAAACTTTCGAATCTAAAGCTTTTATTTTTTGATGTTGAGATGATCTATCAAAGGCATTATATGGATCAAACTTAAACTTAACCATGTTGTGTGTTCAACCGTTTTTGGTATGTGTCTTGGTTCGAGAGAGAATGAAATATTTTTTTTTAAAATATATACTAAAATGGTAATGTTACCTTCACCGATGGCTGGTCCATTTAGAATGTTCCACTATCTTAAGCTATTTAGCTAATTCTAGCACGACCAAGCATCTGTAAACTCCGCAAGCTTATCCGTTACTTCACAAACTTCAATTGCCTCATCTTCAAAGAATGCTGCTATCGAAATCCGTATAAAACATATCAACAGGTTCAAAAATGACCCATATGGACAGATATAAGCTCATAAAAGAGTGAGCAGCTCACCTTGTCGAGTTCTCTTGTCAACACAAGTCTTCTGATCTTTGAAGTCACTTATCTTTTAGAATTTTCATTTAGATCAAACATTTGCTGAAATATGTGTAAAATGAAGAAAATCATCTTTTCTATTTATAAGATTCAGTTATCTATTTATATACACAAAAGAAAGATACATAAACCCTTGATTACAATACTATATTTTTCTAAAAAGGCTTATCTCAAATACGTATAAATATTAACTATGTGTTTAGTACACACCTGGGTTGCACCAGTAGTTGTAGGTTCCATTGCCAATGCTCCACAATCACAATCAATCACAACAACGCCAAAAATACAAACAAAATTCATAAAACATACAATTCAAAGATGAACATCAATCTCTCGTGTACCATCTGAACATACCATCGATATACTGGAGCGTGTTGTTGGTGTAGAGGTAATGAGTAAGATCCAGAACAAATCCAAATCGGTTACACACATTTATCAGCCGCCTTGCATCAGGAAACTTGTCTTCTGATAAAAAAATTGTTCTCTATTTAGGCAAATCTTATTTGCAGATTCTAACAAAAACCAAAACCAATCTAACCAATTTTTGACTAAATACATTTATAGCCATTAAGTGTTATTCCTAAAGACTTGAGAGCTTGCACTTTTTCACTTTAAAGTTTTTTAAATGAGATTAATTATTTTAGCAATCTTCAATTATCATGCGAGAAGGACTAAATTATCGAGTGAGAAAAATCATTCGAAAGATATAATAGGTTAATAGCTTACTTAGATGATATAAACAGTAGAAATGAAAGGTCCATATCTTCCTCGAGATGGGATATTGATTATTCCTTAGAGTCGGATTTTCAGAGTATCTACAACATTCAGAATTACTTTCCCAAGCCCTCCTCTTCATCATTAATGTCAAAATCCTTTTCGACCAACAACCCTGCGTAAGTAGAAACCAATTAGTTATATCACAAACCATGGGACAATTCTTCTAAACATGTAAACGACTTACTGATAATTATATACCTGGAGTGTCCTTCCTTAAATAACTCATGAGGACGAATTGCACAATGCTCAGCAAGGATTCGGGAAATACAATACCACCAACTTTTGACTTAAGAATGAGTTCCCAAACTAACTATCGAGAACCTGATCCAAATGTTCCCCTAAAGCGTTTGCATTCCTTCCATTGATCCCAATCTAGAACCTAATAGAGAATTCCTCAAACAGCTCCCCAATGGTTTCCAGAAAATTTTGACCATGTTACTCCCGTACAATATAACAACCTCTGAAAAAGAAGAATTTTTTGTTTCAAAACTAATAGTTAATAAAATATCAAGTTGCATCAGCCCAATACATCTAAAGAAACTTTCATAGTTAAACGAATATGTAGAGATAGTCTAAAAACATACATTATCAAATGCTTACGTCAAAAAACATACATTTATACCTTAAAATTAAATACTCTCTGTCACACTATCTCTAAATTCAATATTAAATATGCTTGGGTATTCATAATTAGATATATGAGCAATCAAGAAAAACCATTGACATATCTATAAAAAAGTATTACAAATAAGAAAGCACATAATGAGTGACTCACGAGGCAAAAGATGTGCAAATTAAGGCCCGAGCTATTTTATATGAATTAATTTTCAAACTTATTCTTTTACGCTTCCATGAGAGGTGACTTAAAAGCCCCTAGTGGAGGCGCGCTTACTTGAGTGACATGCCTCCATCCATCAACATCTTTATTCCCCTATATAATATCAATATACTCCATTAAACTTGTGTGATATGGCTCCATCACACTTTCTCTCTTCATTGAGGCATTTCATCGACCACATAGTATGCATACAATTTTATAACTTACATAGAGCTTTTATCCGTTTATGAAGATTGTAAATTTAAATTCACGAGTCAACATGTTCACCATTTTGAATTCACGATTTATATAAGTTATTATATTGTAAATGTAAAACCATTTGACTTTGAGGCTAATACAGTAATACTTACCTTCAAAAGCATCATGTGGCAATTTGATGATATCTTGTAACATCCTGGAATGATTCTCATCATCAAAAGCCACATTATCATCATCGTCATCGTGGTCTCCTCTTTTTGAATCCTCCATTAACAACATCAACATTAGATACCATATCAAATATTTAAATTATCATTAAGTACTTATCAAAGCATCCTAATGTCTTCTGTATCTCATATCTCATATCATAAATTGAAAAGTTACCTCCAAACAACCATTGATCATTTTATTCATCATCAATCGTTCTTTTTTAGGGGTTTTGTTAGGGTCTGATTTAAATAAGCTACAATCATGGGATTTTGTGATTAAGATTAATGTATAAAATATCCTATAAACAAAATACCTAAAATAAAATACAGAAATTAAAATTAATTAAAAAAAATTCAAAACAAAAATTTACCTGTTCATTAGTTGGATGAGTCGTACCTCCATACCAAATTATATGGAACCTTGATGTTTCACAAAGATCCTGTTAAGAGAAAATCATAGATAACTGTTAATTAATAGTAACTTGAAAATGAAAATAAGTGTACACTAGAAAATCATAGATATCATCGAAAATCAAATATAACTGTAAATAAATCGTTCATATAAATCATTCTTTATAGCATATGATCCTGTAAATTAAACCGTTCATAGTAATCATCGAGAAACAAAATATTAACATACAATAATTAAAAAATAAATGATTAAAGGGGTTGCACGATTATTTCGTGAATAACAAGTTTAATTAATTGATACAAAAGATATAAGGATCTGGATCCGATTTTAAAAACTGCGTTTTGATTTTGTATAAATCATAATCCATACGGAAAATATTTTGATTTGATTTTTTTGGATGTGGTTATGAAATTATTTTAGGGATCTTGGTTTTGGTAGGTGTGATTTGCTTTGATGCATAGAGAAATTAATGATGTGTTTTTTTGTTTTAGTCAATGCCATTAAAAGTTAGTTGTGATCTATTGGGCGGGATAATTGTGAAAATAGGAAATCCGGTAGGTTGGTTTGACGTGGCATTTTGGCTGTATGGTATTGGTCACATATCCTTCCTATATAAGGGTTAGTGATATGGCAATTAAGCTTTATAGCTTTTCCTTTATGATTTACCTTAGCAAGGACGGTGTGAAATCAAAGGGTTTATTAGTCTATAAAATCTTTATTGAGTATACAAGATAAATAATCCAAGTATGAATTATATCATGCATCTAGGAGCTAAATCTAGAATTTAATACAATATGATTTTGTTTAAATTTAGATAGTTTGGAGTACACTTGACATTAAGTAGGAGCACTAAGTTTTTCCTTAAATTTCATATGTTGTATAACATATTGAAGATATCTTTCCATCTAAGCTAGATGATAATCCTTAAGATTGGAATGAAACTTCATTTGAGAATTTATAGAATAAAAACAAATGACTTTGGAATAAATGTTTATTGAAATAAGCATATGCGGTAATTAAGTCCAACACAAATGCAATACATCATTCAAGCGAGTCTTGATTGATATATTTCACTTGACATAATTTATAACATTAATGGAAACCTTATGTTTTTAACAAAGGATTCATTATGTATATATTATATTGTGTATATGACTTGTTGTCATTTTTGTACAAGAGCAAAGCGAGATGACAAAAACATTATCTAATTTAGAGTATTTAGATTGTTGTTAAAACAAATGTTTATGAATTATAAAGCATAATGATGTATGTGTACACTGATGCTAGAGGATAATCAATCTAGTAAAGTGAGATGTTATCATTTATGATAAATCTACTAGCTAGATATGCTCAATCAAAAGCATTATTGCATTACACATTAAGGAATAAGAATACTTTACATTTTAAGAAACTGTAAAGATGACTGTCAGAATATTGTTGATTTTAAATACCTTATACAAGGTTTGACGATATCCACTACTATGAAACTTGCAATAGTATGAGCATGTAAGATACGACACTCATCTTGTTATTCAAATCTTTCACAGTTTGTGAAATTTTAAACAAGTGTTCGGTATTACTTAGATGACTATTTAGCATTCTCGTAAAGAATAGAATGTTGGAAACATTTGACTTTAACTTGCTAAATTAGTTTCATGCATATCTACTTTAGTATTTGGATAATTGGGATGGTAAGACAATTATTATTTTCTGATAAATAAAGATACTTTGCATTTGTTGTTCATTCATATAATTATTGTTATCCTATATTTGTATGTTTAAATCCTTGAATATTTGATTATTCTAAATATGTCCATTGTCGGTTAGCAATATGGTATATTGTCTACATTAAGACAAATGTGAGTGTTGGTTATATTCGTCGAATATATGGATGGTTACCGCCAAACTCATGTGTTATTCATAAGGGATGCATATTCGACACCCCGAACTTTCGAATCGTTACTTTTGGATCCTTGTCATGAGTAAGATTTTGAAAATGGTGATTAAGTCGTCCTTAGACTTGAGATGCAAACAAGTTTGTGCATGTGTGAATATCACTTCTTGATTTTATGTCCAACGCTAGTTCGCCAGGCCTAGTTATAAAGACTTTAATTGGAAGTGTTGTGAAGCAGCATCCACAAACACTTGTAGTCAATATAGAATTTATTCCTCCATTTGATATAGTGCAGATTAGTACCACTGGGCCCTCTCCAGAATTAATCAGATAATTGTGTGGCCGCACCCAAAGAGTAAGTCAAGATGATACTTGTTTACATTTGGTATATCTGAATTAACTTCTATAACGAGAAACTAAAATTTAAACTTCATGGAATGAGTTAGGATCTATATCTATGGTTTAAACGGTACTAGTAACAAAGGGATGATTATTAGCAAGTCACATAATCGTATACCATTAATACTTTTGAGATATTCTTCTTGAAACTATATCTGAGTCATTTCCGGTTATAATAAAGTATTGCTAGATATTTTATTATAGACGTTGCATGTCTAAACTCTCACAAGTGGGAGCTGTTGGAATATGCGATCGTTTATCCATCGGAAATACGTGAGCCCATCGGAGGCACACACTCAATGCGGAGAGCACACTTTTATTATACGTTTTATTATTTATTGTTAAATGTTTAATAAAAATTTCACTTATTATTTAATTAACGGTGGTTAAATTAATTAATTTATCGTGAGTGCGTTATTTAAAATGGGAACAAAATCGATTCTAGAACACCCATGGCCACAATCGGCCGAATATACACATAGGGGTTCTAGAAGATTTTTTTGGTTATTGTTTTGGTAACTAAATATTCTTGGATATTTGATTAAGGAATATATTTATCTTAAATTAGTTTTCTTGGGTTGGGCCTTAAGATTTGAGGAGGTGGAGAATGTGTATAAATACACAAACACCTAGCTCATAATTTTTGTCTCTCCCTTGTTTTCTTTGGTCTGTCCGATCGCAACAAACACCACACTAAAACTATATGATTTTTCCCTTTAACCCTAAAATCACATAAAGGTTAAACCTTTATAAGATCTATCAATCTTTGATAGTTTCTTGTAAAAGTCTTAAACTTTTTAACTAAACCCTAAATCACTAGATTTAGTTTTTTGGTTCCCCTTGGTGGTTCGACATGCATAAACCCTAATTAGGGTTTATGTGATTTTTGGATGATCAATCTTGTAATGTTTTATAAACCTATCCTTACGTAATCCCAATTAGGGTTTTGGATCTAGGGTTTCTAGTTACAATAGTATATACTTGTTGTTTGAGAAGTGAAGTTACCACTAGCACCGTGGTGTGTTCGTTTGACGTGTCGTGTGAGAAAACGATAGAGACAGTAATTTAACTGTTAAAGTTCAAGATCAAGATCAAGACGCATTAATTGATTTATTCAATTAATTAAAGGTTGATTTTAAATTGTTTTTTCTTATGTGCTTAATCATGTATGTTATAATAGATTAATTCCGCTGTGCACTCATAATTAATGGTTTAACTAATATTCAAAATCCAACAACTTTGTTGTTATATGGTGGATGTTAACGGTTATTAGTATTTGGCCATCTCATATTCTTTTTGTTCCAAAAAAATTTCCTTCGACAAAAGCGCATTTGAACAAAAATTGCATAATTCTTTTTCTAACATAATATCAGTTTTATTGTAATAGTAGCAATTAAACTTTATCAAACTATAGAAATGTAGACTACGAGAAGGTTCGATTCGGTTTGATATTTGATCCGATCCAGTCATGGTTTTTTTGTAAAACTGGATCAGACCAATCAGACCAAAAATAAAAAAACATACTACATTCGTTCTATATTAAATGTCCACTTTAACTTTTTTTGGTATTTCTTTTTAACATTTGACCGTAAATAATTTTATGTGTATTATATACTACCAATAAGAATACACTTAAAACTCAATCTATTCATATACTTTTCATTTAGTATTATATAACACAAACAAAATTATTTATGTCAAAATTATTCATGATCAAAATTAATATGGGACGAAGGGAGTAATAAACTAAACACCGGACTGAAATAAATTCTGTCCCGGCACGATCGGTCATATTCAAATCAGTTTCTCAATCCTGACATGTCCGTGCTCCGTTTTGCACAACTATAATAAACACATCTTATAAAAAAAACATTACATTGTGAAGACATTAATATTATTAGGAGTACGTGGCAAGTTAGTGACCAGTGAGAAGTCCGGACTTGTTAGTTGTTCGTGTCCCATATGTTTCTAGGTTGGTTAATGGGTCGGCGTTTATATGGTCTACTCTTTTCGTTTTTAAATAAGTGTTCGTTTTAATCTTTTTTTTTTTTTTAGTTTTTTCGTTTAACTTTAATCGTAAATATTTATATTTGTTTTATATAATACTTGAAGAAAAAATTATACCAATGAATTTTCATTTAAAACTCAATTTTTTCATATAATTTATATCAAATATTATATAACACAAATATAAATATTTACGGTCAAACTTTAAAGAAAAACCCGAAAAAAATCAAAGTATACACTTATTTTGCTCAACCGATTTCAATACTAGTTGATCTAATTATGTTTAGCTTATTCTTAGGCTAGGGGGAGTGGTAAAACAAAAATCCACCGTCACATCAGCGCCACCTCAACTCACCCACAACTCACCTTTCAAGGTTACTAAAGAAAAAAACTCATCTCCACCCCACCTTCGTTTTATATAAAATATACCATATTAAATACCCTACTAATAAAACCCCACTCACAATCTATTAAAAAACTAAAAAAGAAAACAATAGGGCCCACCACTTCTAAAACTCATATGGGTGAGTAAGTGACAAGTAGTAGGTTTTTTTTTGTAAAAATCACGCGAAGCTTTGGTAAAGTTCTTAAAGTGAGTTTTGCCATGTTGGACTCACGAGTGAGTTATTATCACCACTCTCCCAGCCTTAAAGCAAACTAAGATATGCATTACTTCAATCACAACAATTTAAGTTAAAAACTTTTTACTTAATGATCCACCAACATAACTTTAGACTTGCAAAATTGTACTATGTTTGTTACTTTTATATGAACAAAAAAGGAAATTTCTATATTTGGTACAATGCTATACTTGCAAAAAATGTACTATGCTTGTGAGATTAAATGAAGAATTTGTATTTTTACTAAAAATGTGAAAACACAATTTTTAAGCATGAACCAAGACGTACTTTAGCTTTAAGGATTAATTGTTGAGAGACAATACTTGTCCAAGAGTGACCTGGTTTTCAACCCAATGGTCCTAATGCCTTTATTCGTCTTTTTGAATTTTGATTGTGATTGCTAATTAGGCGGGTGGGAGTGGGTTTACCCCACTCGTGGGTTCCTTCCACTCACGCGCAGTCTCACCCCTTATACTATAAGTCGCGCGCGACTTTCTTCTCAATCACCAAAAAACCTTAGCAAACTCACCCAGGTGAGTTACATATTATCGGGTCACACCACTAATATAACTGTTTTATTTTAAATAAATAAAAAAAAAAAAACTTTTTACCCAAAATTTACTAATAAATACCCCAACATCTTCTTCATTTTTCACACACAAAAAATCAAACATCTCATATTCATCTCCATCTTTATCGCAATAAAAATGGCATGCTCATTCCCACATACCGAAGTCGAGATTAAGGCTATGATTCAGAGACAAATAATTCAACAACAACGTCGTTACGATGAGCTTACGAAGTTAGATGATGATTTCGATGCTGAGTCCGAAGAAAATACGAAATTGCGCACGAAATGTGGGATCTGCCGTGATCTCTCCCCACAAAAGCGTCAGTTACTCGACACGTATTTTAGAGATCAATCTGATATCGATTTCACCTTCCGGAGATCTATGTTTAGAAAGTCGATAAAATTGCAGGCTAGAATTGAAGAAAATAGTAAATGGTTGAATAACTTGGGCTCTTCGTCCCAATCTCAAACAACTCATATCGGTTCTTCGTCGCAACGACACCGAAGAAGAAATGAGTCGCCCGATCTACCCTTTCCAATTCCAAACGACTCAGATGGCAGAATGACTGACAATGAGGTGTATCAAGAATACCTAGATCAAAAAGTGTTGAGACAAACTCAGGAAGAAGAAGAAATGGAAAGAAGGGAGCTGGATGCGCAAATTATGACGGAAGAAGATGAAGAAGAAACAATGCGTTGGGAGTTCCCTGGTCAGCTTTCGAATTCAGATCCGGGAATTGACTAATCGTATTAAGTTTTTTTTATATTTATGTTTTTTTTAAATGTTATTTTTAAATTTCCTATGTATCGTCTTTTAATTTCGTACTATGTTTTAATTTTATATGTACCCGTGTTTTAATAAAATGTATAAATAAAAAATATTTAATAAAACGATGGGATGATGTGGAGTGAGTTTGGGTGAGTTTGGTGAGTGTCATTACCTCCTGTAGTGAGTTTGGGTGAGTTTTAGTGAGTTTGGTAAAAAGCTGACGTGGCGCTGAGATGAAGGTGAGTGAGTTTCACCCCACTCCCACTAGTCTTAGGTAAATTGTATAGGCTAATAAAAAATGTTATCAAACAATTAGTTTGGGTGTTATGGCTTATTTCCAAAAAAAATTACGAAGGTCATTTGTTTGAATCTGTTTTCTATCCGGATTGAACCGAAAATCGGATTGGTAATGAAAGCGAATGAGAATATTAGGATAAGTAAGAATATTAACGATGGATCTGTGAAACCGAAAGTGGTGTGAAGGATTCAAGTGTATATATCGGCTTGTGATGGAATTTCTTAAAATTTATGCGTTTTGAAAATATATATCAATAAAAAAATTCGAAACCAAAATCCTACAAGTGTTGCAATTTTGTCGTGTTAGACACTCACTTTTAATTTGTGATTGTCAATTTTTTTTTTTTTTTTTTTAAGAACGGCACCTCAATCTCACTGAAATCCGACCCCCGAGTTATACCATCTATAATGGGTAGGCTCCGGGACCCGACTCACTAAGGGAAACCCCTAGAACTCACGGCTTCGCACTAATGAGGAAAATCATAGATTCTTGTCCTTTGCAAGACTTGAACCCATGACCAAACCTCCTCCCCAAGCTCCAGGAGGAGCCCAGGTTGTCAAAATTTTATTATTTTATTATATAAAAAAATTAGCTTTAAGGCCCACCTGTTAAACGGCTAGCTTTAAATTAATTTTTTTTGATAAATAATTGAGACTTGTATAACCAAACATTTATTTATTGAAAAATGATTAGTAGAACTAATTAATTAACCTAATAATAGACGGTGGAAATTAAAAATTTGATTGATGATTAATGATGAGAGAGATTAAATGTACTCGTATAACACTTGTCATCAGATTAATAAATTAGACCTATTTGTAGGTCTATTTAATAGGCCTATTATCGTTACTCTTATTTAGTCTTATTTATTTGTATCTGAATCATCTTCGTGTATTTGGAGAAGAAAATTGATGTCTTGTGATCAATAGCGAACCTAAAACAAATGTTATTTTAGGTTTGTATGTGTGTATTTTTCATATCTTCATGACTAACCGTCATAAAAATAAAGAACACATATCATTAGCACACCACATTTATGTCACTCTTTTATAAAATCATAGCACCTTCATCACAAAATAAGAGCATCTTCAATGCAAAATTTTTAAAAGACTTTTCACTATTTACAAACTTTTTGTTAATGACTTTTTACTCTTCGAGTGGAAGACTTTTTACAAAGCTTTTAGCAAAAGTTTTGTGTATGCAAACCTATTTACAAGTTTAGTTTGCACCAATTTGTCTTGTTTTCATTATTGCCAAAAGCTTTTCTAAAGCTTTTACCATTGAAGATGTTCAAACTAAATGACTTTTTGATGTTTATACATTTATGAAATTACACTTTAATAAATGTAAAAAGCTTTTTGTAAACTCCACCATTAGAGATGTTGTATGGTTTAATAACTTCGTAATAAAACATCAGACATGAGAGATATATCGTGTGGGTTCCACTTTTTTCTTCGTCTCCTTAATTGATAATTCCATGTAAATTGGTCTAACTTCTATGCAGGGACGGAGCCAGGAATTTGTATTAGGGGGGCAAAAAAATTTCGATAATGTAGTAAGTAATATTTTTCCCAAACAGGTTAACTGTTAACATGTTCAAAAAGTTCAGTCATACAACTAAATTGATGAATTTTAAACTACAAGGGTTAAAATAGAAGCTTTTAATAAAAGTACAGGAGTAAAGTACGGAGGAATATTTTATAGTTTTTTTTATCATCTTCCTCGTAAATAGAAATTAAAATCCCAAAACCCCCATTGATACAAAAGTCAGAGTGTCTTTGTTTTCTACTCATACTAGTTATTAAACTGCTTATCGTCGTTCCTTCTCCTCGCTTATATAAGGACGGTTACAATGTAATTCTAAGGTAGGTCCTAATTTTTTTTGCGCCTACCTTCTACGAGGCTTTAATCTCTATGGTGGTTTCTGAAAAGCATCGTCTCACATGGTAGGTCTTCCAATGTTCGGAGGGGTGGGGGGGGGGGGGGGGGGGGGGGGGGGAGCACCCTTCAGCCCCCCTGCTGGACCCGTCACTGCTTCTATGCACATTCACTTTCAGAGACGGAGCCAGGAATTTGTATTAGGGGGGCAAAAACAAATTCGATAATGTAGTAAGTAATTTTTTTCCCAAACAGGTTAACTGTTAACATGTTCAAAAAGTTCAGTCATACAACTAAATTGATGAATTTTAAAGTATAAGGGTTAAAATAGAAGCTTTTAATAAAAGTACAGGAGTAAAGTACGGAGAAATATTTTATATTTTTTTTATCATCTTCCTCGTAAATAGAAAAAAATCCCAAAACCTCCATTGATACAAAAATCACAGTGTCTTTGTTTTCTACTCATACTAGTTATTAAACTGCTTATCGTCGTTCCTTCTCCTCGCTTATATAAGGACGGTTACAATGTAATTCTAAGGTAGGTCCTAATTTTTTTTTCGCCTACCTTCTACGAGGCTTTAATCTCTATGGTGGTTTCTGAAAAGCATCGTCTCACATGGTAGGTCTTCCAATGTTAGGGGGGGCGAGCACCCTCCAGCCCCCCCTGTTGGCTCCGTCACTGTTCACTTTGTTTGTGTTGTACAAAGAAAACACTTTATATGAGGAAAGGAAAAATAAGAATTAAAGAGGGTGAGTACATGCTTAAACCAATTACTATCTTTTAGAAAACACACGTGTTTTGTTACTATCTTTTACAACATGCTTTTACGATAGGACTAATTTAGAAAGAGGACCAAAAGCATATGGCCACCTAAGAAAGAGTATAAGGGAGTATCAATTAGCCAATTAGCCTATTCGATCTATTCGACCTATTTGACCTATTCGACCGGTGACACTTGTCATTTTCGCTAATCATTGGAAAGTACAAGTGGGACCTCCTCAAGTAGATACAAGTACAATATGTGTAAGTGTACATGTTATTCGACTACCGGTCACATCCATTATTCGACTCGTACTTTTTGAATAAAATAATATTTTTTAATAAATTAATATCCAATTATTATGTTATCGACTTTGACTTAAAAATTATTCGACCCGTACTTTTAGTTAATTAAAAATATAAAATCTTTTTCCCAAATAGATCCTTTTGTTGTTCGACTATCAGTCACATCTATTATTCGACCCGTACTTTTTTAATAAAATAATATTTTTTTTTGAATTAATCCTCAATTATTATGTTATTCGACTTTGACTTAAAAATTATTCGACCCGTAATTATGATTACAATAATAATCTGCGATCAATCTTCTACCTTCTCGCACACAAGCTTATATCATATGTGTCTTCCTACTTACCTGACAATGATGAAACACCGCCTAATATCATCCAGAGGACCATGCCGCCCACAACTTTGGTTCAATTTTTGCCTTATGGTATCTTTATGACTAACTGATATGGCAACAATGCCTACTGTTTCATTATTCAGTCCTATTCGCAGATTCATGTCGGTTTATAATTCTTCAAGAATGGAGTTAGTCTTTTGTGCATATACTATCCAACATATATCTTTTTTTAGTTGGTTACATCATTTTAATAGTTAACATTTATCCATGTCATGGGTAAAATAAATAATTAGCAAAAACGGATTCATGTATAAAAGATTAGAGATCAAACATGTTGGGGTTGCAAAAAATGTAATTTTTGCCGCCCAAAATGATTTTCAAACATGGTGCTCTATTTCCAGACACAAGTAAATCATTAGCTATATCTGTTTTCTACATAATGGTCAATACCAATTTTTACTTGGAAAGAAAGTAAGAAACTAGGAAACTTGGAAAAGAAGTACCCTTGGAAAACAAATAAAATATGAAAGAAAAAATAATGCAAATGAAATATTTTCATACTGATAAGAAATAATTGTGAAAAAGAAAAAAAAAACTAATTTAGAGTTCACATGTTCTTGGCAAGCTATCTAAAGTATAATGGCCAAGTCTTCCTGTACGATAAAGATTAATAAGCTTGGTATAAACCATATTATTAGTATCACCACACGAATCTGAAGAAGTTACATTTAAAACTTTTCTCAGTGTTCTAAATTGCGATTCAATCAACTGCACCATATCGTTCTCATCTTCCAGGTTACCTTTGAAAGCTGATATCTCCTCAAAGAGAGCTCGACGAACAGCCTGCACTACAAAATCCTACAACAAAGTATAGAGGGCCTCGCTTTTAGCCATATGTCTAATGAAATGTTTTACTGAATGCAATGGCTACTATAATGATAAAATAGGGAACGGACTAATATCATTAGCATTAATCGAAGCTTCGCAATGGAAACTCTATAACTTACGTTACATACATCATCTAGTAGCATGCAAGAAAGGTATTATACCCCTGTTTTATGAATAGTAAAGAACATATAACTTAACTTATTTTTACCCAGAAAACATAGAAATTCTGAGTTAATGCTGATAAAGTATAAAAACGCAATTGATATATGAAGATATTCATAGTACTCTTTTGTACCTGAGTATGATCATTCACAAATTCATTTTCTTTTGTTTCCAACTCAGACCCACAACCGCAACTGCCAGCTATGTTGGCGTCCAATGTGGAAAATTTTGCCCATTTCTTGTATTCGTCGCTCAAATTGAGGATAGAGAGAAAGTATTGTGCAAGGTCTGATTGGTCAATCAACAAGTCGCTAACAGCTCCTGCATTGGATAGTAAGCAAAAGGTTTACAACAAGAAACGACACAAATATAATATAAACTGATATTCAACCAGATAGTAAAATATTAAGGAGGAAAAAAAACTGCATAGTAAAACGATACCGGTTAAAGCCAATTTTGAAGACAATTCAGCATCAAGAATCTCGGGAGGCAAAATTCCAGGGGTGTCCAAGATATATGCATTAGGATGGCTTGCAATCTGAAATGAAATCTTATAAGACATGTCACAATTTAATGAATCATTTACCAAAAAACCAAAGTAACATGTAAACAAAGATTATACCTTTAAACTTGTGATATTTTTTGTCTCCCCTGGCTGTGGACTAACAGTCGCATGTTTTAATTTCCCTTTTTCTTGAAGACAATATATCAATTAGCACAAAAACCACAAAAACATATCCTCAGTTTAAAGATAGAAAAACACTTTTGTAAGTGTGTGTGCCTTAGTCTTAATCACAAAGGTTACCTGCAGCACTAATTCTACCAATTTGATGCAAAGAGTTTGCTAAGGCAGATTTGCCAACATTTGGAATTCCGACAAGCATTACTGTAGTGGTACGAGTCTCACTTGAATGTGTGCTCCTTCTAATGTCTCTAAGTCTTGCTTGGACAAAGTTCAGGAACTACAGATAGATACTCTTAATGAAGGATCCAAGTCCAAGCATGTGATAGAAAACTTAAAAGCAAAAATCATATTGACAACTACAGAAATAATGTGTTCTAGTTTACCTCCTTGATACTGTCTTTGTTATGAGAATTGATAGCATAAGGTATGTAATTTTGCGCCCTAAAGTAATCCATCCATTCCTGGAATTCACAAAGAAGAATAAAATGCATCAATGATACTGACGGAGGGAGAGCCAAAAAATAGAATTGCTAAACATTTAGATTCTTAAACCAAAAGGGTATACTTTAATATTAAGATATACCCAACAAAAAATCGAAATCAGGCTCAATTCAAACAGGTGATACCATTCTGTTACAAGAGATATTAAGATGAAATTTTCGATTGAGTGTTTATCCTCCTGAACTAAAATAAAAATAGTTGAGGATCCCAAGTAATTTAACTTTAGCACGTTTGTGAGTAAAGTTGTGTAACAATTGTAGGACAAAAGATTACACGATGAACTTTTCGACGCGATGTTTATCTTCTTAAACTAAATGAAAAAGGGAAGTTGAACAACCCAGGTAATTTAACTTCAGAAATACAGTAAAGTAACAATTTTATGACAATGTTTCACTTGGGCACAACTTATAGAAGCTATTTTTAAACTCCATAATCTTCTAACTACATTAGAAAAATAGCAAATGGAAATTTAAGTGCTCTCGTGTATCATGATATTGCAGGTTTTGTTAAGATCGTCTTTTGAAGCATTCATTAATCAACATATCCAAACCGAGAGTAAAATAAAACAACGAATAATTTAACACAAAATCTTTTTCTTTTATTTCTGAAACACTGTATTTTTTACAACCTAAACCACCTATTTCACGTACTACCGGGCTAAGACGCCTTTGGTTCAAACAAAATATATTACCTTAGTCTTTGAGCGACTAGCAAGATCCATTTTATTCAACACAATTATGTTCCTTGACGAAGAAGGAAAGTATCTCAACTGTCCATATTCTGATGACATTGGAATCTGAAAAAGTGAAAGACATGACACAATGTCAATATTCGTTTGCGTACACGATTACTCAAACAGATCATTAAATATAGCCCAGGGGCAAAACAAAGTTGTAAGAGACGTTTTATCGAACACTTTGTATGCATAAAGAAAGGGGACACGACTCACCCTTGCGTCTCGGACTTCAAGAACAAGATCGACAAGTGGGATACGCTCGAAAATGGCACGGGATGCAGCACGCATGTGATGATTATACCACCAGCTTGAAGTTTTGCTGTCTGAGATTTTCGTAATTGAATTACTCAGTAAATCTAACTCAAGCATTTCATCAAACACACAGCGCGCGCGTATTAGCTAAATTTAGTAAATCTCACTCAAGCATTTCATCAAACACACAGCGCGCGTATTAGCTAAATTCAGTAAATCTCACGCAAGGCATTTCATCAAACAGCTAGAACGCGTAGCTATATCCATAAAACGCAATAAAAACATTTCATCATATAGACTGGGCGCATATTAGCTAAAATCAGTAAACTTCACTGTAACATTTCATCAAACATTTTCGGCAGCAAGAACAGACATAGGAGGAGGAATAATAGGGGTATTATCTTCAGGACAAAGAATGGGGATATCAGGGGTTGAGGATCATAGAGCACCTCACGAACTGGGTCTCGTATGTCCTGAACAGTAGGATAATGGTGATTTTTTATGATGTGGGTTATTGAGTTAGGGTTTAGTTTGCTTAAATCGACAGAGGTTTTGTGTCTTCTTACTATTAGATCCCGATTTGGAAGTTTGTCGAAAACAGAAACCTCCTCCTTCTTTTCCGATTTGGGCCCCAGTTTCAATAGCCATGTGAGAAACCTTTTCCCCAACCTCAATACAGTCTTCTTTGGTGATGGTTTTGACCAATCTCATTAGAGTTCAGATTTGGGAAACGGTGAATAAAAAAGAATTTATTTGAGAAAATGTTTTTAATTTTTTATTAACAAAAAGTGCGGGTTGAATAATATAATAGTACAAGTCGAAGAACTAGAGGATCTATTTGGGAAAAAAGTTTTTTATTTATTTATTAATAAAAAGTACGGGTCGAATAAAATATAGGTCAAAGTCGAATAACAAAACTATTTGGTATTATTTTATAAAAATTAATTTTTTATTATAAAAAGTACAGGTCGAATAATCGATTTGACGTATGGTCGAATAGCAAGTACACTTACACATTTTGTACTTGCATGTACTAGGTGGGCCCTACTAGTACAAACCAATCATTAGCCCAAATGCCATGTGTCAAACAAATATGAAGGTCGAATAGGTCGAATAGGTCAAATAGGGTTAATTAGCTAATTTTGTTTTGAGAGGTACGTTTTTGAGTGCCAGGTACCTTTTAGTCCTCTTTCCAAATTAGCCCTTTACGATAAATGCCATGAGGCATAGTAGATTGATAAATACTTGAACACTTCAAACATAACACTGAATGATGCTTAAAAAGTAGTATAAAATAGTAGCCATCTATTTCTACTCGTATAATTGAGGGTCATATAATCTATAACGGGCCATTTGAATAGCGTTTGTTTACTTAAGGGTCATATAAATAATGCCTGTTTTTTTAGCAGAAGTATATATCAGTTTGTTCGCACTTGGCTTTAAAAAGTGAACATCTTGACTCTCATTGTACAAAGACACCAAGTTTATACATCAATCTTGGTTTTAATCTTGATTTATAACGCATGTGTGTGAGGGTTAAAAAATCTCCTCCCTTGTGGTCCGGTTCGACCATGTATGACTTCTCTTAAGTGGGCTTGTTTCATAAAGTGTGGTTAAAAAAAGCAATGACATCTCTTTATCTATAAAGATTTAACTAATCATCTTGAATCTAAATGGTGTAATAATATAGATTTGGTACTTCTGATAATCAATGTAAAATGCTAACGATAAAAAAATGAACATTTAAAGACCTAAGCTCAGTTATGATTTTAATGGTCCTTTTGGGGTTACAAAAACATATGTATGTATAAGCATTTTGTATGCTCTGTGAACAAAAAAATTTGACTCATACAACTAAAAGAACATTTGATATACTATACTCTATGTGTGAATGCATATCTATATGAAAAATGGATACAAAGAAATTTAATTAAATTAATTTTTAGAACTTACTAAATGCTTCCATCTGAGCAAACAAACTTGAACGGCTTAGCAGTAGTTGTGGCATGGCTAACGCAAGTTATGTTGTGCCTGTGAGTCATTAAAAAGCTCATAAATGAATAAGAAGTAAAAATTCCACTACCGACCATAAAAAATTCCTCAAAGAGGAAGCCCGAAAAACACTCATAATTGAATAAAAAGCCAAACATACTTGTAATTCAAAGACATATATCAAATTTGGTAGAACTTAAAATCAATTTTTCTCCCAAAACATTGTCAAACAATCGAGAAGACTCAAGAACCTGGTGCATAATGCACCCAATAATACATATCAAATATACTAATACCTCTTTTACCAAACACCCCTAAATATAAACACACTAAAACAGAATTTAAAGTACCTTCATTCATTCTATCGGTTTATACATTGTTCATTCCAAAATTTCATTGACATGGGCACGTCTCAAGGCTTCATAATCAAGTCAACCCGCTGTGTGTTTGGTTATTTCTTTCTTTTCACTATTAAGTAGTGGCACCTTTCTCACGCTATCCAAGTCATTACTCTTATCATTCTATTTTTTAACCTACAAATTTTAAAAAAATAGTAGTAACAAACAACCAGGGATAAGAATCAAATTAATATAAACAATGTGAAGCAAAGAATTCATATAATATAGAAACTTAACCATCAAACTACTCGTATCTACTACATGATATACCTTATGAGCAATGAGCAAATAGAAGAAGATGAATGGGATTAATGATATTTATTGATTGACAATTATAGTGGGTGAATTAGGGGTTTAACACATAAATTTAAATTTTAAAAATTGGGTGCATAACCAAATTGAATATCCGAAATTCATGGTTGATTGTTACATTAAATCATTTCAGTTATGTATTCCAAAGTGTACATGATTTTGTTTTTAAAAATGATAATATACAGATTTATCGTATCAACATAAGTAATTAACATTAACAACAAATATAACATAAAATACAAAACTATATGATAATAATAATCACGAAATAAATTAATCACTAACCTTGAAATCGATTTGGATTCAATGTCTCTGTGAAATCAATTTGAGTTTTAGGGTTCATAAAGTTGGGGGTCTTTACATTTTAATTCATCAGATACTATGTTTGTTTAAAGCTTTTGATCATGGTAGACATCAATGGTAGAGCCTAAAATGAAGTAGAGGCGTTGATTATTTGTTTAAGGACAGGTGTTATTTTTTTAGAATTATTGTTTCAAGATCATTTCTAAAAAAGTACCTCTAGTCAAATTGTCTATTTTACTTGTTAGTTTTTCTGCAATTTAAAATGTACATATTATACAGCTTCTCATTGGTTTAGCACTTTAGCATGTTGCAATATCTAATGTCTACTTAAATAGTAAAAAACTTGAGATATAAACCGAACAAATTGAACTTCCAATAGTCTATCTCTATTACTTATAATGTAAATTTTCTAAAATTTTAAGAGGGTGTTTGTTTTAGCTTATATAATAGGCTTATAAGCCTATTAGCTTATATAAGCTTATAAGCCAAAATCAAGTGTTTGGTTAAATTTATATAAATGGGCTTATAAGCTTATATAAGGAGGTTTTGGTAAGCCAAGAATTTGTGGCTTATGTAAGGTTAGTTGGGCTTATATAAAAATATTACCTAAAAAGACTTTTATACCCTTATTTAATAATTACTATCCTTTTTATTTTTATGTATTTTTTTGTCATTTTACCATATTAGTTATATAAGCTAAAACAAACACTTAACAAAGGCTTATAAGTTTATTATATAAAAGCCATAATTTGTTTATATAATGTAAGCCTAAGCCCACTTATAAGCTTAACCAAACACCCTCTGAATGTTGAAAAATCTATAATTATGGAAATGTTAAAAAAATTAATGCTAAAAAAAATGTAAGTCCCTATAGAACAAGAACAATACCCATGCGTTGCACGAGTAAATAAATTATGATTTAAGTTCTTTTGGATACCAAAGTTTTTTAGGATATAAGGGGACTCATCTCCACCATCCATCTCCATCTCATTCAAGGGCTGAGATTAAATCCCCAATTTACACAACTTTCTCCTTTCTTTCTCATAAAAACACACACCCCGTTCTTTCACTTCTCTCTCTACCCCGATCTACTTTCTCTCTCTAAAATTTGAAGCGAACAATCACAACATCATCATGAATCCATCACAATCGATTAATTAGATCGATTACTTAACACGAATTCATTTCAGGTTTGTATTCTTATAATCTATGCTTATTTTTTTTAGCTTATTTGATTTTGAATAAACTTATTAATTTATTTTCATTAGCTTTTTTGAACGAAATATGCCGATTGATAGTTCTTATTTTGATCGAATTATTCCGATTGATTGTTTTTATTTTGATCAATTTATTCTAATTAGCTTTTATTTAGGTGATTTATGTGAATAAGCTTATTTGTTTGAATAAGATTTTTAATTATATGAGAGTTATAAATAATCTTGAGAATTAGATAGGAGTTATGTGAATAAGCTTACAAATTACACGAGAGTTATGAATAAGCTAGCTTATTAGCTTATGTTGACAAATCGTAAGGTATTTTATGTAAGTTGGATTAAGTTTGCTGATGTAGGCTGCAATAAGCTTGATATATCATGTATGATATATATATATCATATATGATATATCATCTCTTTTCATATATGATAGATATATCATATATGATAACTGATGATATATCATATATGATATAACTATCATATATGATATATCAAATAAACCATAGGAAAAACAGATTCTGTATGAGTATTTTTTAGAAAATCAATATAAACTCTTGAAACTTGTCTTCTATCATATATATGAGTAATTTATTTTGGTGTTAAAATGTTGCATAATATGTTCTTTTTATCTTTTATAAATGCAGTCAGACAGAGATGGTGCGATTGGCAGCTTTGGAGCAAAGCAGAGAGGGATGTTGATTATAACAAGAGGATGTGCATGGATATGTTTTAAGGATCAAGACGGAGTAGGCGTTGTTCATGAATTCATCATTTGATAATCTGTTTTTTTGTGCATTTTTTTGATTTTGTATAAATTGTTATCATATATGATATCAGAGGTATATCATATATGATTTTACATTAGGTTACGTTCGGTTTGAATTATCATATATGATTCTGTTCAAAAGTACATTTTTATGTTATGAACAAGTGTTTGATTATTAATTGTGCATACTCTTTGTTGTAATCATGAA
The DNA here is from genome assembly GCA_025667525.1 of Glebionis coronaria. Classification (NCBI taxonomy): domain Eukaryota; kingdom Viridiplantae; phylum Streptophyta; class Magnoliopsida; order Asterales; family Asteraceae; genus Glebionis; species Glebionis coronaria. The sequence goes on along the minus strand of CM046876.1, from coordinate 612,713,041 downwards.
TTCATCAGATTCTTTATTTAATAAATCCAAGTTTTTCTTGAGTGTCATATATGATAGTGCATGATCATATACTCCGTATGACTTAATTTATAAAAAGCATCATGACATAGTACCAAGAAAGTTAAATCATATTAACAAGATGTTGTACGAGATACCAATTGATTACAAAATCGTCCATATACTTCAAACTCCATTAGGAGATTACAAGAAAAAACAAACAATAAACGTAAAAGAAAAATTCACGAGCTTATTCATTAAGCTTCTTGGCCTTTTGGATGCTTGTAATGTTCAACACGCCTTGTAAACAACCTTCTCTACACAAAAAAGAAGATTTAATTCAATATTCAAGCACATAATCATATATGATATATTTGATCATATATGATATTTAGCTTATATCATATATGATATAGCATATCATATATGATACTTCATTAGCAAGTCATACTAAATATGTTCAGCCAGATTAATCCATTAAAAAAAGAGTTAATTCAATTTTCAACCACATTATCATATATGATATATCTCATCATATATGATATTTTAGCTTATATCATATATGATATAGTATATCATATATGATACTTCACAAACAGGTTACACTAAATATGTTCAGCGAGATTAAGCTAAAAAATCTTATAATTCATGAAAATAAGCTAATAAGTTAGCTTATAATTCATCATAATAAAGGTGATGATTATCAATAAGCTTATTCACATTAAGCATCAAGTTACCTTATCACTTGACATGTTAAATTCATGTATCTTATAAAATAAGCTATAAAAAATAAGATGAGTTATAAGCTTATTCACATCGAATAAGCTAAAGAAGATGAATCAAAACAGATCGAATGAACTTTACCTTATTTATGAAGAGGATGATCGATTTGTGACGGTGATGATCGATGGATTTGATGTTTGTGTTGATAAATTAAGATGTAAATATGTGTGTGTGTGTGTGTGTGTGTGTGTGTGTGTGTGTTTATGTGTGTTTTAGAGAGAAGAAGAAGAAGAAATCGATCCCAGATCTGTGAGAGTGGTAGGTGGTGTTAGGTGGGAGGGGTAAAATGACGAAACTACCCCTCTGCTTTTTTTTTTTGTTTTTAATATGGGTTGTTGGATAAGATGAGATGGACGGTCCAGATTTGTCCCCTTGTATCCAAAGGATACAAGGTATCTTAAATAACCGGACTCAGAAACTTATGCTCCGTGAACTCAACTAAAGTTTAATGCATAATGTCTTGACCAATTTTTATAACTTGAAGTACATAATAAATCTTTTTATATCCGGGTTATGTATTTTGATTTATGTCATTGAGTCCGGTTATTTAAGATACCTTGTATCCTTTGGATACAAGGGGACAAATCTGGACCGTCCATCTCATCTCATCCAACAACTCATATTAAAAACAAAAAAAAAAGCGGAGGGGTAGTTTCGTCATTTTACCCCTCCCACTAACACCACCTACCACTCTCACAAATCTGGGATCGATTTCTTCTTCTTCTTCTCTTTAAAACACACATAAACACACACACACACACACACACACACACACACATATTTACATCTTAATTTATCAACACAAACATCAAATCCATCGATCATCACCATCACAAATCGATCATCCTCTTCATAAATAAGGTAAAGTTCATTCGATCTGTTTCGATTCATCTTTTTTAGCTTATTCGATCTGAATAAGCTTATAACTCATCTTATTTTTTATAGCTTATTTGATAAGTTACATGAATTTAACATGTCAAATGATAAGGTAACTTGATGCTTAATGTGAATAAGCTTATTGATAATCATCACCTTTATTATGATGAATTATAAGCTAACTTATTAGCTTATTTTCATGAATTATAAGGTTTTTTAGCTTAATCTCGCTGAACATATTTAGTGTAACCTGTTTGTGAAGTATCATATATGATATACTATATCATATATGATATAAGCTAAAATATCATATATGATGAGATATATCATATATGATAATGTGGTTGAAAATTGAGTTAACTCTTTTTTTAATGGATTAATCTGGCTGAACATATTTAGTATGACTTGCTAATGAAGTATCATATATGATATGCTATATCATATATGATATAAGCTAAATATCATATATGATCAAATATATCATATATGATTATGTGCTTGAAAATTGAATTAAATCTTCTTTTTTGTGTAGAGAAGGTTGTTTACAAGGCGTGTTGAACATTACAAGCATCCAAAAGGCCAAGAAGCTTAATGAATAAGCTCGTGAATTTTTCTTTTACGTTTATTGTTTGTTTTTTCTTGTAATCTCCTAATGGAGTTTTGAAGTATATGGACGATTTTGTAATCAATTGGTATCTCGTACAACATCTTGTTAATATGATTTAACTTTCTTGGTATTATGTCATGGTGGTTTTTATAAATTAAGTCATACGGAGTATATGATCATGCACTATCATATATGACACTCAAGAAAAACTTGGATTTATTAAATAAAGAATCTGATGAATTCATGATTACAACAAAGAGTATGCACAATTAATAATCAAACACTTGTTCATAACATAAAAATGTACTTTTGAACAGAATCATATATGATAATTCAAACCGAACGTAACCTAATGTAAAATCATATATGATATACCTCTGATATCATATATGATAACAATTTATACAAAATCAAAAAAATGGAAAAAAAACAGATTATCAGATGATGAATTCATGAACAACGCCTACTCCGTCTTGATCCTTAAAACATATCCATGCACATCCTCTTGTTATAATCAACATCCCTCTCTGCTTTGCTCCAAAGCTGCCAATCGCACCATCTCTGTCTGACTGCATTTATAAAAGATAAAAAGAACATATTATGCAACATTTTAACACCAAAATAAATTACTCATATATATGATAGAAGACAAGTTTCAAGAGTTTATATTGATTTTCTAAAAAATACTCATACAGAATCTGTTTTTTCCTATGGTTTATTTGATATATCATATATGATAGTTATATCATATATGATATATCATCAGTTATCATATATGATATATCTATCATATATGAAAAGTGGTGATATATCATATATGATATATATATATCATACATGATATATCAAGCTTATTGCAGCCTACATCAGCAAACTTAATCCAACTTACATAAAATACCTTACGATTTGTCAACCTAAGCTAATAAGCTAGCTTATTCATAACTCTCGTGTAATTTGTAAGCTTATTCACATAACTCCTATCTAATTCTCAAGATTATTTATAACTCTCATCTAGTTAAAAATCTTATTCAAACAAATAAGCTTATTCACATAAATCACCTAATTAAAAGCTAATTAGAATAAATTGATCAAAATAAGAACTATCAATCGGCATATTTCGTTCAACAAAGCTAATGAAAATAAACTAATAAGCTTATTCAAAATCAAATAAGCTAAAAAAAATAAGCATAGATTATAAGAATACAAACCTGATATGAATTCATGTTAAGTTCGATCTAATTAATCGATTGTGATGGATTCATGATGATGTTGTGATTGTTCGCTTCAAATTTTAGAGAGAGAAAGTAGATCGGGGTAGAGAGAGAAGTGAAAGAACGGGTGTGTGTTTTTATGAGAAAGAAAGGAGAAAGTTGTGTAAATTGGGGATTTAATCTCAGCCCTTGAATAAGATGGAGATGGATGGTGGGGATGAGTCCCCTTGTATCCTAGAAAAACTTTGGTATCCAAAAGAACTTAAATCATAAATTATTACATATAAGTTAGGAATTTTTATCTTTATTTATCAAAATGATTTTGGTAAGCTACTTTGAGACATCTACTCTTTCTATACTTCAATTAGTAACTTATAAATATACAAATATAAATCTTCATCTCTTATACTCTAAACCAATGTTTTGAAATCCGGTTTTTAAATCGACCCGGTCGAGTTATCGGGTCTGAGTCAACCCATATCAATCCGGGTCAACTCGGTATTCTAAATATTTTTTCTTCGTATTTTTAAAATTTACAAAAATTATATATAAAAACTATAAAAAATTCCGTATATTAAAGATATAAATTGTTTACCAACCAATATAGTATATATATAAAAAAAATCGTAAAATTTATATTTTTCTTTAAAACCCGAAAAAATCAACATACAACCGGGTCTCGAGAACCGAGTTGACCTGAGTCTCATCAAGAGCAATACCCGTATATTGCACGTGTAAACGGTTATTTGTAAAGTAAAAATTGTCGTGACATTTAAAATTAAAAATATAATTTAATAAACTTGAAATAACACAATCTTTTTGATAAGCATAACTCGTAATAGATACTTACACACTTAAAAAAACCAGCTTGAAATGTCATACAACAATGGATAAGTGCAAAAGTTGTACTAAATATTTGTATTATATAGTGTAAAATTGTACATCCTATAAAAAACTAACGTCTCAAAGAAAAATAAAATATATTAAAGACGCAAAAAGTAGTCTTTCTTCCAACATTCATTAATTCCACGAACAATCCAATGATCAAAAGAGTGTAACAACTTTGGACTTTTTATATGAGTGTAGTGATTTTAAAAGGTATTTAACAAAGTATGTAAATTTAAAAGTATTTAACATAATTTATATTTTTCTTTTACATATGTTGTATGACTTATGAAAGATTAAGGCATTACCTATCAACTATTCATGCATCTTTAATATGTTTTTATTTCTCAACTTAACATCTAATAATAAAACAATACAATAATACAATAAAAAAACTTATACTCCCATGGTTTACTTCCAGTTTCTCGTCTCTAACATTCTTTTCATTCCCGACTCCATCACCGGTGATAATGATGATGTATGACATAACTCTAACGTGATCACTCAATGACTTAAAACCGATGACATAGCAAAATAAAGCATAGTCTCTCGATTAGCTAGGTATATAATTTTCACTCAAATGTTGGTTTGATTGACTTTCTTGAGTAAACAAAATTTTGATGCATTAAAGCGAGTCAATGCCAACTCCAACGTCGTCATGATCTCGATGACAATAAAATATAATATCTTACGTTTGTGTTGATTTGAAACCAATATTACATAACAAACTTAGGAGCAATCTGACAACAAAATTTAGCATCCTCGTGCCTTGCCCGAGTACTCTTTTTCTTTCATATAAACCGACTGAATATTAAAGCCATACATCGTCATCGGTTCGATTGAATCCCTTCCGTTTTCACTCAACGACGTTTTTCGTTCGATTGGATTCTGTTTATATATTCATAGCATTTCCTTGCTTTTGATCGAACGGATCAATATCAATGTAAATTACTTTCACATAAACTTCGCCATTATGTTGTTTTGTGTTGTTTGTTAGTTGTTATGATATTAGGTATTCTTAACAACAACATGAAGACAATACGGGGTAGTTTGTTTTATGGTTATGCTTTTGTGAAGTAGAAGGGTCATAATACGCATGGAAATAACATTATTATATAGATGAATAAGCTACCCTAAGTTTATTCATCTTCTTCGTCCCCACCAGAGACGGAGTTCTATAGTAACACATACGTAGTACTTCTACTTTATTTTTTGAAGCTTAGCGTATAAAGTTATTCACAAACCAAAAAACAGATCAATCTAAAAAAAGATTTAAAAATTAAATACAGTTAAAACGATCAATGACTATTTTTTGTCAACTACCAATGACTACTTTTTAATACCTACTTCCCCATAAACCCACTCCCTTATTCTTCTTCTTCATTTCCCCTTGCCCACTTTTGTTGTATCTTCCATGGTTTTTGGCCAAATAAAATGTCAAAAAGACTATTTTTCGCCATTGAAGGTAAACAGTTGGGGGAGGCCGAGCACCCTCCAGCCCCCACTGGCTCCGTGGCTAGTCCCCACCAAGTAGGTTATATGTTAAGATATGCGATCGTTTAGCCATCGGTAAATGCGTGAGCCTATCGGGGGCACACACTTAAACACGGAGAGTACGGTTATTATATATTTAATATATATAACTCGTTTATATTTATTAATTTATAATATGCTTCACGAATATATTTAACGGTTTTAGTTTAATCGTTCGACGTTGTAAACTAAATAGTTGACGTTAAATAAAATAAGAATGACAAGTTAAAAATTATAATATATATACGCATTTTTCTTTTGGTCTCAAAAGAATATATGGCTCAAAATAAAGTCATACTTTCATATAGATAAACGTAAGACATTTTTTTTATTTCATAAGAAATATTTTGTTTTCTTTCCTTGCGTCTTTGGTTAGCAGAATAAAAGAGAACATAGATTCTCTTGTCTCTGTTTATTATATTGATGAGACTTTATTTTTTTCTTTGTTAGCAAGTATTGTTGACATAGAGTATATATTCCTTTTTTTATCAAAATTAGATGATATAAAAGGTGGGGTAATTGTTATTCGGATGGTAGCAAGAAACCAAAATCCAATAGCAGAAACTCTAGTTGTGATATTATTTTCTTTTCTTCTTAGTTCAGCCATTCGAACGTAATATCTTTTTGATATTCGAATTGGTTTGAAGCAAGAACATAACACTTGTTGTTAGTATTCGTTAAGCAACCACTAGCACCGTAACGTATTCACTTGACGTGTGTGTGAGCAACCGGTGGAGACGGTTATTTTACCGTTGAGTTTCAAGATCAAGACTCATTTAATTGATTTAATCAATTAAACTAAAAGGGTAGTATTTATTGTTTTATTATGTGTTAATCATAAATGTTATACTAGATCCATTCCGCTGCGCACTCGTAGTTAATGGTTAACTAGTATTCTAAAATCCCAACAGTGGTATCAGAGCCATCTTATGGCATTTATGGGTTACACATAGATAAACACGCTAGATCCGCTTAAATACTCGCTTTATTTATTTTCTATGGCAATAACATGCATTCTTGCCATAAAATTTTAATCTTGATCTAGATCTAATAAAATTGGGTAGGTTTATTAAATTGGTTAATAAACAAAATTTTATTTTTATCCGTCAAAGACTTTAGCAATCACGTTTGTGATGCATGCTCGTCACCAAGTACCTAGCAACTTGGTGAGGGTCTTTGATCCTCAAATTGGGGAAGACTCACTTGAGATCTTGGATCTTATATGATTTACTGCTTTCATATAGAGTCTGTCTTCTTCTTCTACCCCTTTCTAGTCTGTTTTTATGTGCTTATTTGTTTTCCATTATGAATTGCAAAACGTAATAATACAAGATTCTAGAAATCATAAAAACGGATCTCTACTTATATCGAAACTAGCTTTAAAAGTATGTCATATTAATACACTTATTTTTCCTTGCGAATCGGCAATGTGTTATTTGTTAAAACTTGTTTTTTGAACAAATCTTAATATTGACATAAGATCTATGAAACTTGTTTTCATTATAATCTAATTATTTTGCAAAATCATATTGTCACTCGAGTTGGGCTTACATACCGTAATGATGGCTTATAAACCATCTTCTCAACGACGTGATTTGCAAAATTAATTGGTTTATAATACTTAAAATTACAACACCATTTTGTGCTTTACTAATGATAGACTTGCTATTGCACTACGTGTTCTAGTCAAGCTATCTAGGGTTTGAATGATCTTTAATGTTTCCCGTGTCACATAATGTTTCGGCATCTATGTGATAATTATCCCAAGCACTTGCGCCTTCGGGCGCATGAAGAGTAGGATATAGGGTTTGATCATTCTTTAATGCTTTCCCGCGGTAAACACGCCTAAAACAAAAAAAAAAGTTAACAAAAGGTTTTTCTTAACTTGTGCTAAAGGATGATTGCATGCATCTTTTACACGTTTTGACATTTGTTTCCTAAAACTTATGTGATACCTATTTGAATTTTTAAGTCTATGCCATCCAATTTAATAGCACTTGTTGTGGTTTTTCGCCATCTGGTCAGACCTAGGGCGAATCATGCACCCAAGGCAATTTTTGTCACTGGTCAGACCTTTGCCAACTATTGCATGCTTTAAATTGGTACGACTTAAGTCGAGTTCCCGGTCAGATTCGGAACCCGAGGCATAAGATGAGATGAAACATACTCATGATTTATTACATGTAGAACAAGTTTGTTTGAGATGTTCAATGGTACTCGAAAGAGATGTGAGAACTCCCATCCAAACACTCTACAACAATAAAATTCATGAATCGTCTCATAAATCTAAGAGTTGCACATGTAATGCAATTAACGCTCGACGCTTACCTCTTGCCCTACTTGATATTAGACGGTCGGACCTCTAATATTAAGTGGGAGTGCAAGCAAGGATCTTAGTCTCATAATGATTAATTGGGTAGTTAATTCTTTTGAGAATGTAATTATCAAAAATACTAATCGTTGAACTTTTATTTTGTAGATGAATAATTCTACCTCTTGCTTAAACAACACGGTTGTTAAGTCTTTCCTTGAGAAAATGAAGCTGACTGAACTAACTTTGTTGATTGGTATCGTGCTCTTCGGATAGCGCTCGAAACTGATGACTTGGTTAAATACCTTGAGCAACCTATTCCTGATCTCCCGTTTCTTCCTCCTGGTGTTGAAGGTCCTCAACAAGACCCGGAGTACCACCATACTTGGGTTAAAAGGTCCAGAGAAATTGCTGGCCTTATGCTCATGACTATGTCCCCTGAACTCCAAAGGCTTTTGGAGGGTCATGGCGCATGGTCAATGATGGAGGAGTTGAAAACCATGTTCACTGAACAAGCGGATCAAGAACTCCTTGATGTTGCACGTGCCTTTCACGCGTGTAAACATGAGGATGGACAATCTGTGAGCTCTTATGTCTTAAAGATGAAAGGCTACATAGAGAATTTGGAACGTCTCGGTCATCCCGTGTCACTGAAACTTGCAGTTAGCCTAATCTTAGCCTCACTGAACAAGGATTATGATAGGTTCGTGCAAGATTACAATATGCATGGCCTGGGGAAGACAATACCTGAGCTGCATGCCATGCTCAAGCTACATGAGAAGACGTTGCCAAAGAAGGTTGCGCCTGCTACTGCTAATACTATCAATGCTATTAGGGCAGGAAGGATCCAAAAGCCTAATAAGGCTAAACCGTCTAATGCTGCGAAGGGTAAGAATCATGGCAAAGGGAAGAAAGTAGCAAACTTTACTCCTAGAGCTAAGATTCCCCCTCCACCAAAGAGAGAGAATCCTGCAAGGGACGCCACTTGCCACCAATGCGGTGACATTGGTCATTGGAAGAGAAACTGTCCAGAGTATCTCGCTGAGTTGTGGAAGAAGAAGAAGCTATCTCAAGGAGCTAGCACTTCAGGTATCTTCACTATAGAACTCTTTACTTTTCCTAATAAATCCTGGGTTTATGACACTGGTTGTGGTACTCACATCTGTAATACTACTCAGGGACTAAGGATAAGTAGGAAGCTGAAGCCAGGAGCTTTGAACCTGTACGTGGGCAATGGTCATCGTGCAGCTGTCGAAGCCATTGGTGTTTTTCAATTATTTCTCCCTAGTGGACTAGTAGTCATTTTGAATAATTGTCATTACGCACCTTCTATTTCTAGAGGGATTGTTTCAGTTTTCCGTTTGTATGACGATGGTTTTGTTAACCGTTTTGAAAATAATGCAGTGATTTCAGTTTCTAAAGATAATATGTTTTATTTTCGTGCTATTCCTCGTGATGGTATATATGAAATTGATATGTGTGATTCTAATGCAAACGATAGTTCTATGTAAGTAATAAAAGGGCTAAGTCTAACTTGGACTCTACACTCTTATGGCATTGTCGCCTTGGCCACATAAGTAAAAAGCGCATTAAGCAATTACAAACTGATGGATTGCTTAAGTCAAACGATGATGATTCCTTTGACAAGTGTGTTTCTTGTTTATCTGGAAAGATGGCACGTAAACCTTATTCACATCAAGTGGAGAGGGCTAAAGATCTGCTTGGACTTATACACACCAATGTATGCGGCCCATTCAGAACCGTGTCAAGACAAGGTGTAAGCTACTTCGTCACTTTCACTGACGACTATAGTCGTTATGGTTATGTTTACTTGCTAAAGCATAAACATGAAGTGTTTGAAACATTTAAGGTGTTTCAAAAGGAAGTAGAAAATCAACTCGGTAAAACCATAAAGTCACTACGTTCTGATCGTGGAGGTGAATTTATGAGTTATGAGTTTTTGGATCATCTTAAGGAGCATGGGATTATTGCCCATAGAACTCCTCCATATACACCACAACACAATGGTGTGTCTGAGAGGAGAAATAGAACCCTACTGGATATGGTTCGCTCCATGATGGCACAAACAACTCTTCCAAAGTCCTTTTGGGATTATGCTCTTGAGTCTGCTGCACGCATTCTCAATATGGTTCCAACTAAGAAGGTTGATAAGACTCCATACGAAGTATGGCATGGGCAAGCCCCTAAGTTGTCTTACTTAAAGGTCTGGGGATGTGAGGCTCTTGTTAAGCGTGATACGCTTAATAAACCTGACAAACTTGAACCCAGATCGATTAAGTGTATCTTTGTAGGATACCCAAAGGAAACAATGGGTTACTCCTTCTATTACCCACCTGAGAACAAGGTTATTGTTGCTCGTAATGCTGAATTCCTAGAGAGTAATCTTATGAATCAAGAAGCAAGTGGGAGTTTAGAATATCTTGAAGTAATTCAAGATGAAGATATACATCCTTCTGAAAACACTAGCGATCATGAAGAGGATGATCAAGAAATTGATGAACCTATAAGTGATATAGCTCCCATTCGAAAGTCTACAAGGACTAGGCGTGCTCCTGACCGTATGTGTTTATACATTGACGTTGAGGAACATGAGTTAGGGGATCATGGTGAACCTACTAACTATAAAGCTGCATTAGCAGATCCTGAATCTGAAAAATGGCTTGATGCTATGAATGTGGAGATGCAATCCATGAAAGACAATGATGTCTGGATCTTAGTTGACCTTCCTCCTAACGCTAGAACCGTTAGCGGCAAGTGGTTATACAAGAAGAAGACCGACATGGATGGCAATGTACACACCTTTAAAGCTCGATATGTAGCGAGGGGCTTCACTCAAACCTATGGGGTTGATTATGAAGAAACCTTCTCTCCTGTTGCAGATATCAAAGCTATAAGGATTCTTTTAGCCATAGCCGCGTTCTATGACTATGAGATTTGGCAAATGGATGTTAAAACCGCTTTCCTTAATGGACATCTTTACGAAGAGGTCTATATGAAGCAACCTGAAGGTTTTGTCAATCCTAAATATCCAAACCGTGTATGCAAGCTTCAAAGATCCATTTATGGACTTAAGCAAGCATCAAGGCAATGGAATAAGAGATTTGATGATGAAATCAAGAACTTTGGTTTCACTCAAAATCCCGATGAGCCATGTGTATATATCAAAGCTAGTGGGAGTAATGTAGTGTTCCTAATCTTGTATGTCGATGACATATTAATCATGGGAAAAGACATTCCAACGTTGCAAAGTGTAAAAGCTTACATTGGAAAGTGTTTTGCTATGAAAGATCTAGGAGATGCTGCATATATTCTTGGAATCAAGATCTATCGAGATAGATCAAGACGGTTAATTGGTTTATGTCAAAGTGCTTACATAGATAAAATTTTGAAGAAGTATAACATGGATAATTCCAAACGTGGATTTATTCCCATGCTAACTGATTCAAAATTATCTAAGACTCAAGGAGCATCTACCCCTGCTGAGGTGAAACGCATGCAGAGAGTTCCTTATGCTTCGGCAGTAGGATCAATCATGTATGCTGTCAGATGCACTAGACCAGACGTTGCGTTCTCTCAGAACATGACGAGCCGTTTTCAGCAGAATCCTGGTGAGGATCATTGGACTGCTGTTAAGAACATTCTGAGGTATCTTAGGCATACCAAAGACATGTTTCTGGTTTATGGAGGAGATATGAAACGAGAGCTCAGGGTTGCTTGCTACACTGACGCTGGATATCTGACAGACGCTGATGACACGAAGTCTCAGACTGGATATGTTTTCAAAATGAATGGAGGTGATGTAAGCTGGAAAAGCTCTAAGCAGACCATCCATGCTATCTCATCTACAGAGGCTGAGTATATAGCCGCTTCGGAGGCTGCTAAAGAAGCAGTTTGGATTAGGAAGTTTATTTCTGGGCTTGGTGTTGTTCCCACAAATAATAAACCTATGAAGATGTATTGTGACAATACCAGAGCCATTACTATAGCTAATGAACCAGGAATCACTAAAGGTGCGAAACATTATCGTGCTAAAGTTCACTACCTCCGAGAAGTGATTGAACTGGGTGATATTACACTGGAGAAAGTTCACACATACGACAATTTAGCTGACCCCTTTACTAAGGCTTTGGAACTTAAAAGGCATTCAATGCTTTCGCATGATATTGGTTTGCTTCCAGCTAATAGTCTCATGTAATCTGTGTTATCTTAGTATTTGGATAATTTGGGATTGTAAGACAATTATTATTTTCTGATGAATAAAGATATTTGATGTTTGTTATCGTTCATATAATTATTGTTGTCCTATATTTGTATGTTTAATCCTTGAATATTTGATTATTCTAAACATGTCCATTGTAGGTTAGCAATATGGGAATATTGACTACATTAAGACAAATATGAGTGTTGGTTATATTCTTTGAATATAGTGGACGGTTCCCACCAAACTCATATGTTATTCATAAGGGATGAATATTGGACACCCCGAACTTTCGAATATTACTTTTGGATCCTTGTCATGAGTAAGTTTTCGAAAATGGTGATTAAGTCGTCCTTAGACTTGAGATGCAAACAAGTTGTGCATGTGTGAATATCGCTTCTTGATTATATGTTAAACGCTAGCTTGCAAGAGTTAGTTATAAAGGCTATAGTTGGAAGTGTTGTGAAGCAGCATCCACAGACACTTGTAGTCAATAGAATTTGTTCCTCCACTTGATATAGTGCAGTGAAGTACCACTGGATTCTCTCCAGAATTAATTGGATAATTGTATGGCCGTACCCAAAGTGTGATCAAGATGATTCTTGATACATTTGGACTATCTAAATTAATTCGATCACGAGAAATTAAAATTAAACTATATGGAATGAGTTAGGATCCATATCCATGGTTTAATAGGTACTCGAAACAAAAGGATGATTAGCAAGTTTTTATAATCATATACCATCGTATACTTTTAAGATATTTTTCTTGAAACTATCAACTCAACATTTACTGGTTATAATGAAGTGTTGCTAGATGTTTCATTATGGACGCTGTATGTCTAAACTCTCACAAGTGGGAGCTGTTAAGATATGCGATCGTTTAGCCATCGGTAAATGCGTGAGCCTATCGGGGGCACACACTTAAACACGGAGAGTACGGTTATTATATATTTAATATATATAACTCGTTTATATTTATTAATTTATAATATGCTTCACGAATATATTTAACGGTTTTAGTTTAATCGTTCGACGTTGTAAACTAAATAGTTGACGTTAAATAAAATAAGAATGACAAGTTAAAAATTATAATATATATACGCATTTTTCTTTTGGTCTCAAAAGAATATATGGCTCAAAATAAAGTCATACTTTCATATAGATAAACATAAGACATTTTCTTTATTTCATAAGAAATATTCTGTTTTCTTTCCTTGCGTCTTTGGTTAGCAGAATAAAAGAGAACATAGATTCTCTTGTCTCTGTTTATTATATTGATGAGACTTTATTTTTTTCTTTGTTAGCAAGTATTGTTGACATAGAGTATATATTCCTTTTTTTTATCAAAATTAGATGATATAAAAGGTGGGGTAATTGTTATTCGGATGGTAGCAAGAAACCAAAATCCAATAGCAGAAACTCTAGTTGTGATTTATTTTCTTTTCTTCTTAGTTCAGCCATTCGAACGTAATATCTTTTTGATATTCGAATTGGTTTGAAGCAAGAACATAACACTTGTTGTTAGTATTCGTTAAGCAACCACTAGCACCGTAACGTATTCACTTGACGTGTGTGTGAGCAACCGGTGGAGACGGTTATTTTACCGTTGAGTTTCAAGATCAAGACTCATTTAATTGATTTAATCAATTAAACTAAAAGGTTAGTATTTATTGTTTTATTATGTGTTAATCATAAATGTTATACTAGATCCATTCCGCTGCGCACTCGTAGTTAATGGTTAACTAGTATTCTAAAATCCCAACATTATATACCCTTTTTTTTCGGCTATTTCCGTACACGGTATGTTGATTCGCTAAACCCTTTCCTTAGGAACACCAGCTATTTCCATTTAAGAAAACAATCCAAGCTAGGACACATAACCCTTCACCGTGAATCGCTAGTCCCAAAATCACAACAATCCAACAAATTGGATCTCTTTCCGTCTTCTCATCGAACACTTTCAGCAACATCCAACCTCGCACATTTAGAATAGACATCCATTGACGCATTACTCAAACTCAAGCCACATCTCAACTTCACCTCATGTACTCGTTTATGAACCTTTACACGAATCATGAATGAGTCTAGGCTATCATCCCTTATATAGAGTCACTATGTATTGTGTCAATTTCCAGAACCCAAAAGTAGCCAATAAAAGTGCAAAGTTTGTTAAGAGTGGATAAATAAAAGTAAATTGCATATGTATCGTAAAAATAGGTGAGCAAGTTACACTATGTCTCAGATATTATCCCATGTGCTTTGTTGTATAGCTAAATTCCTATAAAATAGGTATACTTTTATTTTAAATGGTTGAGACCTATTTTTAACATCATCCTACGGCTGAGAATGAATGCCACGTCACCTTTATTTCTCTTAGTAGCGCCAACAATAAAGAAGTATAATACGTTTCCTCTTCCTCTTTAACCTAATACACACAATCCTAAATTCATTCCACATCCACCATTAACCTAGCCGCCATCCTCCACCACGTCCCTAACCAAGAGGGTCTTATGCCGATGAAACCACCAGTAACAAAAATACATCTCTTACCACAGACCTAAGGCCGCCTCCACTTTTATTGTCGTCTACCGAACTATTGACATGGTTTTTGTGGACTAGGGGGTTTTAGTGTGCTAGGTGGCTTCAATGTGTTTGTGGTCGTTTTGTTATCTTAGGTTTTCAAATGAATATTGGCTGGTGGTCGGACGTTGCTGGATGTGGTGGTCTCAGTTCGTGGTTATCGGAATGTTGGGCGTGACGATGGCCGTGCCGCAGATGCGGCTCAGAGATCAGAAATTATTTCCGCTCAATTCGATCAGGTAAGTAAATCATATAAATTTATGTATTGGGCGTCTTTACTTTTTCTATAAAGACCGGTTCTTGATTGATTTCTTAGGTTTAAGGTATTTAGTGTTTGGTTTGTATTTTGGTTTTAAATGGTAAGTGGCGAAGGTCTTTGTTTTAGCATTTTTAGTGGTTGTGGCTTATTTTGTTTTCGGCTTATTATCATAAGCTCTTTTTGTGGCTTATTTTGATTATTTTTTCTGGCTTATATAACCTTGTTATGATGTATAAGCCGAAAGGTTTTTAAAATAAGTCACAAAAAGTGAGCTTATGAAACATAAGGCCAAAACCAAATAAGCCATAAGCCGAGGTTTTATTGTACGTCATTTAGTTGAGATGCCCATTTCGTAAGAAACATATTACATACTGATTAAGATTAATATTTTACTTACTTTAGGTTTTACCCTTGGTAAGATGAATACTAGATTTCTAATCATCCTGCTGCAATAGCCAATATGATACAATAATAGATATATTTTTTTGGCTTAAATTTTATTTAAGAGACATAAATATGTTTTTTGTGTATTTAAGGTGTCTCGGATGCTTTCTGGTCTATCTTGCTGCAATGAGGAAGGATGCCTTCTCCGGGTGCTTTCCTGAAAATAGGTTGGTGATGTCATTTTAGCTTGACGTGTTATTACTAGGTTAATTTGTAACCTGTTATTACTAGGTTAATAATTGGCTGATTAAAGTTAAAAATAATGTACTAGAAGAAAATGAGTTCAGGGATTCCAATCTATTATATACAAAATGATAACCAAGTTTAACTGAGATATGTGTTTCTGTTACCAGATTTGATAAAATTATTACTCAGTTTGATTAAGATTTGTTTTGCTATTATAAGATTTGACAAAATTATAACTGAGTTTTATTAAAATTTATGTTTTTGTTATTACATTTGACAAAATAATAACTGACTTTGCTGAAGAAAAATTACAAAGGGATGGTATTCAAGTGGGAGGCGAAATGATAATGGCATTAGTGGTAGCCAATATGAAGGGCTGATGATGATCATAGCCTGTTATCTATCTTGGAGTTTCATTTACATTGTCGAGGTACCATATTTTTCACCTATTACACTGGTGGGTCGGGCAATGGGTTGGGTTTGGGTAAAAAATACACTGCTTTTTTTATCTATCCAAGTATTGACCAACCAACTCTTTTCTTTGAGAATCTTGAGTTTGGCAAATTTGTAGTTGGAACCGAGGTGCGTTTCATATATCAACTCTATTTTTTGTTTGCATGTGAGAACCATGTAATGGTCATTTTGGTTATTGTGAATTGGAGTCAATTGCAAAGAAGCTAGTTGAGCCTAATTATTGGAAAAGGGATGACAACAATCATCGGAGGTAGACATTCAGTGACAGCAGTAGAGAAAGTTGGAGTGGCGGATGTTATGAGTCACATCTCAACACTTAGTGGTACAAGTTTGGAATTGTTGGAAGGAAAGATACTCCCCGGTGTTGATGCCCTTGGTGAAGCAGTGGCTGTTGTTGTGTAAGAAATAGTCCTGATACGTGATCTAGTTTTTTTATTAAGTGTCAGCTCACCATGCTTATGGTTTAATGTCAGTAAACACGTACATGAGTTTGTTATAGATCTTCATAAAAGTAAGGTCCTATTGTTGTGTTCCCAAAAAATAGAGGCGTCCCTCTAAGATCTTAATATATTGTTTTCCATTTCATGATGTATCCATATCTTCCTTGTAGAGTATTTTGAATGCGAATTGTGCTTTTATCAAATAAATACCAGATGAGTTGGCGTTAGATGACATTAAGATTGGATGACAGTAGAATGGACAGGCACCATGAGTGAATTGGATAAGAAACATAAAAAGGAAAACTAGGAAAGGCTTGAAGAAGCGACGAATATACTCTTCCTCAAGGTCAGCACCGTTCCTTTTGTATGTTTACATTGGTTTGTGAATGATTTTTTTTCCTCTTTTAGGGTTCATACCAACCTACTGATATGACTCGGTTTACACCATAGTTTTATGGGTAATCAGAGTTACGCTTCATTTATTTATTTATTTATTAGTTTCCTATATGTTGTATATTATTCCACATAGATCACTCTTGGGTTTTGTTGTTTAGTGTGTTTCCTATATGTTGTATAATGACCAGTTATTTTATTTTATTTGTACTTTATCTATCTTGGAATTTTATTTTTGCATGGGAGGCTTTGAGGCGGATTATGTGTTTTTTGGAATCTGTGACATAACAGTGTTGTCAAATAACCTTAGAAGTTGCTGAGATTGTTGTTGTGTCTACTTAAAACTAAAATTAGCGTTTCATTTTAGTCGAATGCACAAAGCATGAATGAAAAGTTCTTGGGTTACGCTGAACTTCCAGTGAAAGCTCTCATAACGTTATGTATGTATATATTTTCAATGGTTTAGTGGCTTAATGAGGGTTAATTCCAACGGTAGACGGATACATCTCTTTCTATGGAGTCTAAATACGTTATGAGAGCTCATTTGATGGTAAAAAATGAAATAAAGGTCATGATTGCAGTGTTATAGTGCATCTGCTTCATGTATTGGCAGCAACAGTTCGAATGATGACTTGGGAGGTTCTTGCAGCTGACCTTATACAATGCGGGCAAAAGGAAGTGAGATGATATGTTGGATCATCCTTTAAAAGATGTTACGTTTCCGGATGATACTCCCGCATATGGGAATTAATACTATCGCTTAAACTCTAGACTTCATGATCGCTATTGTCTAATTGTGGTTATCTTACAAGGGCATATAATAAATTTCTCTTATCCTCACACTAACATTGTCTTTGTGGCGCTATCATGAACAATATAACTTTAGTGGTTAGGAAGTTGATATTGTTTTGCATTGTTTTAGATAGGCTAGGAGGTTAATCATGAATTCGTCACATACTTACTGACCTTATCTTTTTTTGAAGGTGGCTTTATGTGCTGTGGACGACATTTGACATAAATAGTTATAGAATACGCCTATATGAATAAAGCCATAGCTTTATGTTTTTCAATATTCCCAGCTATGATTAGGCCAATAGCTCTCTATGTGACTAATATTCCTTGAAGTCAATAAAAGGTAATAATCTCAAACAATCAAGTCTTGACATTACAGACCATGTTGTGGTTCATTCTTTGTGAGTTCATACAAGGGTATCACTACTTCTTCATGATCAACCAAATATGTACTAACTGATTTTCATTAGGTATGCATTCTTAGATATTTATGTTGGATGTTTTTTATTTTCAAAAACCAAATCTGATATTTAATGGCAAACTACTTGTTTGAATAGCAGTTTAGTCATATTGTTTCTTTTAATCATTTGAGCTTGTAGATGCATAGATGTTAGTTTTTTTCATAATATCGCATGCCTCTTTTTTAGTAGTTTATGCTTTGAAGCAAGTTTAGAGATGGAAGGTCAAGATTTTATAATCTTGATTCTAGCATTTAGAGGGTTGAAAGCCAATATTCCATGGGCATCCGAATTTTGTTGCTAACTACATAGTCTTCATCCAAGTTAATTCCAATTTGGGATTTCTTTGTGAAGAACTATTACTCCAGCACTTATGATCTATTTCTTTAGTTAATCACATTCTTGGTTGATCATATACTCAGTAGTCAGTATTTATTTATGTTGATCATGTACCGCATAGTATATTTCAAGACCATATCTTATGCAGCAAGCTTCAGTAATTCCAAATTTATTAAAATATACATTGTTATCGTATCTTTGTTACAACATCAGGCTGCAACATACAACATGGTATGTAATGTCCAAACTTGAGTTCTCGAAAACGTCTACTGAATAATCTTAATAAAATATAAATGACATAGAGTTCGGTCAAAAAAAAGTCTACACTTCAAACGAGTAACGAGCATTGTTAGTTATTATCTCATAAATAATGTACCGTTTTATCTACAATTTTACTAAATGTTTTTATGCGTTCTTCGACACATGTTAAGATTTTTTGCTTGAATTGAGTTATGGCACGTTACAAACGGTTTGCAATTACAATTTGATCTTTACTAGTTATATTTTGAACCTTACATGAAGCCCTCACCACAATATCGCATATAGTTGATTATTTGTAGATAGGAATTTCCGCCGCTATGCGCGGGTACTCGCCTAGTATATACAAATGTGCGGATTGATCATTTACAGGTGTATTGATGGAAGAATGTTTTTACAAAGTGATTTTTTGTAAACTTCGGACATTATTTAGCATATATATGTGATATATATTTGTATTAGTTTGTAGATTTGCATTCTCAATAAAAAGGCTTCGCAACGAGATAAAATATATCTAACATATTGAGTGAATTAGCTCATAACCTGTCACACCCCACCATGGCGGAATATGGGGCGCGATGTATGGATAGCATCACAACATGGCGTGTATATAGAGATAACTAAATGAAATAAGAAATGTCATAAATGGCGACACAAATGTCATGACAATATCTCAACATGCAGGAGTCTAGGTAAATAGGTAACAGTACTACCATTTACCCGAGACAAACAAATAACACAAACATATCAAACATATAGGTGCCAACATGCATCACTTATAAAAAAAACATAAAGGTAAACTAAGAAGGAAACAGAGATATCCTTCTATATGCATTCCTACGCTCTCCAAATCCTAGCCACATAAGTTCTCACGCTTAACCACGTTATCACCGGAAAGAGACACTAAAACACGTCAACATAAATTTGGTGAGAGTCATACGTTTAGACTCTAACGCTAAATCAGTTACAAGCTGTGAATAACAAACACCAATACAATAACATATGGACAATGTGCTACAAGTATGCATTGACAACTAAAAATTCAAGATCAAATATTTCAAACCAAATCCAAGGCCCACAGTCTTACCAAACATCATGGTACCATAGATGATCACACTATGTACCTATCCTAAGGCCACTACCTTGTCATTAACCATTGGTCCCATAGACGATCACGCTATGTACCTATCCCAAGGCCACTACCTAGTAATTAACCATTGGTCCCATAGGCGCTCATACACCTATGTACCTTTCTAATCCAGATCATACACAAATAAGAATCACATAGCAGTTAATCACATAATGTACACACAAGTCCATCTCAACCTTAAAAATATTCACAACATCAATTTATAAACAACTCAACACAGTGTCTCTTCCATCCCATCTGGAAGTCAAAAATAAAAGTAAACATGGGATTATGAAACTCACCTGATAGCTTCTTCACAAGTCCTTGCACTAGCAACGAGCTAACAAACCAAAAACACACAATCAATACCCGAACCAATCACCAAGATGGCTCATCAACCTATGATGGACATCTAGCCTATTCCCATATAATTACCTCATTGTTAAGTTCTAATCACCCCATTACCCTTCCTTAACAAGTCCCTAACTTGGTTAAGTTTAATAGCTATCCCGTTCATAATTTTACACAAAACAGTCCCAGTTTTAGGTCTCAAAACTTTAAGTCAAACGTCCACTTAAATATACCCATGGTTTCTGTAAAAGGAATATTCACACTTTCATACATGTTAGTTAAAACCTCCCACTTGACCTAATCTTAAAGCTACTGTTAAGGCCCCGATATATGTGTATATATTGCTACCTATCCAGAATTCACTGATTTTAAACGTATGAAAAGTTTATTACCATTAGAGGGTCTTACCCTAAACCACAATCTTAGCCCAAGTTCAGATACTCACTACAATATATAAACCATCTCTCATGTTCGTGAGAAGATCCCAAAGCAACCCTAAGTACCCCAAACAACCCAAAACTTAAAAAGAAAACAGGCTGAATTCAAAACTGTTTTAATATCCGACTGTTGTAACCTGTTTTTGACCCACTTCCCGACCTCCAATTTAGTTCTAGTTTCTTGAATTGGAAAGCCACTTCAAATACCTTTTCAGGCTAGTTTGATCGCATCTTGAATGTTCCTAGAACTCCAGATATGATCAAAACAATTGACTCAAAATTCTGCCCAGTTTTTAAAAACGGGTTTAACAAAATCAACCTCATTAATTAACCCTAATCCCTCTAATTACAAGCCCTAATTTATTTAATCATTAAAATATGATTAATATACTGTTTTTAATTAAACCCTAATCTAATCCATCATATGATCATAGAAACATTAAAAACATTTAATATGAAAAGGGTTAAGAAGGTTTTACCTTTGAATTAATAGAAGATGAAGAAAACCTAATTTTTGAAGAACCCTAATTGGCCACCATTGATGAATTTAGGCTAGGATATGTTATGGAGGTTAAAAACTGATTATTATGGTTATGAGTTGGGTTTGGTTAAGTCCTAAAGACCCCCTAATCCCATTACAAGTCCATTGGGCCTGTTTTGGGCTTTTCCCTTATTTCTTTCTTCTTTGGTGCGTCTAAACCGACCCAAACACCCCTAAATTCGTTTTTTTATTATTATTCAATATTATGTTATTAATATTACTTTAATTTTTCGTAATTTATTTCAGCTCCTAAAGCTTCCAAAACCACAAAACCGTAAAACTAGTCAAATTTACGCGTTTTACAGTAAAAGACGTAAAATATACACTTTTAAAAAAAAATCTCAAATTTTGCAATAAACTTTATAACTAAGTTCTAAATGACTTAAAACCATCCCGAAAAATATTCATATGACTAATTACCTCATCCACGACCTCTAAATACAAAACTATAAATCGTAAAAATACGATTTTCTATAATACATATATGTATACTTAGAACCACCAAATAACACCATCTCACTTCATAGTCACTACCATGTGAACTCATGAACATGAAATTATCACACATCGTTTCATTCACAAGGTACCCCGTACCGGAAACGATATCCAAACCACAATCTATACACACCAATAAGCACATAAACACGTAAAGACTCGCAACTAGCACAAAATAAAACTAAGTGACGAACCTCAAAACCAGGGTTGTCACATCACTCCCTCCTAATAGAAATCTCGTCCCGAGATTTACTCCTTAGGATCAAACACACAGACAACAAATCACACGAGGATACTTGTTCTAAAAGAACTCCTCTCATTTCCACGTGAACTTTAGTTCAAGTTTCAAAATACCACATATACAAACCAAAAACAATTAAACTCATTGCCCAACTCTTGACCTCATAGTCAATCAATCTCCTAGATGACTCTTTGATAAAACAAAGACTCTCATTAACACAAGTCCCGAATAACCGTACATGCAAAATGCATTCTCAAATAACCTTTATCAATCTCAATACATGAAACGTATCATGTATACAACTCATTTCCCCCAGGTAATTCTATGCTCATAAGCTAATGGTCCATCGTGTCTATAGAGATAACTAAATGAAATAAGAAATTTCATAAATGGCGACACAAATGTCATGACAACATCTCAACATGCAGGAGTCTAGGTAAATAGGTAACAGTACTACCATTTACCCGAGACAAACAAATAACACAAACATATCAAACATATAGGTGCCAACATGCATCACTTATAAAAAAAAATATAAAGGTAAACTAAGAAGGAAACGGGGATATCCTTCTATATGCATTCCTACGCTCTCCAAATCCTAGCCACATAAGTTCTCACGCTTAACCACGTTATCACCTGAAAGAGACACTAAAACACGTCAACATAAAGTTGGTGAGAGTCATAGTTTTAGACTCTAACGCTAAATCAGTTACAAGCTGTGAATAACAAACACCAATACAATAACATATGGACAATGTGCTACAAGTATGCATTAACAACTAAAAATTCAAGATCAAACATTTCAAACCAAATCCAAGGCCCACAGCCTTACCAAACATCATGGTACCATAGATGATCACACTATGTACCTATCTCAAGGTCACTACCTTGTCATTAACCATTGGTCCCATAGACGATCACGCTATGTACCTATCCCAAGGCCACTACCTTGTCATTAACCATTGGTCCCATAGGCGCCCATACACCTATGTACCTTTCCAATCTCGATCATACACAAACAAGAATCACATAGCAATTAATCACATAATGTACACACAAGTCCATCTCAACCTTAAAAACATTTACAGCATCAATTTATAAACAACTCAACACAGTGTCTCTTCCATCCCATCTGGAATTCAAAATCAAAATTAAACATGGGACTATGAAACTCACCTGATAGCTTCTTCACAAGTCCTCGCACTAGCAACGAGCTAACAAACCAAAAACACACAATCAATACCCGAACCAATCACTAAGATGGCTCATCAACCTATGATGGACATCTAGCCTATTCCCATATAATTACCTCATTGTTAAGTTCTAATCACCCCATTACCCTTCCTTAACAAGTCCCTAACTTGGTTAAGTTTAATAGCTATCCCGTTCATAATTTTACACAAAACAGTCCCAGTTTTAGGTCTCAAAACTTTAAGTCAAACGTCCACTTAAATATACCCATGGTTTCTGTAAAAGGAATATTCACACTTTCATACATGTTAGTTAAAACCTCCCAGTTGCCCTAATCTTAAAGCTACTGTTAAGGCCCCGATATATGTGTATATATTGCTACCTATCCAGAATTCACTGATTTTAAACGTATGAAAAGTTCATTACCATTAGAGGGTCTTACCCTAAACCACAATCTTATCCCAAGTGCAGATACTCACTACAACATATAAACCATCTCTCATGTTCGTGAGAAGATCCCAAAGCAACCCTAAGTACCCCAAACAACCCAAAACTTAAAAAGAAAACATGCTGAATTCAAAAATATTTTAACCTCCGACTGTTGTAACCTGTTTTTGACCCACTTCCCTACCTCCAATTTAGTTCTAGTTTCTTGCATTAGAAAGCCACTTCAAATACCTTTTCAGGGCTAGTTTGATCGCATCTTGAATGTTCCTAGAACTCCAGATATGATCAAAACAATTGACTCAAAATTCTGCCTAATTTTTAAAAACGGGTTTAACAAAATCAACCTCATTAATTAACCCTAATCCCTCTAATTACAAGCCCTAATTTATTTAATCATTAAAATATGATTAATATAATGTTTTTAATTAAACCCTAATCTAATCCATCATATGATCATAGAAACATTAAAAACATTTAATATGAAAAGGGTTAAGAAGGTTTTACTTTTGAATTAATAGAAGATGAAGAAAACCTAATTTTTGAAGAACCCTAATTGGCCACCATTGATGAATTTCGGCTAGGATATGTTATGGAGGTTAAAAACTGATTATTATGGTTATGAGTTGGGTTTGGTTAAGTCCTAAAGGCCCCCTAATCCCATTACAAGTCCATTGGGCCTGTTTTGGGCTTTTCCCTTCTTTCTTTCTTCTTTGGTGCGTCTAAACCGACCCAAACACCCCTAAATTCGTTTTTTTATTATTATTTAATATTATGTTATTAATATTACTTTAATTTTCCTTAATTTATTTCAGCTCCTAAAGCTTCCAAAACCACAAAACTGTAAAACTAGTCAAATTTACGCGTTTTACCGTAAAAGACGTAAAATATACACTTTTAAAAAAAAACTCAAATTTTGCAATAAACTTTATAACTAAGTCCTAAATGACTTAAAACCATCCCGAAAAATATTCATATGACTAATTACCTCATCCGCGACCTCTAAATGCTAAACCGTAAATCGTAAAAATACGATTTTCTATAATACATATACGTATACTTAGAACCACCAAATAACACCATCTCACTTTATAGTCACGACCATGTGAACTCATGAACATGAAATCATCACACATCGTTTCATTCACAAGGTACCCCGTACCGGAAACGATATCCAAACCACAATCTATACACACCAATAAGCACATAAACACGTAAAGACACGCAACTAGCACAAAATAAAACTAAGTGACGAACCTTAAAACCAGGGTTGTCACATAACCCGTGTTAAACACGGGATTTGATAATAAATATTTATAGTCAAAGTAAAATAGGTTGCGGTAATGTGGATAATTTACACAAACATAAATTTCGAATACTGTATCGGGAAGGAATTGGAATGGAATAATATTGATTCAGACAGAAGAAAAGGTTCTCGATTGACTCAAACACTTTACCTAGGAAGAAGAAAAAACTGAATATTTCACATAGTGCTTTTAATTTATTTCGTTCCTTTCGCTCAATGAGAAAATGAGTCCAATTCTAAAGGATCAACTGTGGATTTGCTTTTTACTAATCCGGTGGTCTAGGTGGGTGGTAGATGGTGGTGGTAGCCATGGAAGGAGATAGAGAGAAGGTTGTGTGTGAAAGTAAAGAAAATGTATTAAGAACACAAATGAAAACACAAGCAACACCCCTCCTTGGAAGCCTTGGAGGGGTATATATAGTCACACACCACACTTAAACTATACAGCGTTTCCTAGTCTAGTCTATGCGTGTGTGACTATGATAACTAATGTGAATTCTTAAATGTCGTCACATAAAGTGAATTTCCAACAATCTTCCTCCATGGGACGATGTGTAGAATTCCTTACAATATTCTTCCTAACAAGTACATAATGATTAAGAACAAAAGCTTCCATGAAGCGTCCAATGTTGATGATGTCTTCTAAGGCCTTTGACTTCAAGTCTTCATTTTAAAACGACTCATCTTTAATGTAGCTTGTAGTAGAAATACTGTAACGGCACGAGCTAAGTAATCCATATACTTCTGGTTAAGGAGAAGCTTCTGAATTAACTTCCCCCTAATTCATGCCACATAAACTGGATGTAGAAGCTTTTAAATAGCTTCCCCCTAAACCGACAATCCTCGTAAGCAACTTCAAAGCTTTCAATAAAGCTTAGAATGATTAAGCGCACAACGAAATTTATAAAGCAAACCCCATCATATAACATGATAATGTTGCTATGAGGGATTGAAGTAAGGGGCACACCAAGTAGATCAACAACGTCTCTTCTCACGCTTGAATAATTCTTCTAAATTTTTCTTCCCCCTGAGATTTCAAGTTATGCATATAGAAAGAATCAAGACATTTGTTTCCCCACATAGTTGAAGAAAGTAAACCAATCCCAAGTATGAAGCTCAAATACTGAAGTAGACACTTTATCCCATTCATGAAGTTGACATCGTAACACCAGAGTCAATTAAGTCCCGGAAATGCACATATCTTCTTCCGGAGATGCACCAGAGTCAATAAAGTCACGGAAGTGCATATCTCTCCATATAGGATAATGATGATGAATAATTGCAACAACAAAACAATTTAAACATCGAATCAGTAGTGTACCGTTTAGAGATTGATAACGCCACGAGTTAAAACACTGATTTTCTCTGCGGTTATGACAAATGTCTTCCCGGAATGTCTTCAAATCAAAAGAAGGTATGAAGTTCATCACGTGTACTCGTTGTGCGTTTAATGTGTCTTCTTCTTCCCCCTTGATGGTTTCGAAACTCGGAACCAGCAATAAATCGTACGCACATGTACCTGAAATCTCGTGAGAATAATAAATAAGATGAATTATATATTTTGTGAGAATCAGTTGTTGATCGAAATTCTCTACTCATAAACTCTCCATGGCCATCTTTACCAACCCCCTTGTAGGCAATTTGAAGTGACCACTGATAGAATGAACCATATACATCAAACGTGAAACTGAATAAGAATCCTTTGATCTTGTGACTTAAGCTTGTACTATTGTTGAATGAGGAACGGTGGAGAAATCTCTAAGTACCCAATACATCACTGAAGAAGTTATAAGCACAATACCTCTTGAAATTATCCACGTCGACTAAGCGCGTGACACTGAGTACAACAATGTAACCCCTTTAAGTGATATTTATCCGAGTCATCAACCAACCACCCCGAACCCGGAAACCAGATAAACAAGTCTTCATCCTAAGATTAAGCACGAGCAAGTTATATTTGAAAGATAAAATAAGTACACGCCTTCAAAAAATCCGTCTTTAGCTTCAAATTAATAATACCAAATTCAATCCGTAGCCACTAAAATTCAAAATAAGCCATTTTTCTCGGTCTCGTCAGAATAAATTTTGTCACTTTGTCTCGTCACCTTTATCACTTGGTCTCGTCTTTTTGTCTCATCATTGTGAATTTATAACTCGGTATCAATAAATATCGGGCTCAATCCAAAAATAAAGTCCGTAAACCGATTAATCCAACATGGTTCATTTTGCAACATTCAAATATTTAATCGATCATCTCGAATTCGATTGCAAAAATAATCGACCCACACGTCAATCATATATGAACTTTGGCCACATATAGCAACAGTATGGCCGCATTATGAAACCAATGCCACCATTCGTGTGCACAATAATACATCCAAACGTTTTACATCAGATATGCAATAGGGCCCAACTAAGTGACTTAACTTGGCCCTTCTCTAATTATTGGTATAAAACCCACCAACACGTGGCCCATAACATTTGAAATAATAAAACGTGTAGGGTGGCTAACATTTGAGATATCATTTGTCCAGACAACTTGCAACTAAAAAACGTGTATCCCCATCCAATTACACGTGGGATGTTAGAAAGCAAGTGATGACCCAACTAATGGATAAAAACAATGATCCCTAATTTTTTCTCACACATATCTATAACCCTAATCCCACACTTCATTATATACACCTCCATCCTTAATCTCTCCCAAACCGTCATATATCCCCAGCCACCCAACTTCAAAACAATGAGTCCATCTCAAATCTCTAAAAAAAATCAAATCATCTCAAGTCTTCATCATATTTTCTCCGTCTCTTTCTTACTAACATATCAACTCATTAACACTCCAAAGAACAATCGCATCTCCATACCAAATCTTGGTTACCCTACATATTCGAATGAATACCAAACACATATGTTTATATCAGATCCATGAGAGTCTCAAGATCTATGAGAGTCTCATAAACATCAAAGATAGGTGCATAATTATGATTGCATGTGTCTGATTTGTGTGTCAACGAATCAAAGATTGAATATAACATAATTGTTATAGTTCTCTCTTTATTTTCGTAAATTGATAAGATGGATTAAACCATTTACATAAAGATCTATGATGTTTAAGTTCGTTTTCGTGATTGATCTTAAGTAGATCATGCTTAGCATATTGAGCCACGAAAAAAAAATTATTCTGAGATCTAAATGTTTTGTTAAGGTCGAGTCTAAGTAGGTGTTGTGAGTAGTGTAAAAGACGACGGGAAAAAGATAGATTGAGTCGGGGTTTGTAGAGTCAGTGATGGTGAATGTTGTGGGAGGTGGGTAGGTCTCGGTAATGTTTATAAAAAAACATGGTCTTAAGTATTGTTAAACTGGTCACAATGTTTTACTTTTAAACAGCATCGCAATAAATTTGTTAACCCATCGCAATGTTTGTTTCCAAAAGAAAACCCATCGCAAGTCAAGATAAGCCATCGCAGTCTAATGCATCCATCGTAACAAGATGTCCCATCGCGATGGTACCCATCGCAATGGTACCCATCGCAATGGCAGCCATCGTAATGGTAGCCATCACAATGGTAGCCATCGCAATGGTAGCCATCGCAATGGTAGCCATCGCAATGGTGGCCATCGCAATGTTTAAAAATTGAGTCCGTCGCAATCAATGCGATCGTACTGTAAAGCAGAAACCTTATCCGAGTGTACTTTTTCCTGATTTTCAGGATCTTACTTTTCTGGGTATCATCTTCATCATCATGTGTATAAAAAATACCAGAAAAAAATCTAGAAAATGCTGTTAAAAATCAGATAAGTAAACATTGACCATGGGAAAACCATTTGACCAGGATATAATAACCAGTAAGACAAAAATATAACTGTTTTGATGGACTGATTGTAAACGAGACAAAGAGTTGTGATAAATTCAGACCAAAAAAATAGACAAAAATATAACTGTTTTGATGGACTGATTGGATGTAAACGAGACAAATAAATATTAAAATATTGAGACCAGGAATTATGACCACCAGACACTATTTTTGTAACAAAAAAAATTAAACAGATTCGTAAAAAAAATGTTTAACAGATTTTGAGACAGAAAAAATTTAGACCACCAAAAACAATAACAAAAAACACAACCCAAGGATTGAACCGAGGCTCTTATGCCAATTGTGGATTTGCTTTTAACTATAATCCGGTGGTCTAGGTGGGTGGTAGATGGTGGTGGTAGCCATGGAAGGAGATAAAGAGAAGGTTGTGTGTGAAAGTAAAGAAAATGTATTAAGAACACAAATGAAAACACAAGCAACACCCCTCATTGGAAGCGTTGGAGGGGTATATATAGTCACACACCACACTTAAACTATACAACGTTCCTAGTCTAGTCTATGCGTGTGTGACTATGATAACTAATGGGAATTCTTAAATATCGTCACATAAAGTGAATTTCCAACATCAACCCTATGGGCCTTAAGCAAAAATTACCGACTTACTTCTGGTTATAAAAATTCATATAATCTGCATGTTGGTTAGAATTTGGTTCAAGATGTGATTTCACTGATTTGTATTTTCTGATTCCATTGATAATCGTATGGACTTGATATATGTTGTACAAAACATAAGAATTGTAGGCTTGAATGGACTTGAGGTTTTATTTTAAGCAATTAAGCGTGTCCTTTAATTTGTATGTCATGAAACAAATGAACTACTATTGAGAAGACAACTAAAAGTAAGAAACTATAATACTACTATTCTTTTGGGGATTCAAATCATTGAGAAGGTCCATAAAAGACGTCGTCTCTGTTTGGATCAATGTGATGACCATTGTTAATGCAATAATGCCTAAAAACGTTACTTGCATTTTTCGGTCTCGCTTTGTTTTGATTACGACAATATGTAAAAACAAGCATTTACGAAAACAACGAAAAACGAATTCTTGAGTTCAAGTATTTTTTCATTTTACCCATTTTCACTTAAGGTATGAATAAACAAGTACTAACCTTAATCAAGTGATCAAGTGATTTAAACTTTCTTAAAACTCACTTTTTATTAAGTGTGACAAGTTTTTATTAAACTTTCTTTTTAAGAAAATGTTTTATTAAATTAATTATTTGAAATTTGAAATGGCATATTCTTATTTGGTTAGGAATATCCTTTCAGGATATTTTTTATATCCAGATAAGACCTCCACCCCTAAAGGACAAAAAATGGAGCGGAGTCTAGGCAGCGGTTCTCTAGTGCCTAGGCGGTTCCTTATCGATAAGGAACCGTCGGCTGAGCTAAGGAACCGCGGCTAGATATATCCATTGGGCCTTTGTCCTATAAATAGTGGACCATTCTCAGCTTTTCAAATCACCTCTTTTGCACATCTATTTCCAGATTCAAACTCTCTTCTTTAATCACTCAAATCTTTGATCATTTGTTTGATTACTACTTGTTTAAGAAGTGAATCTTGTTCTTCCATCCCTTCCTCTCCAAGTGCAAAGAGAAGAACACTATCCTTGTGAAGTGTTGAGTCCACCATCAAAGATCCATTGAAGATCTACTTTTATACATTTGTTGTTGTGTCTTAGTTGAGAAGATCCAAGTAGTTGTGTCTATTTGGAAGTTGTGTATGTACTAAGTATAGTTGTGTAGATTGGTCCTAACTACGATTAGGGCTCGACTTTTAGCATAGAGTCGGAAATTGAGTAAGCGACGTGTACGGTTTTCTCCACCATAAGGAGCTTGTTGTGTAGTGAACTCTCGAGTAAGGAGTACTCGAGGAGTGGAGTAGGAACGAGGAGTGAGCCTCGTTTCCGAACCACTATAAATCCTTGGTGTTCAGTTTGATCTTTCTTTACCTTTAACTCTTTACATTCTTTATTCTTTGTGCATATATATTTGTTAGTATTAGCTTAGTTACACTATCATTGTTTATATTGTGCATAATAATATTTCACACATTTCCTCAAGTCTAAGTTTTTGAAAAAGGATTTTTGAAAACCACCTTTTAACAAGTAAATTATAAGAAACTATTCAACCCCCTCATTCTAGTTTCTACAATTGGTATCAGAGCGTGGTTGCTCAAGAATTTTTAAAGTATATTGTATTTTAAAACTTGAATCGATCTATGGATTCCAACAAATACCTAGATGGGCAATCTATGCAAAGACCACCACTTTTTGAAACCGATAGTTTTATCTATTGGAAAAATAGATTTGAAACTTATGTGAAATCAAAAGATTTAGATCTTTGGCATGTTATTACCAATGGTGATTTTTTACCTTATCAATTTAATGAAGTTTCTAAAACATAAGAATTGGTCACTTTTGACAAAGCTAATGACGATACTAAAAAGAAACTTTCAACAAATAATGAGGCTAAAATGGTGATTTATAATGCTTTACCTAAGAAAGAGTATGAAAGGATTTTTATGTGTGAAACCGCTAAAGATATTTGGAACACTCTTTTAGTAACCCACCAAGGTAATAGCCAAGTCAAAGAAAGCAAAATCGATCTTCTTGTCCAACAATATGAACAATTTGTCATCTTAGAAGATGAAACTATTGATAGTGCATTTGCTAGGTTTAACACCATTATTACTAGTCTAAAAGCACTTGATGAAGGTTTTTCTAGCAAGAATAATGTTAGGAAGTTTCTAAGGGCTTTACATCCAAAGTGGAGAGCAAAAGTCACGGCGATTGAAGAATCGAAAGATCTCTCAACTTTATCACTCGATGAACTCATAGGCAACTTGAAGGTTCTTGAGATGATAATTTTGAAGGACACGGAATTAGTGAAAACCAAGAGTGAAAGGAAATCTCTTGCACTTAAAGCCAAGAAGGCACAAAGTAACCACGATAGTTCCTCGGAAAGCGATGACGAGGAGTATGCATTAGCGGTGAGATATTTCAAGAAGTTCTTCAAGAGACGAGGTCAACACGTTAGGCAACCCAACAATGACAAGAAACCATTCTCAAAGAATCGCTTTGCCAATAACGAAAAAGGTGATAGGAATTGCTTTAGATGTGGTGATCCAAATCACTTCATTGGTGATTGTCCAAAGCCCGCTCGCGATAAGAATCACACGGCGTTCGTTAGTGGCGCTTGGAGCGATAGCGGTGAAGATGATGATGACAACCCCAAAGAGGAGAAATGTCTTATGGCTCACACTTCTAAAGAGGTACATTCCGAAACCGAATATTATAGTTATGATAGCTCCACCTTTGATGATATTGAATTTGAAGGCAAATATGATAGTTTACACAAACTTAGTCTCAAATTCATAGAAAAGAACAAAACCTTAAAATCAACCAAAACTAAGCTCGAAAATGAGATCAATGAACTTAGGGAGAAATTGGCTAAACTTGAGAAAAATAAAGAGGTTGATTTAAGTTGCTTAAGTTGTGAGAAGCTTAGATTAGAAAATGAAGACCTCAAGAACACCTCCATTAAATTGGAAAAATTCATGAAAGGTACTAGTGCTCTTGATGACATGTTAAACAAACAAGTTCATTCAAAGGAAAGACTTGGTATAGGTTTTAACTCAAATGAAGCCTCAACTAGTGAACCAAAACAAGTCAGGTTTTCACAAAAAACGTCTGTTGTACGCGGTCCCAAATTATATGGGGCGGTTATTTATCACTATGGAATCGCCGTCATAGATAAGGTACCGCGACCAGAGGGTGATTTTGGTGAAAATCCTAAACTTTCTAAAAAGTCTAAGTTAGATGAAAAACCAAAGCATCTTATTGTTAATAAAGTAAAATTACCCATACTTGACAACGATACCGTTGATAAGTTCTACAAGCCATTAAGTAAACCTCTCATGGGAAATAGAAGTTTATCAAGAACATCTTCTACTCCACCTAGATTACAAAATATGTCTAAGCCTAGAAGTAGAACAACAACTCCTAGAAAGAATAATAAAAACAATTCGCGACCTAGAAGTAAAACTCCAACACCTAGAAGGAATAATCATAACTCTAAACCTAGATCAAATACACCTAGGAGAAATAATGAACAACAAAATGGTTGCATGAATTACTACCCTCCTCCATTTTGTTCTCCATGGGAACCCCTCCTTCATTCATGCATCCCAACCAAATGCAAGGGATGCTTGGAACTAACAATTTTGGACCCATGAGATATTGGGGACCAAATGTTTGATCTTGTGTGTTGTTACCTAGATATGCTTGGGAATTGATTTGGAGCCCGATGAGTGGATTAAGGATAGTGGATGTTCTAAACACATGACGGGTAATCGAAGTTTGTTCTCGCATTACAAAGCATATGATGGAGGTAACGTCACATTCGCTAGTAGTCTACGTGGTAATATCATTGGCAAAGGTACGGTTTCTCTTGACTCCATGACCATTGAAAATGTTGAGCACGTAGATAACTTAAGGTTTAACCTTTTAAGCATAGGTCAAATTTGTGATAATAAGTGTAAGGTCATCTTTTTGGAACATGACAGTGAAATCGTAAAAGATGAGGTCATTGGAAAAGGTATTAGAAAGCATGGGCTTTATATTATGAAGGTCAATAAGAAGTCAAAAGACAACATATGTCTTGCGACTATAGATGATAGTTCTACTCTTTGGCATAGGAGATTAGGTCACGCTAATATGCGTTTAATTCAATCTTTAGTCTCTAAGGAGTTGGTAAGACACCTCCCCAAGATTAAGTTTGATAGTCACTTTTGTGATGCTTGCAAAGTTGGAAAGCAAGTTCACTCAAGTCACAAAGCCAAGAATTTGGTTTCGACCTCTCGGTGCTTAGAGCTCCTACATATGGATCTTCTTGGACCTTCCACCATACGGAGTTATGGAGGTAACCTTTATATCCTAGTTATAGTTGATAACTATTCTAGATTCACTTGGACTAGATTTTTGGCATCTAAGAATGAAGCTTTCGATCACTTCGAAATCTTTAGTCGAAGAATTCAAAATCAACTAGGATGTTCAATTGTCTCTATTAGGACGGATCATGGTAGGGAATTTGATAATGAAGTGCAATTTGGTGCCTTTTGTGAAGCTCATGGTATTACCCATAACTTCTCGGCTCCTCGCACTCCACAATCAAATGGGGTAGTTGAAAGGAAGAATAGGACTCTCCAAGAGATGAGTAGGACGATGTTAAACGAGCAATATTTGCCTCAAAAGTTTTGGTGCAATGCCGTGGACACATCGACTTATATTCTCAACCGAATTCTTATTCGACCTTTCCTAGGAAAGACCCCCTGTGAGATTCTTAAAGGTAAGAAACCCTCATTGGAATACTTTAGGGTGTTTGGAAGATAGTGCTTTATCCTCAACACCAAAGACTACCTTACCAAGTTTGACCCAAAGTCTTACGAAGGTATCCTTTTGGGTTATTCCCAAACTAGCAAAGCCTACATAGTCCTAAATAGAACCTCGGGGGTTATTGAAGAATCACTCAACGTAACCTTTGATGAAACCCCTCCTTCACCCAAGACACTACCATTGGTTGATGATGACTTGGATGAATTAGAAGTAGTTAAAGCGAAAGATGTTAGAAAAATAGGAGTTGAAGACCTTAGTGTTGAAAAGGAAGTAAACATTAAGGAATCTAGGGATCATACTCTCAATAATGTCATTGGTGACTTAAATCAAAGGACCCTAAGATCTCAAGTCCAAAACCAAAGCAACTTCTTTTGTTTTGTCTCCTTGATTGAACCAAAGAATGTTAAAGAAGCTCTGACGGATGAGAGTCGGGTCATTGCGATGCAAGAAGAATTGAATCAATTCGTTGCCAATGATGTTTGGGAACTTGTTCCTTCACCTAGAAGTTCTACCATTATAGGAACCAAATGGGTATTTAGGAATAAGTTAGATGAGAATGGCGTTGTGTCTCGTAACAAGGCTAGACTTGTAGCTCAAGGCTATAATCAACAAGAAGGGATTGATTATGACGAGACATATGCACCGGTAGCTAGATTAGAATCCATTAGAATCCTCTTAGCCTACGCTTGTGCCTTAGATTTAAGCTTCAACAAATGGATGTAAAGAGTGCATTTCTTAACGGTTTGATCAATGAGGAGGTATATGTGGCTCAACCTCCCGGCTTCATTGATTTTGAGAAACCGGATCATGTTTACAAGCTTAAGAAAGCACTTTATGGACTCAAACAAGCACCCAAAGCTTGGTATGATAGACTTAAAGCGTTTCTTGTTAAACATGAGTATACCATGGGGATGGTAGACAACACGCTCTTTACAAAGAAGAAAGGTTCTCACCTCATAATCGTACAAATATATGTTGATGACATTATATTTGGATCAACTTGTCAAGAATTGTGTGATGACTTTGCCAAAATCATGCATGATGAGTTTGAAATGAGTATGATGGGAGAACTTAACTTCTTTTTAGGACTCCAAATTAAACAAATGGATGATGGTATTTTCTTTAGTCAATCTAAGTATGCTAAAGAAATTTGGATTAGAAGAATCTAGACCAATGAAGACCCCAATGGCCTCGGATACTAAACTCACCGTAGATGATGATTGTGAGTCGGTAGACAACACCAAATATAGAGGTATTATTGGTAGTTTGTTGTACCTAACGGCAAGTTGACCGGATATCATCTTTAGTGTTTGCCTTTGTGCTCGCTTCCAAGAGGCTCCCAAAACCTCTCACCTTGAAGCGTTTAAGCGTATCTTCCGATACATTAAAGGCACTTGAAATGTGTATAATGCAAGTTCGTTTTCTCAGTTCTTAACTAATAGAAAGTCCAATCAATATCAAATTTATAATTGTTTTTGGTTGTTCAAGCTTGCTTGGTAATCTATTGCTAATTCAAACAAAACTAATTAAAAATGAAAAATATAAACCTACTTATACGTAAAACAAATTGCAAATTCCAAATTTTATTCAAGTAAAATATAAAAATGCAAAATTCAAAACTATAAGGACTGAAAATGTAATTTCTATGAAATGAAAATGCTTGAAATGTAAATTCTAAAAGTTATAAGGACTAAAAATGTAAAACAGTTAACTAAAAGGACTAAACTTGTAAAATCTTTAACAAACTAACCAAATTTAAACAAACTAACAAACTTTAAAACTGAAATTTAACAAACTAACAAAAGCAAGGACTGAATTATGCAATTACCACTAAATAAGGAAGATTAGCTAGGTTTATAAACTGAATAGAATTCTAGGGACTAAAAGGCAATTAACCAAACTTTTTAAGTAAAAACGGGCACAAAGAAAGAATAAGCTCGTTTGAGCTTATTTCTCAACCAAATAAGCTGAAACAACTTGCAAACAACTTCAAATCCAAATCAAGAAACGTGTATTCAAGGAAAATAGCTAAAAGTCCAAAATAAGCAAAAGAGTGCTTATCAATAAGCTCAAAATAAGCTATAGCCTAATCCAAACATCCACAACTTGATTTTATTGTCAAAACTGATTAAGCACTTGATTTAAGGAAGGGGAAATCAAATTAGAACAAATTTCATCCAGTAATAAGCTAGATATCTGAAAATAAGCTCAAATGAGCTTATGTTGACCAAACGTTGACCAAATTTTGGGAAAAAACTCAAAATTTCAAAAACTCATATCCAACACTTACTAAACAGAATTGTGAAAGAAAACAGCTACTTTTATGAAGAGGATTAAGAGAACTAGCAAAACAGTAAGCCTTTTACATCAGAGAATGCAAAATGCTCAAGCTTGAGCTAAAAAGCTGTTTTCTAGCTTATTTCTTGATACTGTAGATTTTCCTTTTAAAATCTAAAAGTTTATGATATGAACTAAGTCTGGAAACAAATTTGAACAAATTTCATTAAGAATTGAAGGAGAACTAAGCAAATGAATTTGGCAAGTTTCTGAACCAAAGCTGAAAACAAGTATAACCCAAACTTTTTGTTAACCAATTGCCTTTTTGACTATTATATTGACTAGTAAAAGACTTAGGACTACTTGTTAACTCCTAATGAGTAAAAATGAACTTCTAAACAACAATTTCTAACACTTGAAATCTGATTAACAACTACTCCCAAACACTCCTTAAAAGGTTTTAATCAAACTTTTTCAAAGACTTATTGAGTTCTGATTAAGACTGTTACAAAAGCTATAGCAAACTTGTTTAGATGAACAAAATGAAATGTTTTCAAGCTAAGAACAAGTAAAAACCAAGTCTAGAACTGCAAGTAGCTAATGGACTAAAAAGTACTGAAAATCAGCTTAAAACTACAAGACTGAACACAAGTGCAAAAGTATGAAATAGCTGAACTACAAACACTCAAACACAATCAAACAGCAGCTAATCAAGTATGACATGTAGCCATCAAGTTTACACTAAGAAATTGAGCATGCAAGTACTGATTTAGAGGAACATAAAACAGAAGCCTTAGAACCTATTGTAGAGGTCCTTTGGGAAGAAGAGGAGCGCTGAGCTCTCTTGCCCTAGTGATACCACCACCTATCACTAGCTATCAACTCAAATCAACAATCAATTCAGCTACAAATCATCATTCTGCCATGAAACCTTCAAGAACAATGGAAATGCTAGATTTCTGATCAAACAGCAACAAGTCTTCAACAAAGTCAGTTATGATCAATGTATGATCATAACAAACTTCTAACAGCAACAATGGAATCACACAACAGCAGTAAAGTAGCAGGAATTGAAGAACAGAATTTGGCGGGAAAACTTGAATTTGAAATTTTATTGATGAAATCAGTTACAAAAGGTAGTTACAAGGTTCTAACTAACTAACTAACTCAAGAGTTTGTCAGACTCTTGAGTAGTTAGGTGAAAAGGAGGGAAAAAGGGAAAAGAGAAATTTAGAGAACTAGGTGTTTACAAAATTAAGCTACCATGAAAAATGAGGTGCAAGCTAAGTATTTATAGGCAGGAAAGGGAGATTCTGTTGGAGTTGTGACGTGTTCAGGCCAATCATATCTTGACACGTGGAGGAATTCTGCAAATCCACTTTGAAGGTGATGAACATCTTTTGGGGGTTTTTGATTCAATGGATTATTTGTTAATTGGTTAACACCATTGGATTCGTCTTCCAAAATTAAGCAACTTTGATGTTTTGATCTTCACTTGAAATGCCTTCTATCAAAATCCCGTTCCTGGTAAATATTTTGTTGAAAGAGAAGGACACGTGTCAGCTTCTTATTGGTTGAAAAAGTGTGTTGCGGATTGCACTGTTGTGATCTTGCATTAATTGTGGCGGCTGTAAGTGGGACTTAATTGTTTGATCCGTGTGAACCCTTTCCTTGTTTCTTATTGGTTGAGAGCTAAAGCACATGGATTAAATCTTGCAATACTTTCCAAACTTGGCAAATTAAGTCCCTTGACTTGGCAGATTGCTATTTAGGGCTAATATCTTCATTCCTTTGACATTTTTGACCCTTCAACTTTGATTCTTCAACAAAATGGCCCTTTGACTTGAGTTGACTTTGTAGTTGACCAAATTTGACTTTAATCTTGACTTTCCATAATTTGCACTTTAAGTCCTCCAACTTTCACAACTTGTCAAGATAGGTCCTTAGACTCCAAAGTCTTGTCACTTTTGATCCTCTTTTGTCTTTTTCATCCATTTGAGCTTGGTTTTTCCTTGTTTGCTTGAAATTGTATCCTTTTACCTACATAAGATCACACAAACACAAACATACCACATAACACTGCTTTTTACAATATAAAAGGGTATTTTGCTTCATGTTTTAGGGTTATTTGTTGATAAAAGGATATGAGTTTAAGCTCATATCAAATTCCCCTACACTTGAGTATTGTCATGTCCTCATGCAATATTATATTTCAAGGTTTAAAAATTTACATTTCCCTCATAATTAATCCACCTTGGCCATATGAGATGCATCTACACTACTCTAAACTAAATGATGCATGATTTTGACTTTTAACAATGCAATGGATCAAAATACAATTCTATCTATATCTTTTTGATTTTTCTTGAAATGGTTTTGATGGAAATAACTCATAAAGAATTCAATGACTTGGATTAGGGCTTGGGTACCATGGACACTTATCACCCTCAAGTTTCACTTTCCCCATACCAAGCTAGTAAATGGGATCATTGCATTCACAAGTAAAGAGTGCATCAACTTATTCATAACAATTAAATGTGGAACCGGTTATTATTTGAGCAAATTGCTTGTGGGCAAATTTGTCATTATTCAAGCGTGAAATATAAGAAGTGTAAAATCCAAAAATAAGGAAGCACGGTTTTAATCCTAAGTAATCCTCTCATCCATTACTTGAAAAACCGCTCACAATTAATACAAGTCCGTATTAAGAATAATAAGTCATTCGCCTTATGTGTAAAATCCTCATGTCATGCTTTCATAAGTAACTACACACTCGCTAAGGAAAGAAAAATAAAACTCACGCAATAATTTACATCCGCATCTTTTTGAGATTTTGGATCTTCAACCCCGCAACCCGTCAAGGTAATATTGGATTGGAGCAATCTATTGAATCCCCGCAACCCGTCAAGGTAATATTGGAACTCAATAGTCACTATAATTAACACCACACTGCCCCTCTTGGGAGTCTTGCATTATTTTTTTTTTTTTTCTTTTTCTTTTTTTTTTCTAGCCACTCATTTTTTTTCATAAGCCGCTCTTATTTTTCTTTATTCCTCACCAAGAAATTTGCAAAGAAGAAAAGGAAAAACACCCGCTAAATATGGAGCATGACATAAGTCTAGTACACATAAAACGTGCTAACTTAGAATCTTAAGACGTACTCATATTAACCATGAATGATTAGCCAAAAATGCATAAGAGATTACGAACCAATTAAAACCGTACTTGATTATTTATTAACAATTATATACAAGCGAAGAAAATAGAGGTCAAGAAGAGAAGGGTTTAGCCACAAGTAATTGCCATGAAGTCTATCTAGCCCTTTTACACTTGCTTCAACTCTATCATTTCCCATTCTCCACAAATTTAAAATTTCAAAGAATGAAATTGGTGGAAGCTTAGCCTAATAGACCAATGAAGGACTACATGGTTAAGGATACTAGCTAGAGAGTGCTAAAATAAGCAAACTCGGGTTGAGTCAAAATATCCATGGCGGGCCTAATATGTCAAAGAAATCTAAACTTGTTAAAACCATGTTTTATTTTATTTTTCTCTTTTCTTTTTATATATTTTTGATGCAAAATAAGAGAAGAAATATATACAATGCAAATGTGTTATGCAAATGAAAAATGATTGATGCAAAAATTATGAATGCATATTTTTGTTGGCCAAAGTAGATCAAAAATTTGAAAAATGTTGAAAATCCAATTTTCCATGCTATCATGCAAGACAATGACAAGTTCTAGGTAAGGTCACTTCGATAGAAGACCCCCTACACTTAAGCTAAACATTGTCCTCAATGTTTAAGAGCATGGAAGTATAAAAACTTCCCCTACACTTATGACAATGAATAGACTTTGCTTAACCCAAGTTAAGGAAAGGACTACTATTAGTGAAATCAAGTTTAAGCACAAGGTGGCAATGAAAAATCACTAAAGTAACGAAGTGAACCGGATACAAGGGCCTCCTCTATAAGCTCCAAAGCATGAAATGAGTGAGCAACCCTACAAACAAGCATGAAGACAAAAGAAGGTCTCCCCTACACTTATCTCCAAATCTATGCCTTTATTTCTAACCTACAACACTCTAACCTAGTTATACGATGCTTG
Organism: Glebionis coronaria; assembly: GCA_025667525.1. Lineage (NCBI taxonomy): Eukaryota > Viridiplantae > Streptophyta > Magnoliopsida > Asterales > Asteraceae > Glebionis > Glebionis coronaria. Next base: position 612,672,198 of record CM046876.1, on the reverse strand, counting down.
AGTTAATGAGTCTCTAGCTCGACTCGTCCCTCAATGAATTAATTCATGGGGAAAATGGGGACCTCTTGGACCATTTCAACGGAAATGTCCTCCCCAAAGTAATGCTTAACACGGTGACCATTCACTTTAAAATTTGGACCATCGGGTTGGGATAACTCAAGAGTTCCATATGGAAACACTTGAGCAATAGTGAATGGACCGGACCATCTCGACTTAAGCTTGCCCGCAAAAAGCTTCAATCTTGAGTTAAAGAGGAGAACCGGCTCTCCAACTTTGAACTCACGATTCTTGATCTTAGCATCATGCAATTTCTTAGTCTTTTCCTTGTATAGCAAAGAATTCTCATAGGCATTGGCTCTCAACTCATCCATCTCATTGATTTGATCTTTCCTATGTGAACCGGCTTGGTTTAAATCAAAGTTAGCCCACTTGAGAGCCCAAGATGCCTTATGTTCTAACTCAAATGGGAGGTGGCACGCTTTTCCATAGACAAGCCTATAAGGAGTACAACCAATTGGTGTCTTAAAAGCCGTCCTAAACGCCCACAAAGCATCATCAAGCTTATCCGACCAAGAAGCTCTATGCTCTCCCACCGTTCTCTCTAAAATTCTCTTTAAACCACGATTTGTGACCTCGGTTTGACCATTTGTTTGAGGGTGATACGCGGTAGAAAGTCTATGATTCACTCCATATTTCTTCATAACTCTCGTGAATTGATCATTACAAAAATGCGTACCACGATCACTTATGATGGCCCGAGGTACACCAAATCTAGCAAACAATTGTTTCAAAAACTTTACAACCACTCTAGCATCATTAGTAGGTAAGGCTTTAGCCTCCACCCACTTGGACACATAATCCACCGCCACAAGTATATACTTGTTTCCCTTAGAGGATGGAAAAGGTCCCATGAAATCTATTCCCCATATATCAAATATCTCACACTCTTGGATAAAATTTTGTGGCATCTCATCACGTTGTGTAATTTTTCCTTGTCTTTGACAAACATCACAAAATTTCACCATCTCTTGGGCATCCTTGTAAATGGAAGGCCAATAGTAACCCGAATCAAAGACTTTCTTGGCGGTGTAGTTAGGTCCAAAATGTCCACCCGTAGGTCCTTTATGACATGCCTCTAAGATTTTAAATGCCTCGGGCCCATCTACACACCGTCTAATGATTTGGTCCGCACATTGCCTAAAAAGATATGGATCATCCCAAAAGTAATACTTAACTTCCTTAAGAAACTTTTTCCTTTGTTGGTAAGTAAGACCCTCAATAAGCACATTGCCCACAAGATAGTTTGCAATATCCGCAAACCAAGGTGTGGCATCCTCTTGGGAAGAGATAGACATGAGCTCCTCTAATGGAAAGGATTCATTGATTTCTTGATGTGGGAAATCTCCTTGAAAAGGATGCTCAAGTCTACTCAAATGATCCGCCGCTAAATTCTCGGCCCCTTTTTTATCACGAATCTCTATCTTAAACTCTTGAAGCAACAAAACCCATCTCAAAAGCCTAGGCTTAGCATCTTGTTTTGTCATAAGATACTTGAGAGCGGAATGATCCGTATACACTATGGTCTTGGAAAGCACAAGGTATGGTCTAAACTTCTCAAAAGCATAAACTATAGCAAGCAACTCTTTTTCCGTGGTAGTGTAATGAAGTTGTGCACCGGTCATGGTTTTACTCGCATAGTGTATAGGTTGGAAATGCTTATTAACTCTTTGTCCTAAGACGGCCCCCACCGCATAATCACTAGCGTCACACATAAGCTCAAAAGGTAATTCCCAATTTGGAGAAACCAAAACGGGAGCCTTTGTCAATTTTTCCTTAAGTGTCTCAAAAGATTCTAAACAAGCTTGGTCAAAAATGAAAGGAGCCTCTTTCTCCAAGAGATGAGTCATCGGTCTAGCTATCTTAGAAAAATCTTGTATAAAGCGCCTATAAAAACCCGCATGACCTAAGAAACTCCTCACACCTTTAACCGAGGTGGGTGGGGGAAGCTTAGCAATCACATCAATTTTGGCTCGATCAACTTCTAATCCCTTATTGGATATCTTGTGTCCTAAAACAATTCCCTCTTTCACCATAAAGTGACATTTCTCCCAATTAAGCACCAAACGTGTTTCCTCACAACGCTTAAGCATTCTCTCAAGATTGGTGAGACAAGAGCTAAAGGAGTTCCCAAATACGGAAAAGTCATCCATAAAAACCTCCATGGTTTGCTCTATCATGTCATGGAAAATTGCCATCATGCACCTTTGAAACGTCCCCGGTGCATTACATAGGCCAAAAGGCATCCTCTTGTAAGCAAATGTACCGTATGGACAAGTGAATGTGGTCTTTTCTTGATCCTTAGGGTCAATGGGTATTTGGAAATAACCCGAAAAGCCATCAAGAAAACAATAGTACTCATTTCCCGCTAAGCGTTCAAGCATTTGATCCATAAAGGGAAGCGGGAAATGGTCTTTCCTAGTTGCCTCATTGAGTTTTCTATAATCTATGCAAACTCTCCAACCAGTTACAAGTCTCGTGGGAATAAGCTCATTGTTCTCATTAGGCACCACGGTGATTCCACCCTTCTTTGGAACACAATGAACCGGGCTAACCCATGGAGAGTCGGAAATGGGGTAAATCATACCCGCATCTAAGAGTTTAATCACTTCTTTCTTAATAACCTCATGAATTTTTGGGTTAACTCTCCTTTGGTTTTGAATGGCGGGTTTATAATCATCCTCCATAAGGATTTTGTGAGTACAAAAATGTGGATCAATTCCCCTTATGTCGGATATTTTCCATGCTAAAGCTTTCTTATGTTTCTTAAGGACTTCAATAAGTTGCTCCTTCTCATCCTCTTTCAATTCCTTAGCAATAATCACCGGTAATTGGTCTTTTCCTTCTAAGAAAGCATATTCTAAGTGGGATGGAAGTTCCTTAAGTTCAATGGGAGGTGTACTCTCTATGGAAGGTTTCACTATGGAAGGTTCCTCAATGGTAATCTCTTGTGGAATAGGGGAAGGAATAGGGTCCTCATTGAGCAACTTTTGGATTGTAAGAATATCTTCTTCCCAATTAATGGGAGAATCATCATCACCAAGAAAGTTGGACTCAAATTCCTCCAAGAGGAAATCACTCTCTCCAAAAGGTGTTAAAGAGGGAGCAATTGAGGCCACGGTTTCAACATGTGGAATCTCATCACTAGCATTCTTACAAGCATCATGAAAGTGTTCATTACACACTTCATCTAGCACATCCACAATGTTAATCGTCTCACAAGGTCTAGACTCCTTAACCTCTTTTCTATCACAAACTTTCCCTAACTTAAACACCACTTTCTCATCCTCTACTCTCATAATTAATTCTCCTTCCGCCACATCTATCAAGGTACGACCCGTTCTCAAAAACGGTCTACCAACAATCAAAGGCACTCTAGGATCCATGTCATAATCGACCACTACAAAGTCGGCCGGAAAGGTAAACTTATCCACACCTACAAACACATCTTCCGCTATACCTACGGGGTGAGCTATGGTTCGGTTGGCTAGTTCAAGAGTCATCCTAGTGGGGGTGAGCTCGGGAAGAGAGAGTTGTTTCCAAACCGATAAAGGCATGAGATTTATGCTTGCCCCTAAATCCGCCAAAGCCATGCAATTTTCAACACCGGGAAAATTACAAGGTATCAAGAAGCGCCCCGGATCTCCAAGTTTTGTTGGTAAGGTTTTAAGTAACACCGCGGAACAATTTTCATTAAGTGATGTGTTGGGCAAATCAACCAATTTTTCTTTGTTTGAGAGCAAATCCTTGAACATCTTAGCAAACTTTGGCATATAAGCAAGAGCTTCCGCAAAGGATATGTTGATATTGAGTTGCTTGAACATCCTTAAGAAATTGGAGACTTGTATGTCATCTTTGTTCTTTAATTTGTCCTTTTTCAACCTTGAAGGGTATGGAAGAGTAGGTTTGGGTGTAGGTGGAATAGGTGTTGTAGTGGAAGATTTGTCTTTGTTAGCCTCTTCATTGGGAAGTGGGGAAGGTAAAGGAGAAGTATGAGGTGGTTGAGAAGGTGTGTTTGAGTGAATAGGAGCACTTTGAGGAGGTGGAGTAGAAGTAGAAGGCTTATCACAAGTAGGAGCACAAGTGGGTTGAACAATAGTAGGTTTAGGAGGTGAAGGATCCTTTGTTGTTGTACCACTCCTTGTTGTAATAGCATTGACATTAGCCCGAGGATTTGTTTGTGTGTTGGAAGGTAAAGCCCCTTGTGGTCTTTGAGTTACCGCCACTAAAACCCTATTGATTTGTTCCTCTATTGTACGTTTCACTTGGTCATTCATTCTCTTCTCAATGTCACGCATTTTCTTGTCAACATACTCTTGAGTCTCTTGCATCCCATATCCTTGAGTTTGATTTTGAGGGTAAGCTTGATTTGGTATTGGAGCATATGCTTGATTGGGAATAAATGGAAGTGGTTGATTAAATCCTTGTTGTGGTGGATAAAAGGTATTAGCTTGAGGTTGAAATTGATTGGGTGCCTTGTAATTATTTCCTTGGTATGGTTGTCTTTGCCCTTGATTCCTTGCTAAAATTTGAGGAGGATTTTGTGGAATTTGGGTGGGTGGTTGGGGTGGAAAGCCGGGTGGAGTAAGGTAATTTTGGGATTTGTAAGAAAGGTTATTCAGATTGATGTTAGGCTTGAAGTGTTCACGGTGTTCCTCTTGGTAAGCATAGCATTCCCCTTGATACCCTTGCACCTTGTCACATTGTTCATAAGAGTGGGGACCTCCACAAGTAACACAAGAAATGGTGATGGCATTCACATTGTTTGAGGAATTGTTCAATGTCATGCTCTTAAAAGTTTGAAGCATGTCTTGTTGTGCTTGCAAATGCCTCTCACTTTCTCTATCCATCCTTTGAAAAATAGCTTCTTGAAACTTGAGGAGTTGGTTGTCAAAAGGGATTTGAGAAGTGTTTTGGATAACATGAACTCTTTCCTCAAATGGATCATTGGTTTGAACCATTGCCTTAGTCTCAATAATGGTCAAAGCCTCTTGGTATGTCTTGAAATGAATACTCCCTCCCGCGGAAGCATTTAGTGAATCTTGGTGGTGAGGTTTAAGGCCATTGTAGAAAGTATTGATTTGGCTTAGATCATCCATTCCATGATTAGGGCATCGCCTCAACAACTCACTATACTCTTCCCAAGCATCACCAAAGGATTGACTAGGTTTTTGTGTAAAGCCCATAATCAAATTCCTCAAAGCCATAGTCTTTTGTGGAGGAAAGAATTTGTTCAAAAACTTAGTGGTAAACTCATCCCATGTGGTGATACTATCGGGTGGTTGGGTGTCTAACCAATGCTTAGCACTCCCATCTAGTGAAAATGACACTAACAACAATCTAATGACATCAGGTGGAACCCCATTATGCTTAATGGTATTGCAAAGTGAAAGGAATCTCTTAAGATGAGCATGGGGATCCTCATTTTGTTTTCCATAGAAAGGTGATGCAGCAACCATATTGATCATAGATGTATGTAGCTCAAATGTGTTAGCGGGATAGTCGGGAATCTTAATGGCACTAACAAATCCATGAATGTTGGATTGCATACGTTCAAACAAAGTACGGTTATCAATAGCCATGGCTCCTTGTGGTGGTGACAAAGCACGATTCTCGTGATCGGCTTGGTGAACGGTGGTGGTCTTACTCTTTCTCTTTTTCTTCCTTTTCGGAGGAAGAGGTTGTACACCAATCGGTATTTGTGCACGCCCGCGAGTGAGCATGCAACTCAATACGAGGAATGAGAGAGAAGCTCTCGTGTGACTTTGAAAAGAATAAGATTATCCTCTTCGAGTTTCGATATTAAATATCCACAAGAAAGTAACAATATATGTAATACTACTTTGGGTGCAAGACCCTCAATGAAGCTTTCCTTCTTAGAATACTCCCAAGTGAACGGGGGGTTAGGTGGCGCGAAGCACTTAAGTACCTATTGACCCTTAGATGGCATTTTATAGCACATCGCCTTTCTATTCACTTAAATGTTCGTATTCTTCGAATTATTGCTTATTGAGAGTATTTATCTATTCTTGCTTTATTTTGTTTGATCGATACGCGTGTCAAGGACCGGAGCGCCCCTCAACACGGTGTATTGCCTCGGCAATACTTATGGAAGATATGTAGATTGATTGTTCTTATACGTATACGTATTTACTTATAATAATATATGGAAAATATTTTTGTATTTATGAGTTTTTTAAAGAAAAATACTATATGTACATAAAAACCGAGAGAATCCAATAATATATATTTTTGGGTGCAATCTCTTAGGAAAAAGATTGCTTTTTGGATTTTTTAATTTTTTTGGTCAATTCTTTAGGAAAAGAATTGTTTTGTTAATTTTTTAGTTTTTATATATTTTTATATTTTTGATTTTTTATTTGTTTTTGATTTATAATACGTAAAAATAACGTTCACAAAATGAACGGATCCCAAAAGCCAATGAAAACCGTCAATCGATAGTCTCTCGTGTAGTCAAAGAACCGGCAGCGGCGCCATTTGAAATGTGTATAATGCAAGTTCGTTTTCTCAGTTCTTAACTAATAGAAAGTCCAATCAATATCAAATTTATAATTGTTTTTGGTTGTTCAAGCTTGCTTGGTAATCTATTGCTAATTCAAACAAAACTAATTAAAAATGAAAAATATAAACCTACTTATACGTAAAACAAATTGCAAATTCCAAATTTTATTCAAGTAAAATATAAAAATGCAAAATTCAAAACTATAAGGACTGAAAATGTAATTTCTATGAAATGAAAATGCTTGAAATGTAAATTCTAAAAGTTATAAGGACTAAAAATGTAAAACAGTTAACTAAAAGGACTAAACTTGTAAAATCTTTAACAAACTAACCAAATTTAAACAAACTAACAAACTTTAAAACTGAAATTTAACAAACTAACAAAAGCAAGGACTGAATTATGCAATTACCACTAAATAAGGAAGATTAGCTAGGTTTATAAACTGAATAGAATTCTAGGGACTAAAAGGCAATTAACCAAACTTTTTAAGTAAAAACGGGCACAAAGAAAGAATAAGCTCGTTTGAGCTTATTTCTCAACCAAATAAGCTGAAACAACTTGCAAACAACTTCAAATCCAAATCAAGAAACGTGTATTCAAGGAAAATAGCTAAAAGTCCAAAATAAGCAAAAGAGTGCTTATCAATAAGCTCAAAATAAGCTATAGCCTAATCCAAACATCCACAACTTGATTTTATTGTCAAAACTGATTAAGCACTTGATTTAAGGAAGGGGAAATCAAATTAGAACAAATTTCATCCAGTAATAAGCTAGATATCTGAAAATAAGCTCAAATGAGCTTATGTTGACCAAACGTTGACCAAATTTTGGGAAAAAACTCAAAATTTCAAAAACTCATATCCAACACTTACTAAACAGAATTGTGAAAGAAAACAGCTACTTTTATGAAGAGGATTAAGAGAACTAGCAAAACAGTAAGCCTTTTACATCAGAGAATGCAAAATGCTCAAGCTTGAGCTAAAAAGCTGTTTTCTAGCTTATTTCTTGATACTGTAGATTTTCCTTTTAAAATCTAAAAGTTTATGATATGAACTAAGTCTGGAAACAAATTTGAACAAATTTCATTAAGAATTGAAGGAGAACTAAGCAAATGAATTTGGCAAGTTTCTGAACCAAAGCTGAAAACAAGTATAACCCAAACTTTTTGTTAACCAATTGCCTTTTTGACTATTATATTGACTAGTAAAAGACTTAGGACTACTTGTTAACTCCTAATGAGTAAAAATGAACTTCTAAACAACAATTTCTAACACTTGAAATCTGATTAACAACTACTCCCAAACACTCCTTAAAAGGTTTTAATCAAACTTTTTCAAAGACTTATTGAGTTCTGATTAAGACTGTTACAAAAGCTATAGCAAACTTGTTTAGATGAACAAAATGAAATGTTTTCAAGCTAAGAACAAGTAAAAACCAAGTCTAGAACTGCAAGTAGCTAATGGACTAAAAAGTACTGAAAATCAGCTTAAAACTACAAGACTGAACACAAGTGCAAAAGTATGAAATAGCTGAACTACAAACACTCAAACACAATCAAACAGCAGCTAATCAAGTATGACATGTAGCCATCAAGTTTACACTAAGAAATTGAGCATGCAAGTACTGATTTAGAGGAACATAAAACAGAAGCCTTAGAACCTATTGTAGAGGTCCTTTGGGAAGAAGAGGAGCGCTGAGCTCTCTTGCCCTAGTGATACCACCACCTATCACTAGCTATCAACTCAAATCAACAATCAATTCAGCTACAAATCATCATTCTGCCATGAAACCTTCAAGAACAATGGAAATGCTAGATTTCTGATCAAACAGCAACAAGTCTTCAACAAAGTCAGTTATGATCAATGTATGATCATAACAAACTTCTAACAGCAACAATGGAATCACACAACAGCAGTAAAGTAGCAGGAATTGAAGAACAGAATTTGGCGGGAAAACTTGAATTTGAAATTTTATTGATGAAATCAGTTACAAAAGGTAGTTACAAGGTTCTAACTAACTAACTAACTCAAGAGTTTGTCAGACTCTTGAGTAGTTAGGTGAAAAGGAGGGAAAAAGGGAAAAGAGAAATTTAGAGAACTAGGTGTTTACAAAATTAAGCTACCATGAAAAATGAGGTGCAAGCTAAGTATTTATAGGCAGGAAAGGGAGATTCTGTTGGAGTTGTGACGTGTTCAGGCCAATCATATCTTGACACGTGGAGGAATTCTGCAAATCCACTTTGAAGGTGATGAACATCTTTTGGGGGTTTTTGATTCAATGGATTATTTGTTAATTGGTTAACACCATTGGATTCGTCTTCCAAAATTAAGCAACTTTGATGTTTTGATCTTCACTTGAAATGCCTTCTATCAAAATCCCGTTCCTGGTAAATATTTTGTTGAAAGAGAAGGACACGTGTCAGCTTCTTATTGGTTGAAAAAGTGTGTTGCGGATTGCACTGTTGTGATCTTGCATTAATTGTGGCGGCTGTAAGTGGGACTTAATTGTTTGATCCGTGTGAACCCTTTCCTTGTTTCTTATTGGTTGAGAGCTAAAGCACATGGATTAAATCTTGCAATACTTTCCAAACTTGGCAAATTAAGTCCCTTGACTTGGCAGATTGCTATTTAGGGCTAATATCTTCATTCCTTTGACATTTTTGACCCTTCAACTTTGATTCTTCAACAAAATGGCCCTTTGACTTGAGTTGACTTTGTAGTTGACCAAATTTGACTTTAATCTTGACTTTCCATAATTTGCACTTTAAGTCCTCCAACTTTCACAACTTGTCAAGATAGGTCCTTTGACTCCAAAGTCTTGTCACTTTTGATCCTCTTTTGTCTTTTTCATCCATTTGAGCTTGGTTTTTCCTTGTTTGCTTGAAATTGTATCCTTTTACCTACATAAGATCACACAAACACAAACATACCACATAACACTGCTTTTTACAATATAAAAGGGTATTTTGCTTCATGTTTTAGGGTTATTTGTTGATAAAAGGATATGAGTTTAAGCTCATATCAGCACTATACATTTAGGATTATGGTATCCTAAAGGGACCGGCGTAGAAACCATTGTCTACGCGGACTCGGATCATGCGGGAGACTATGTGGACCGGAAAAGCACTAGTGGAGTTTGTACCTTCATGGGTTGTTGTTTAACTTCTTGGTTCTCCAAGAAACAAACCGCTCTTGCAATATCCACCATGGAAGCCGAGTATGTGAGTGCCAGAAAAGCATGACAACAAGCTCTATGGATGAAGCAAGCGCTTGTTGATTACGGGATTTCTCTTGATGATGTTCCCATCATGTGCGATAATAAAGGCGCTATAGACCTTAGCAAGAATCCCGTGCAACATTCGCGAACCAAACACATAGAAATTCGACACCATTTCCTTAGGGATAATGTTCAAAAGGGGAACATTTCAATTGAGAAGGTACCCTCCGAGGACAACTTAGCCAACATCTTCACTAAGCCACTTAAGAGGGAACATGTTAATTACTTGCGTCTCGGTCTAGGATTAATGGAACATCTTCCTTTTTACATTCTTCTCTTTGTGTGTCTCATTTTACCACTTTGAGTCATTGAGTTTTCCAAACTCTTTTTGATAAACCCTCTTTCGAAAATGGTTGAGAAATGCTTTTGACATTGTTAATTCAATCTAAAAACGGTTTTTCATAGATTCTCGCTATTAATCTAGAGCTTACATAATTCATATGTATGATTCTCTCAAACATAGCAAGAACAAGATAGAATCATGGAGGATCATTGTGTCATGACTTAAGGTCTTGTCTTACACACCTCCTACGTCAATTTTTTTTCTCCATGTAATTTGGTCAAATCTCTATTTGGTAAGTTTGTATATGTTTTCTTTGTCTATCTTTGCTTTTAAGCATATCCCTATGATAAGTTAGACTAGAAAAATAAGATTTGCTAAATTGAAAAATCTTCCATCAAACACCAAACACAGCCCCTGTAGGCGGTTCCATAAGTGAACCGCGGTTCCTTAGTGATAAGGAACCGTCGGGCATGATAAGGAACCGCATACAGTGCCTTCCTTTTTCGGGTTTTTCTCTGAAACTCCAGATTTGCTCCAACATTTTTTGAGAATCTTTGTTTCAAACCCTTTGACCAACCCAAAATACCTTAAACCTTCCCTATTTAAACCTTAAGCATTTTGCCATACTTCACATCCCAAAATGTCTTATTCTCCCAATGAAAGCCTTGAATCTCCTCCATTTTCTCCAATTGCTTTCAACCCAAATTCACCCAAGAACACTCTTAATCACATTTCTCCTACCAAGAATGTTGATTGTGGAACTTCTTTGCTTCCACCACCACCCTTTAGTGTTCTTCCTCCTTCTCATGATAATGTCATACACCATGGAACATATTGTCATTGTTGTCAATATCAACATCTTGCTATGGCACACATCTATGAGGAGTTGAGATACATTAAGAGTCTCTTAATCAAGCCTCCTCTTCACTATGATTATGAGACCTCCAAAAAGCCACCACCACCACCCTCCGCCATTACCTTGTCTTTCATATAAGCATTGGTTGCTTATCCACAAGACACCAAATTCAAGCAAATCTTAGAATTTTAGAATAACTAGGATTAGATTTATGCTTTTGGCTTGTTTTTTTTCCATACTTCTTTGTATGATGTTATTTTTAGTAGCTTATCTTGGATCTTTGTCTTTGTTTTTCTTTTTTTCTTCTCTTTTATTTTTTTGTGACCTATTGCTATATATTGTTGGTTGTTTCTTTTGTTCAACTAACCCTTCTATGTAGCTTGTCACCATATCTCGATTCCTCGGTGCCCCAAGCTAGGGGGAGTAAGCACCAAGGGGGAGTCTTTGCTAAGTCCGTTTCTTCAACATCGACTTGTGCAACCTTTTTGCTTCGACAAAGGGGGAGAAATGAATAAACTCGTCTTCGAAAATCTTGTTTTTTGTGTGATTGAGTTTATGTATTGTCGGAATAAAAAAGGGGGAGATTGTAATTGCAATAATGCCTAAAAACGTTACATGCATTTTTCGGTCTCGCTTTGTTTTGATTACGACAATATGTAAAAACAAGCATTTACGAAAACAACGAAAAACGAATTCTTGAGTTCAAATATTTTTTCATTTTACCCATTTCCACTTAAGGTATGAATAAACAAGTACCAACCTTAATCAAGTGATCAAGTGATTTAAACTTTCTTAAAACTCACTTTTTATTAAGTGTGACAAGTTTTTATTAAACTTTCTTTTTAAGAAAATGTTTTATTAAATTAATTATTTGAAATTTGAAAATGGCATATTCTTATTTGGTTAGGAATATCCTTTCAGGATATTTTTTATATCCAGATAAGACATCCACCACTAAAGGACAAAAAATGGAGCGGAGTCTAGGCTGCGGTTCTCTAGTGCCTAGGCGGTTCCTTATCGATAAGGAACCGCCGGCTGAGCTAAGGAACCGCGGCCAGATATATCCGTTGGGCCTTTGTCCTATGAATAGTGGACCATTCTCAGCTTTTCAAATCACCTCTTTTACACATCTATTTCCAGATTCAAACTCTCTTCTTTAATCACTCAAATCTTTGATCATTTGTTTGATTACTACTTGTTTAAGAAGTGAATCTTATTCTTCCATCCCTTCCTCTCCAAGTGCAAAGAGAAGAACACTATCCTTGTGAAGTGTCCACCATCAAAGATCCATTGAAGATCTACTTTTATACATTTGTTGTTGTGTCTTAGTTGAGAAGATCCAAGTAGTTGTGTCTATTTGGAAGTTGTGTATGTACTAAGTATAGTTGTGTAGATTGGTCCTAACTACGATTAGGGCTCGACTTTTAGCTTAGAGTCAGAAATTGATTAAGCGACGTGTACGGTTTTCTCCACCATAAGGAGCTTGTTGTGTAGTGAACTCTCGAGTAAGGAGTACTCGAGGAGTGGAGTAGGAACGAGGAGTGAGCCTCGTTTCCGAATCACTATAAATCCTTGGTGTTCGGTTTGATCTTTCTTTACCCTTAACTTTTTACATTCTTTATTCTTTGTGCATATATATTTGTTAGTATTAGCTTAGTTACACTATTGTTTATATTGTGCATAAGAAGATTTCACACATTTCCTCAAGTCTAAGTTTTTGAAAAAGGATTTTTGAAAACCACCTTTTAACAAGCAAATTATAAGAAACTATTCAACACACACACACACACACACACACACTCACCCCCCCCTCCCCCCTTCTAGTTTCTACAAACATAAAAACACAATAAGCAGTTTCAGATAAGCTATGCAGTAATAAATCTACTTTGGAGTTCTTTTAACACACTTAAACATATATGTGATGATATGACAGTAATCATTCATAGGTATTTTCTTTGTACATTCTATATAAAACTCTTATAACTACCTAATACGAATTATATCAAAAGCTGATAGTCTTAAGCATTCAAACCAAGTGCAACTCCAAGAGATATAAACATATCTGAAAAGCCTCTAAAAAGGCCAAAATTCAGGAATACAAAATATTGTAAATACTTCAATTCCCAACATCAACACATAGCTAAACAAATAATCCTTGAAACAAATGACGAATTTTTAGATAGGGATAAACATATAATTTAAATTGAATGGTAACATGGAATGTATTGCTGAAACTACATTCGAGTCGAGACATCCTATTGAAGCTCGGTCCATCTCATTTCTGAAACAAAATGATGAATGATGATAAATAGACATGTTATTTAGACATCTGTTTACATTAATAAATTACTACTGTATATGAGAGGATAACAAAAGAAAATATAAAACCTTGTCAGTGGCATCTCTTTTGATTATGGCATCCATGATCTCAGCATCATCACAAAGCTTAACGGTATCCATTCTCATAATTTAAGTCTGAGACTCCAAGGCCATGTACAAAATATTACTCTATTCAATGATATATGAAGATGAAGAAACTTCGACTTACAAAATTGCACAGAAAGTGCAAATAAACGATGAAGAAAGTGCAAATTAAGAAACTTCGAATTTATAGATTCAATGATATATGAAGATGAAGGAACTTCGACTAAACAATGGAACTTGCTCTTGTTGGATGCTAAATAAAAGAAATGCAAGTAATGGTGGTATTTGGGGGGTGTTTGGTTAAGCTTATGAACTGGGCTTAGCTTATATTATGTAAGTCATTTATGGCTTATATAATATAAGTTTATAAGCCCATATTTAGTATTTGGTTTAGCTTATGTTTGATAAGCTTATAAGCTCAAATGTTTGATTTAGCTTATGTTGTTGAATGACCAAAAAGGACATGTTTTACAAGCTTATAAACTCAAGTCTTTGAATTAGCATACTAACTTTTTATTTCAATTTTTTTTATGAAAATACACATGTAATTTAAAAACTAGTGATTTAAAATTTAAAAGTTCATAAAGACGTGTTACAACCAAAAACAGTTTTAATAACATCCCAAAACAATTACAACCAATTAATACAAGCTTATAAAAAACGACCTATAATACTCATTCAACTAATAGCAACAAAACAATTACAAGAACCATTCAACTTTGTATACAATAGTAGCAATGCAATTAATCATCCAACTTTGTAAAGATGTATTCTATATACTCATTCAATTAGTCAAGAAATGAATATTACGAATACAAGTTTATAAAAAAAAAATTAGTCATTCAATTATAACAAATATAATACAAAAGATATTGTAATAATATGATTGAGCCTATTTAATAATTGATGAGAAAAGGAAGTAGAAAATGCATGATGATGAATGAACGATGTAAATGAGAGATGGAAGAGTGCCGGAGGAGGCGATGGAAATGAGATAAATATGGAGGTTGTGTTTGTAAAGTGATAAAAAAATATGACAATTTATATTAGGGTAAATAAGTAAATTAAATTGTGGTGTGTTATATAAGTTTAAACCTTGACATAAAAGCCTTACTTTTTTGGCTTACCAAAAACCCCATATATAAGCTTATAAGCCTATTTATAGAAGCTTAACCAAACACTTGATTTTGGCTTATACGTTTATATAAGCTAATAAGCTTAAAAGCCCACTATATAAGCTTAACCAAACACCCTCTTGATACATACACAATTTAAAGGATCAATATCAAATGATTTATAATTTACTAGAACTGTACCCGCGCAATACGGCGGCGAGTACCTAATAACGAATTTTGAGACTAACAAATATTCATCTCTTGCTCATTGTAAACTATAAAAAATCGAATTAAAAAACACACTAAAATTAAAAAAGATTAAAAGTTAATAAAAATATAATAAAATGGATATCGAATTAAAAAGCACAAAATTTTAAAAATATAGTGAAATTAAATTATAAAAATAATAAATAAATAAATAAAATTTCAATTTAAAAGAAAAAATGTTATTTTAAAAGGTTGTTACAAAAGTTTTTTACAAAAAGTTGTTTGAAAAAGATTATAGTATATAGAGTTGAGATCAACATATACCTTCTTTTTAGCATAGACCATATCAACCAATCACATTCATTCAAATTAACTTTCCACATTTTTCTTAAAAATTAAATAACCCACAAACGGTAAATCGTCAAGTGACAAAAAATACACCCAACAAAAATTAAATCATTTTTCTATCGAGAGGCACATGTATATACTTTCGACGAACTTTTTTTTCGACTTTTTTTCTTAAGTCACGTCTGAGAGAATCATATATAATTCGTCACGAAACATATATGATTCGTCACGAATCATATATGATTCGTCACGAAACATATATGATTCGTCACGAATCATATATGATTTTCAGAAAATTATATATGATTCGTGATATTTAAGGACAATCTGTAGGTCGATTACGAGATGCTTTTGCATTCATGAAGCAACATTGCCTTAAACATTTTGAACATTTTTTGTAATGTATACATCTGAAAAGATGAAAAACATGATAACCTATTATACAAATGTAGATATGATAGAGAAATTAAAAAAAAACTAATATTTATTTGATGTTTCATATACCTTCTGTAATCATTCTAAAAAAATAAGGTAAAACATGATAATTATCAAAGGGAATTGATTTGCACACTCATAAAATTGATTAGGATACTTAAAGTTGTGTATTATAAAGTTGTACTGTGTTTTATAATATGCTTTATCTGCTTGTAATATGAGTGTCCCAATAACTTTTTTAAATGTACAAATCATCTCCTATTATCAAAATACAAATAAGAGTAAGTAATCTTACCTTGATAAAACATGTAAAGATGTTAAATAGCATTTCATAAAATATGAAAACCTATGATAATATATATCCATTTTTGAATTTCAATTTAGACATCGATTATTGAGAAAGCAATATCTCGAGACTTTCAAGCAGCATAGGGACTGCAAAAAGCAAATGGCGACATGTATTTACACCGGATATAGTATGTATTTACACCGGATATAGTATGTATTTTGAAGGGAAAAAGAATAAAATAGTCAAATCTAACCCGCATGATCCACTAAATAGGTCAAGTAAAAAGATTTTGATATATATGGTAATGCACAAATGCACAACTGCTCAACTCCATTATATTTATAACACGTGTCTTATGGCAAATGTTCGACTTACGGTGCTCAACCCCCTAGTGCTCAACTTTGAAAAAAAAATCATCAAGTTTGCGAAGTTGAGCATTTTAAGGTGCAAAGTTGAGCATTTTATGGTTGAGTACCGTAAGTTGACCAATTGCTGTTGAGCACTTATAACTGCAAAGTTGAGCATTTGTGGTGGTTATCATATTTGTCAAATTTTTTTAGCTTGACTATCCAATGAATGTCAAGTGCTCAACTTGACCATTTTGGTCCTTTTCCCTATTTTGATTAGTTGAAAGATAATACAAATACATTTATGAAAATACAATTATGACATCACTTTATTCTCAAGAAGCATTCAGTTGCATGCCACGTAATCAAAAAGTCAATTTCATGACATACGCAAAAACTCCTTTTTAATATAATTTATAGATAAGAATAACCAAAAATCTAGAAAGAAAATGTCTGTTCTACCTCGCCCAATAAGGGAAGTACTGAGGTGCTTAAATAGAATTCTTGATATTTGTTATCAAAATTTTTTAATTGGTTTTACTTTAATACCTACGTGCTCGCACACAAAAAGCAGATTTTGGATTTCTGATGAAGAAAAAAATTGGGGTTAAAACTTCCAAACTCATGCAAGCTCACACCACGTACAAAAAGATCGTTAGTGAACGCAAACTATAAAAACGAACAGTGTCATTTACTCTTTTGGTACAAGTTTTGATGTATTATTTTACAAAAAGATCGTTAGTGAACGCAAACTATAAAGCTGAACACCGTGGTTCTTAGACTTGTTGCACAAATAAAGTTAGGTCTTTGGAATCTAGGTACTTGTTGATTCATTTAAAGGATGCCAAAATCTATTGTAAAACCACATTGTGTTAGCCGTCACAGCGTATCCGTCTTGGCATGGTTCCTATTCCAACCGTAGTATGCATGGGTTTGGTTCATGATGTCAAAAGTAGCATGCCCCCAAAACTAGATTCTCTGTACACCGAGTATTCTGGTTGAGGCTCTGTCATGCTACACCACCATAAAAAAACATGTCAAGTTAGTTCAAAATACATATGCATCTGCATGTTTTTGTTTATATTGGAATAAAGGTTAGATATTAGTAAATTACTTGGTTGACAATCCCTCAAGGTTTCCTCCATCTCCAATGTTTAACGAGAACTGATGTGAGACCCCCAGAATCAGGCAAGGGAACAACTAGGCAACAAGGGGTTCCACGTCATGGTAAAGAAACAATGAAATACTCTTGACATAAAGCTGACGTAATAAAAATATATACATTACATCATAAAAGATCAGAGTTTTTATACAAAGGTCCTAGAGTTTTATATGCGGAAAATTTATTATTTCATCATGATTTATAACATATATTTACCAAAAGACATAATAACTTCTAACAGCTTTTAGATAAAACCAAAGTTTAAATATACATAGAAATCTCCAAGCTGCGATAATATCTTGCGGGCTCCCATTCAAACAAAGCTAAGTAATAATACCTGAGATTAAACATGTAAAATAATCAACATAAAGTTGAGTGATATTCATAGGTTTAGCAGTAAAGGTGTGGAACACAAACATTCATTTGTAAAACAAGTAAATAGGGAGTATGGTTATGATCATTAACCATAGTCCGAAACCATTATTATTGCTGTTCAGTTCATGAACCGAAGCTTAACACATGTAAGTTCCTCCAGGGAGTATTCAACCTAAATACTCAAGTATAAATAAACATTAGTGTGTCAAGGTAGTTGAGACGGGGATAGTCAATCCCAATGGATCCACCCACAACATTCGCGCTTGATACTCAATAATTAACGGTTCATTATCAGGAGAGAAAACTTAAGGCTATAGACTAAAATCAATAATAATAATGAAAGTCTAGAAAGCATACTAGTTCTGGATAACATACAAGTTCAGGATAGCATACAGTTTTTAAATGGTTGTGTTCCACCATGTATAATCTCACCCCGCGTTTAGAAACCATGTACAATTAAAAAGGGGTTATGAACTCACCTTAGCCATGAGGTAAGTGAATCATTTTACTCAAAAGTTGAGTAGAAAATGTAGTAGCATGACGATCACCGACGATATGGATGCCCGGGAAACACGAAAACCGCAACCTATCAAAATAAGGCGTGCGTTAAGACTCGAACTCAAATATCGATATATACCAAGTATAATATGACTTAAATATTTTTCAAAGTATTCATACTTCATGACTAATGACACAAAACAAATGAATCCATACTATCCCATTTATCCAACACTACTCGTTTAAAAAAACTTGCACTCTTGAAATTGACCCGTCATAAGACGCCAAGTCAACGCAAGTCAAACTATTCCTTTACTTCACCCGGACCAGTAAATAAGTCATTTATATAATGACTAAACACTTGAGTAAGTCACCATGTCCAATAGTGAATACTCAAACTCACGCCACACGAGCATTGAACTACGTGTCCAAAATACAAATCTGCAAGTACACTTCAAATGTACACACCAATCTACCCTATCTAGACTTGTCCGATTTCGATGAAACTTGATGTCAAGGTCACTTATAAGCTATATAAGACCCCACTAAAATTTGAGCCAAAGTTCACACTTTAAAACCCATCAGCTCGACTCTAAAATTTGGGGCAGAATGTTTACCCGTTTTATAAAATCGTTTATACCACTTTAAAATTACTATCATGACATTTCGCCTTTTAAACCCACTACTAGACTCATCATATTAAGTTTATAAACTTTAAAAACCAGTAGTATAGTTTATCTAACCATGCCTAAAGTCCCCGAGAGTCGACCCAAAATCAGCCACAATTTTGGATTGTGCCGATTTGCGTCTACCGGTACACGAATACTAAAACTAGCATAAATTTTGATCCGTAATGAGTTAGAAGCTCTATCTTATATCAAAACAAGCGTATCAAAAAAATCTACAACAAAATCAATGAATCTCAACCTATATCCAATCTTTAACCCACGAAATACAACCCTTAACCCACTGATGTAATATGCACTTTTAGAAATCATATCAAATCAATATTTTGATCCATTTTAACATGATTCATACCTCTAAAATCACCCTACTATCATACCCATCAACCAAACAAACTCCTAAACACTTGCATGTCAAATTTTGAGAAAATCAAAGATAAAAAATAAAACTTTTTAGGATCAAAACATGATGATCTTACCAAGATCATCACATGCATGATGATTAAAATATAAACCAACCATAAAATCACAAGAACTTTTGAAAGTTGACGCATGTGTAAGATTTGTGTATCAATGGAATCACCATTGCATTTAGAACTTGGGATATGTTTTAGTTTTGATTGATTCAAGCTAAAAATCAAATTTTAGGGGTGTTTTGTGGTGTTAGGGTGGCGGTAGAACAAAGGGGAGGAAGAAGGGGTGCTTGATTTATTTTACACACATTTTCTATGTGTTATTGTTAGTGGAAATACAATAAATAGTGGGGTGGAGGGGCTTGTTTTGCCAAATGTACAATCTTTTGAAATTAAAAGCAATTTAATAGTTTCAAGGGTAGAAAGTGACTATTAGTAAAATTTGAAAATATTTACGAGGCTCGAGTTTCGTAAAAATACTTTTCAAAAGTTAAAATGCATCATAAATATGATAATATGGTTTCCCGACACGAGTTAACACGTAATTAAAACGAAATCGTCGAAAATATTAAATTGTAAAATTTTGGGCATCCGTCGGTATCGCGATCGTTAGTAATCCTTGTTATTCATTGATTTGAGTAAGCTCATTGTAAAATGAACGCGAGTGATTTTAAATCAAAAATGTTGATTTAAATAAATATGAAAAAATAAAATAAGAAATTTTATAATCCAGATAAAGTATTATCTGATCAATAAATACTTAAAAATGAAATTTATTAGAATATCAAGATCTCAGGATTTACATATAAGAATACAAGAAAATATAATACATTAGAAAATTCAAGAAGCACGAATAAAAGAATAAAATATTACTGGGAGAGTATGGGTTCTTACAGTTTACCCACTAAAGGAACTCTGGTCCCTCAGAGTTCTACTGGAGACAGAAGAAGATGCAACAAAAGGAGGTACATAGTTTAGAACTAATTCATTGCTTACCAGGTAATTTCTGCATCACGGCGAACCTTAACAATATGGATTCACTATGCTTCAGTTTCTTAACTCCTTTTCGAATAAATTTTCAAACTTGGATTAGACTAATGACCTTTTAGTAAGGAGAAATATCAAGAGATAGAATGAACACAAGATTTGCTTAAACGAACAAGGTGCGATAAAATGAATCAAGATTGTTAATCAACAAGGAGTCGTAAATCGCGCAACTGTAAAACATGACAATTTTAAAATGTAACAATCCAGTTACAAGAGAAATAGAAGGGAAAATGAATTACATATGAACATTTAAAATACAAGTTGTCACAATTACTTGTTTAGGATTTTTTATTATTGTAAAACTCGGTTTTGGTACTTTCTTGATTAAAAGAGAATTTTGCAAGGTTTAGTGATTTGAAATTAAACTATATATATTTAGCGAGTAAGCAGTTGCTAAATCTTTTTCTTGATCAGGATTTCAAAACCAATAAGTTGAACAGTTCAAAATAGTTATCTTGAACGGCTTAAAAGCTTTTGGATGACTGCATGAATTTATTGTTAAAACTCAGGTTTATCATTAGCATTAGAGAAAATCAAGTTTCCAAATTATTTAGAATCATTGTTAGAAATTATAAACTGAATTGATAATTTCATTAAGTTTAAAGTAAAGTATGATATAATCAAATACTTTTAAAAAAATAAAGCATGACATCCTATTATTCACTAGTTATAAATCTATCAAAGAGGATGAACAGTATTTAACTTGAAACGGTTACTTTGGTAATTTAACCATTTGATAAAATGTGTAAAACGTTCTTAAAATTTAAGAATAATTTGTAAAATCCAAGAAGGTGTTTAATGCATCAAATGATAAACATGTGTCATGTCTTTGTTTTCAAAAGGTGACAAGATAGCAAACGAGTATGAAATAAATAATAATCAACAATTAGTGTACGTGTAATAGCACGAGGGAATAAAACATAATTCGTACCAAATTTATTAACGAACATGATTGAATAGATGCATTGATGGTATGGACAATAAGAAACAAGGGATTTAACAAGATTAGTTCACAAGTGTGGTTGGCGTCACCAACAACGGCTTATTAAGTTCTTAGTGGTTGATACACGATCGAAAGATAAAAGCCACACAATGAATTTTCGAATCAAAGAAAATTCTTAAGAAGCCACTTGAGGGTAATTCTAGTAAGATGAGGAACATCAGCAATGAGAGGCGAAATCAATACGTGGTTCACACGAATGATTTCAAGACAATAGAGTCTAACACACATCATGACAAATATACGAAATCATTGTTTACGTCCAGTCATAAATCATTATACGCGTCCAGAGACGTTTCGAAGGTCTATCGAAATAGATAGAGAAGGTCGATCGGTGTAGAAGCATAACAACATTGAAATTTTCAAGTCTGGTATCAATGGTCAGAAATTAGACAAGTGGTTACAAGAATTATATCACGAAGGAAGAGGAGGTGACAAGTAAAACAAAGATTGTTAAGTAAGGAAATATGTGCTTGAGGCATGTACTCCGTTCAAGAGAAAATAATGGTTCATATGTGTATGTTGCGACTGGTGCTACTCGCATAAGATGTAAAAGTTTTCAAAACTTTATTTTATCTAACTTTTTAAAGAACATAAGTAAAAAGTTGATTCCTTGTCAAATATTTAAGGTGACTACTATTTGGCCTTGCATGGATCCTTCTAAATTACGCATAGGTGATCAGGCCATGCATAATTTAGGACTAGTAATGCGATGCTCAGCTTCGCCAAACCAGTATTACATATCATATGATTTAAAACATGCATATAATGCCATTTGTAAAAACGGAACCAAAATAATTTATGAAATTTTCGCCAGTAAGTTACTAGCTAGATATTTAATTCAACAGTTTTAATGTTACAAGATTTCTTTCAAGACCAATTGTTGAACAATTTGTGAAAATAGGTCTTGTAGAAACTAGAAGGGGGGTTGAATAGTTTCTCTTCGATTGGTGACCAAATTAAAATTACTTTCAATTTGGTTTGTATAAAAACTATCTTTTACTTGAGGCTAAGTTTCATAATGATTAGGTTCAATTCAAATGCACTAGCAAAGATAATAGGTAAGTGTAATGATAATGAAATAAGTAAAGAGTAAGGAAGGAGACAACCTAGTGGGAAGACACCAAGATTTATAGTGGTTCGACAACGAGGCTCTATCCTCGTTTCTACTCCACTCCTCGAGTACACCTACTCGAGATTTCCACTATATCCACAAGTTCCCTTCTCGGCGGAGAAAACCTTACATTGTTGCTTACATTATTTTCCGACACCAAGCTAAATGTCGAGACCTAATCTTTAGCTAGGACCAATCTACACAATGTTGCCTACTTCACAATTTAACGACACAAGGCTAGATGTCGGGTTCTAATCTTAAGGTAGAACCAATCTTCACGACGTTGCCTACTTCACCATTTTACGACACAAGGCTAGATGTCGAGTTCTAATCGAAAGATAGAACCATTCTTCACGACTCTTCACTTTGAAGCTAAGTGAGAACTTCACACAACACAACTACTAATCACTTTATAGTTTAGTGAGAACTCACAAGACACAACCACATCACTTTATAGTTTAGTGAGAACTCCTAATCAAATCTATTACAACTCAACTAGACTTATCCAAGTACACACATGTATCTTGGATTTACACAACACAAATCCAAGCAAACACATATGCAATGGATGTACACAACAAATCTAAGTATCCACAAATAACTTGGATGAACACAACTAGTCCAAGTATTCATAAATACATTGGATTGACCTAAAACAAAAAGGGTATCATGATGAATATGACTAACTCATAGATTCATCTTTATCACAACACTAGTGAGTGAGTGATCTTCTCATTGGACAAAGTAAAGGAGGGGATCAAGAGGATAATCATATGTAAACATCCTTAACAATTTAAGTGATCATTTACTAATGATTATGCTATTGAAAATAGAAAGAGGGCTGAGAAAAACGTCCAAGAGGCTTGCTGGAAAATAAGATTTGACCCACTATTTAAAGGAGACAAAGTATAACGGATCTATAACGGCTAGCTGTGTGCGGTACCTTATGTCACCCCGCGGTACCTTATCGCTAAGGAACCTCGTAGGTACTTAAGGTACCGCCACTAGACTACGCTCTGTTTTTTTGTCTTTTAGTGGGGTGGGAATATCTGAGGTATTTGAAACCTTCAAAGGATATTCTAACAGCATTTGGAATATGCTATTTTCAAATTTTCATTTTCCATTTTAATAAAACATTTTCTAAAAAAGAAAGTTTATTAAAAAGTCTTTTGTCATATTAACAAAAGTGAGTTTTAAGGATAATCATTTTGATGATCACTAAGTATGATTAAGAAAGGTTAGTGATATGATTATTACCTTGATGATAGTGTTAGTTAAATAATTCATTTTGTGTTTTACACTAAATGTGTTGTATGGTTTGTTGTGATCAAAACTAAGAAAGATTAGTTAACACTAATAATGTTTTTAGGCATCACTTGCATTAACAATCTCCCCCTTTTTTATTACGACAAACGATAAACTCATTTACGTAGAAACACAAAATATGGAATTATTAACTAGTTTATCACTATCACTTCTCCCCCTTTGTCGTAGCAAAAAGGTTAGCACAAGTCTTATAAGAACATCGAACTTTGCTAGTAGCTCCCCCTTGGTGGTTGCTACCCCTTGCTTGGGGCACCAAGTTTGTGAGCTAAGGTGACATGCTACACAAGGGTTAGTAGAAAGGAAAGAAACACCAATGTATATATGATCACTACCTACTAAGTAACTTGAGAGGGAGAGAGAGAAGAAATCTCAAATTAGAAGCAAGTATTTTGCTAAGTATGTCCAAAGAGGTAATTGACAAAATCAAGCTTCAATCCGATGAAGATGATAAGCTTGTCAATGGGTTAAAGTTTAGAATTGATGGAATCACCCATAAGCAATTATAAAAATTTACCATGATCAACTCAAAATAGAACTAATGAAATAACACACAAACAACACAAAGGTTACATAGAAGAAAAAAGACACAACAAAGAAGATAGTCATACACACAATATGAGTATCTAAAAGCAATAAATATGGAAAATAAACCACTAAGCATAAGCTAGTCTAATAGTGATATTTTCCAAGATTGCTTAAAAAAATAAAAGACTAAAAAGACGACGATGCATCATTCGAAGTTTTGTCCACCGGAACGAAAACTTGAATAGGAGGTCAAGTGAGGAGGAATTCAAGAAAATTTAACTTCTCATACACATGAGCAAGTTCAATTTGTTGAAATCGACAACAAGCACACGAGGATCCATGATGCAACACAAAATCGTTTGATTGGGGTATGGCATCAAACTTAGGGTTTGGCGGTGGTGGGGTAATGGGTTTGGGAATGTTTTCACAATGCCTTGTTTGGTTTGGGAAGGTTGAAAGGTCATTGAGTTGAGGGGTATTGAAGGATTGTGGTGGTGGGGGAACATTTTATTTTGCTCCGGTGATGGGGTTTATGGTATAAGTCTCATTCCAATACTTGATTGGAGAGAAGGTAGGGTTTTTGGGTGGTTTGGACGAAGATGGTTCATTCTTCTTAACCCAAATAGGTCGAACCGAGATTTTCGGTTTCTTTGAAAGCTTGGATGAGGAAGCTTTGGGTGAGTGGGGTTGTGACAAAGAAATGTCAAGTTTAGGAATGTAGGAGTTAGGCATTGTGAGAGTGTGAGAATAAAATCTCAAGGTTGTGTGAGAATGAATTCTCAAGGTTGGGAAGGTGTGAGAATGAAATCTCAAAGTTGTGTGAGAATGAATTCTCAAGGTTGGGAAGGTGTGAGAATGAAATATCAAGGTTGGGGTATAAGTAAAATGTAATCAAGGTAAGAATTTGAATTCAAAATGTGAAGTGTCAAGGAATGTTTAGTCAATTTGAGTAAACAAGGAATCTTGACAGGGTATAGGGTTTTAATAGTTTTGACCAAAAATTCGTCAAAAGCTGACTTCTGCCCGCGGTACCATAAAGGGACCGGCGGTTCCATATCGCTAGGGAACCGCGGGGCTTTAAGGAACCGCGTCCAGTGGACTTGAAACCATGTTTTTCCTAGGTTTTGGGAAAAACTAAGACTTTTTCAAAAAGTTGCAAATCTTGGAATTTTACCTCTATTAGCACCAAATTATGCTAGGGTTGCATAAAGTAACACATTCACAAAGAATGTCTTGACAAAGGGTGACAAAATAATTTAGATATCATTTTCAACCAACTTTAGTCAAGTTTTTAGAGGTTGTGATAGATTTAGGTTCAATTTTAATTTCAAATTAAAGTTGATTAGTGTGCACAAAAGGATAGAAACACACAAGGCTAAATCCATAGATCAACAATCATGAAACATACATGAAGGAAATGACAACTAGAAAATTAAGACAACTAACTATAACAAAGCTAGCTTAACATTAGATCTAGATAAGTAGTTTTCTTTGGCTTGGTTTTGTTGAAAACTCTTATTAAGAAAACTCCATCATTCATCTCCTAGGAGGAGGCATGGAGAACAAGGCAAGCAAGAACTCTTGCAACCTCCTATGTAGTCCAAACATGTACATCCTAAGGTTATGGATGATGTAGTGGTTGTAAAGACAACATGGACAACTAGGACCATGTGTTTGTTGAAACCCATAGTATGGATCACCTAAAAGGAGGGAAAATGGAACACCCAAAATTGGAATGTTTGAGTTGGGTGGAGGTGGAGGAGGCATGTTCTCCAAGGGTGATGTGGGTGAGAGTGGAGGCATGTTCCCTAAAGGGGAAATGGGTGAGTGTGGAGGTAAATTCTCCAAGGTTGGTGAAATGGGTGAGTTATGAGGGGTAAATGGTGAAGTCACCAAAGTGTCATCAAAGTCATTCACAAGAGGAATGCTTTGGATTGGTTGGGGTTGTGTGGTCACATCCAAGGGTACACTTGGAGTGAAGGGTGAAGAGAGCTCATTCATTCTTGAGTTGAATGAAGAGGAGGTAGAACCAATGGAGTGGTTAGTACCATGGGTGGATGATGTCTTGCATGGTGCAAGGGGTGGTGAAGGTGATGAAGAAATGAGGATAGGAACCATCTCATTCTTAGGTGTGTGGAGGGGTGAGGAGTTAGGCTTGGCTACCTTAATCCTAATCTTAAGTGTTTTCCTTGGGGTGGAGGTCTTGGAAGTGTTTGAGGTTTTGGTACACACCATGGTTGTTTAGGGTTAAGGGAGATATGTTTGATGTGTGAAGAACATGGCAAACAAGGTGGATTTAAATGGGTGAGGGGATGATCCAAACTAGTAATGGGTTAAAATCATTTTAGGTGAATAATGAATTTAGGTAAGCTAGTTTAGGAAATGTGCAGTTTATTACTGAAAATCATGCAAGGTTTACACAGATTTAAGAAAACAGTGTAAAGCAAAAGATGCTGTCGTGCACAGTGGTCGGCGGTTCCTTATCTAGGACCCGCGGTACCTTATCGATTGGGTCGATATGGAACCGCGATCAGAGGGCTTTCAAAAGTTTCTCATCCCAGTTTTTGTAAAACCCAGATTTTTACCAAAAGATTTACAAGCCAAAGTTAACTACAGATCATAATCTAATAAGCTAACTATCATAAGGCATGCACAAAGCTATGTAAATCACAAACATCATTGCATAAGCAATAATTAGGATCAACATAAATAATAATCCAAACATGTAATCATAAGTTAATACACATCCAAGATAAAACAAAATTGTTCAACATTACATGTTTACCAACATGTATTCTTTGAAATACTTCAAAGCTTTCACCTTCTCTTTTTGCCCAATCCCTTGATCATATTCCCCAAGAACTTGAAACCTTTTCTTGATTCAACCCGGTGTTCGTGCAAATCCCCTCGAGTTCTAAGGTTTTCACGGTAAAGATGCTCCATATTGAGATCTTCCGGTACTTCACTAGAATGATGAGGAGGAGGAGCTAAGTCTTCAAATTCATCCTCGAATGGGTTTGAGGATGGATGGGAATTACTCGAAGAGTGGAAATGAGAACTAGTACCTATGCCATCACCATCACTTGTTGGCATGTCCATGTCCTCATCATCCATCTCTTGATGATCAGATTTTCTCGATCCTCGATCACTTCTTGTCTTTCTTGCATATGCCTCTTGAATAGGCAACATAACCCGATGAACCGGGTAGAAGCGAGAGAGATCGAGGTGGGGAAAATCATGAGCAACTCTTTTGAAAAGGCGAGTTAGAAGCATAGCATAGGGAAGGTTTGTTTTGGGCTTCGAAAGGGCATAATTGATTCGTCGAGCGATATAGAATGCCAAGTTGTACTTGGTGGATGTAAAAATGCAACTCAACATATGCACCATACACGCCGGGATATGATCTCGGTTTCCACCAAGACAAAAGACATTCTCCCTAAGGATATTGGCCCATTGGACCATAAAATCCTTAAGGTCGCTAGAGAGCACTTCATATCGATTCACATTTCGTACATTTGAATGAAGGCTTCTCACAACGTTTCCATCACGCTCTTTCGAGATGATGTCAAGGATGAACTCAAGATCAATTTCTATGAAGGCACTTGTCGTTTTACGGATAAAGAAAAGGAATAAAATAATCAAACTGGCGCTCTGACAAAAGTTTCTGCCCGCGGTTCCTTATCGATAAGGTACCGCGGGTTTGAGCCGCCTAGATAAGGAACCGCCTACAGAGGCAGGTTTTTATCTATGAAAAACGCCAAATTTTGAAAACCAAGTTTTTCTAAAATACTTAAGATTAAATCATGAGCCTTTTAGAATATCATTGGATCATCATAACACTAAGCAATATGCCTTAACGAAGTATTATGAGTTAAATCAAGATCGAAAAGAACCGAAACAGACAAACGACTACTCGTAGCAAAACGACTAAGTGGAGAGAAGTCAAGGGAAGTGAATCAAGACTAGGACCAATGCTCAAGGGATTAATGACAATCTTCAAATAGTGGTAACAAAGAGCTTGTGTCATATATAGTGGTTTAAGACGTGCCTTTCCGGCGAAACGTTAAACGGGTTTGGTAATGAATAAGCACAAAGCAATTATTCAAATATAGACTAAGATCACTTTCAATAATAGTCTTAGTCAAAACCAAAATATGAGCAAGGTATTAATTCACTTTCTCTCCCACAAAGGGCCTACTAACCGTATGGGTGCAAACCATGGAAATCATGCTTGATACTTTAAGCTTCTACTAACTCACTCTACATCACCATAGTGAGTCAAGTATCCAAGCAATGAAGGTTTGAGAGGATAAAGGAAAAGAAACACAAACCACAAATAAATGTCAAGGCAAGGATGCCGAGAACAAGCACATAGTCAAGTAATGATCAAAAGAATGATCAAAAGGGCGTGTGGAAGAACGAAAGCGTACCTTGGCCACAAGAGCAATCCATAAAGGAATAAGTGATATGCCCAATCAATGACTATGATGAGTACTAAGTCTTCAAGGACTAGTATCATTCCCAATCATCTTGGTATCATCATTCAAAGATGTTAAAGATCAATGAAGATGAGTCTTCTACAAGTGCAAGTAACTCAATCCACAACCAATTAAGTGATTGATCTTCATGAGTACCTACACAAAGCAAGATGCAAACTAGTAGATACATTTCAAGAGTATATCTAAAATGCATAAAGGCTACTAATCTTAAGTGGGATGCAATATTATCAATTAAAAGACCTATTTTTAAAGAAAACATAGTTTTGACCAAAGAGAAACTTTAGTATAACTTGACCTTCTAATTTGAGGAGACAATGGATCGATCCAAGTTTCAAAGTACAATATACTTTAAAGATCTTGAGTGACCATCGCTCTGATACCAATTGTAGAAACTAGAAGGGGGGGGGTTGAATAGTTTCTCTTCGATTGGTGACCAAATTAAAATTACTTTCAATTTGGTTTGTATCAAAACTATCTTTTACTTGAGGCTAAGTTGCATAATGATTAGGTTCAATTCAAATGAACTAGCAAAGATAATAGGTAAGTGTAATGATAATGAAATAAGTAAAGAGTAAGGAAGGAGACAACCTAGTGGGAAGACACCAAGATTTATAGTGGTTCGACAACGAGGCTCTATCCTCGTTTCTACTCCACTCCTCGAGTACACCTACTCGAGATTTCCACTATATCCACAAGCTCCCTTCTCGGCGAAGAAAACCTTACATCGTTGCTTACATTATTTTCCGACACTAAGCTAAATGTCGAGACCTAATCTTTAGCTAGGACCAATCTACACAACGTTGCCTACTTCACAATTTAACGACACAAGGCTAGATGTCGGGTTCTAATCTTAAGGTAGAACCAATCTTCACGACGTTGCCTACTTCACCATTTTACGACACAAGGCTAGATGTCGAGTTCTAATCGAAATCTAGAACCAATCTTCACGACTCTTCACTTTGAAGCTAAGTGAGAACTTCACACAACACAACTACTAATCACTTTATAGTTTAGTGAGAACTCACAAGACACAACCACATTACTTTATAGTTTAGTGAGAACTCCTAATCAAATCTATTACAAATCAACTAGACTTATCCAAGTACACACATGTATCTTGGATTTACACAACACAAATCCAAGCAAACACATATGCAATGGATGTACACAACAAATCCAAGTATCCACAAATAACTTGGATGAACACAACTAGTCCAAGTATTCATAAATACATTGGATTGACCTAAAACAAAAAGGGTATCATGATGAATATGACTAACTCATAGATTCATCTTTATCACAACACTAGTGAGTGAGTGATCTTCTCATTGGACAAGGTAAAGGAGGGGATCAAGAGGATATTCATATGTAAACATCCTTAACAATTTAAGTGATCATTTACTAATGATTATGCTATAAAAAATAGAAAGAGGGCTGAGAAAAACGTCCAAGAGGCTTGCTGAAAAATGAGATTTGACCCACTATTTAAAGGAGACAAAGTATAACGGATCTATAACGGCTAGCTGTGCACGGTACCTTATCTCACCCCGCGGTACCTTATCGCTAAGGAACCGCGTAGGTACTTAAGGTACCGCCACTAGACTACGCTCCGTTTTTTGTCTTTTAGTGGGGTGGGAATATCTGAGGTATTTGAAACCTTCAAAGGATATTCTAACAGCATTTGGAATATGCTATTTTCAAATTTTCATTTTCCATTTTAATAAAACATTTTCTAAAAAAGAAAGTTTATTAAAAAGTCTTTTGTCATATTAACAAAAGTGAGTTTTAAGGATAATCATTTTGATGATCACTAAGTATGATTAAGAAAGGTTAGTGATATGATTATTACCTTGATGATAGTGTTAGTTAAATAATTCATTTTGTGTTTTACACTAAATGTGTTGTATGGTTTGTTGTGATCAAAACTAAGAAAGATTAGTTAACACTAATAATGTTTTTAGGCATCACTTGCATTAATAGGTCTTAAAATTAATATTAATTAATTTTATAAGATAACATTCAAGTATTTTAATAAGACCTAAGTGGAACATTTTGTAAAATGATTCGCAAACAATACCAGTTTGAGTTTATGGAGTAACTCGACGATAGCTTACAAAATAGCGAGTGAGTTACATGAGGGTAATAAAGAGTAATTAAGGAAAATCAATGAAATGGTTACAAGGTGATAGGGTTTCGAGAGGTTTAGCCGTAATCGTCGTGAGACACGTGTCAAGAATGATAACGAATGATGTGAAAGCAAGAACTTCAATCCTCAGGCAAAATTAGTGGTACGTTAGAAGTAGAAGAAAGACAAAATAAAACGACAAATAAGTCATATATAAAAGAAAGGATAAAGGAATCCATATGTGTTTACATCGTTATTTAATTGACATAAATATGCTTTGAAGAAGATAGAACATCAGTTCCCAAATAGTACAACTACTTCGAAGAGTTTCTATTTTAGGAAAGTTTAGAATCTAAAACGTAAATAGTGACGCATATAAATGTACACTTTTTTTTCGAAACATGTAGTTCATCATCGATTTATTAATTCACTTGGTTCCAAAAAGTTCAAGTTTTATGTATGACCGAGTTCAAGTTACTATTTGTAAACGTTTTCAAACGCAATCAATGTTTCATAGTTGTAAAACTCCATTAGTTAAAGTTTTATGAGCTCACACGAACTTAAAAACGCTTCGAACCATATTTTTAAATTTTATCAGTTTTGACCTTTTAAGTTTGACTTTTGGGTCTGACCAGCCCAATTGACTCACTAAATGACATTTTCGAATTTCGAAGTCTAAAGGTATTTGGTGTAAAACGATGTTTCAGACAACTTTCTAGTTTTACGCAAGACTTGAAATGGATCATAAATGGACGAAAATACCCTTGCATTAAATCTGTCAACAAAATGATATTTTTGAAATATGCAGAAAGTAAATTCTTAAGTTTTACAATTTAAAATGAGTGTAACCTGCTCATTTTTAAGATTTACTGGTCGATTTTATGTCCCAAACGAACGCCTTGAACAAGTAGAAATATATTTTTATGTCTAAAATTTATAAAAATATTTTCTCGACATCGTTAAATTACAAGAAATTTTTCTACAGAAAGTATATTTTTCGACACACTTTAAAATTTAATCAAACTTAATAATAACCCGGAATTTATGTACACACATGACTTGTGGATTTCATAAATACCAAAGAGAATAGATTGTATAATTAAGCATGTTAAGGAAGACATAGTATAAAAATGATTCAGCAATGCCAACAATAAACTGAGAAATAAAAAACGGCGGATGACATCCGTGTCTTAGATTTCAAGGTGCAGTGCAGGAAGGTCTCTTGGCGGCGTGATTTTCCAAAATCACAAGACATACCGACAAAGAAATGGAATATTAACAGTTTGCACTCCCAGAGCGAGGAAATTTAGTGAAATGGGAGGGTACAAGTTTATAGGACTAGTATCGTATTCCCAACAATCGTCAAATAATAGAGGATGAATTACAAGATGACGATGGTGTTTTCAAGGTACAACGAACATTATATTCGAAGTCAAAACGAAGAATGGTCAATGAAGTAACATTTAATCGATATACAAGTGTCGTGTAAAACGGTGACGTAAAGGTCAATCAAGGTTACGAAAACTCACGATATTATTCAACACAGATTTTAAGGAATGCCTCGAGATGTGTGACTCACACGATATCCTTTAGTCTTTTTCGGAGACACATTGAGCTACACAATGGTCTATAGACTATTTTTTAAAACATTCAATCACAAATGTTCGGAAAGCATTTTGGATATCTAAAAAGATATCTTAAAGAGGTTTAACAATGGAGGTAACACACACGGTAGTAAAATGAAATTCAGAAGTTTCATTGAAAGCAACACTTACTTAATCCCGTTCAATAGCACCACGAGAGTATGCACAACATATAAAGGTGAGTAGAGAAAACAAACGATCCAAAACGAACGATTATATGAGGTCAGTCGTATCACGCATAAACAAGATAGCAATATTACTAAGAAAAATGAGTATGAAAAGTTGGCAGCACACGCGCTCCGAATACAAGTATGTAACGTCATAACAAATTAAAATCATGGTAACAAGATCAATTCGCAAGAACAAGAATTCAAAAATGCAGTAGCACCATATGTAATCAAGTAATATCCAATGATAAATCATGAAGCACAAAGGCTTTGAAAAGAGACAATAATTATCGTCATTTGGGTAATGTAATATTTCAACATGTAATCAAGAGATAAAATACTACAACGATAATTAAAAGTAAATAATAAGGATCAGAGAGTTAGACACGCAAATATCGAACAACCATGGCAGATTCTGTGTTTGACACTTAGAAACATAAAATATTTGAACTTTTGGTTATAGACTAAGTTTTGAAAAACGACTCAGTTCCCTATAACCATCGCTCTGATACCAATATGTGAGACCCCCAGAATCAGGCAAGGGAACAACTAGGCAACAAGGGGGTTCCACGTCATGGTACAAGAAACAATGAAATATTGTTGACATAAAGCTGACGTAATAAAAACATATACATTACATCATAAAAGATCATAGTTTTTATACAAAGGTCTTAGAGTTTTATATGCGGAAAATTTATTATTTCATCATGATTTATAACATATATTTACCAAAAGACATAATAACTTCTGACAACTTTTAGATAAAACCAAAGTTTAAATATACACAGAAATCTCCAAGCTGCGATAATATCTTGCGGGCTCTCATCCAAGCAAAGCTAAGTAATAATACTTGAAATTAAACATGTAACATCGTCAACATAAAGTTGAGTGATATTCATAGGTTTAGCAGTAAAGGTGTGGAACACAAGCATTCATTTGTAAAACAAGTAAATAGGGAGTATGGTTGTGATCATTAACCATAGTCCGAAACCATTATTATTGATGTTCAGTTCATGAACCGAAGCTTAACACATGTAAGTTCCTCTAGGGAGTATTCAACCTAAATACTCAAGTATAAACAAATATTAGTGCGTCAAGGTACTTGAGACGGGGATAGTCAATCCCAATGGATCCACCCACAACGTTCGCTCTTGGTACTGAATAATTAACGGTTCATGATCAGGAGAGGAAACATAAGGCTATAGACTAAAAGAAATAATAATAATGAAAGTCTGGAAAATACAAGTTCTGGATAGCATACAAGTTCATGATAGCATACAGTTTTTAAAAGGTTGTGTTCCACCATGTATAATCTCATCCCGCGTTTAGAAACCATGTACAAGTAAAAAGAGGCTATGAACTCACCTTAGCCATGAGTTAAGTGAATCATTGTACTAAAAAGTTGAGTAGAAAATGTAGTAGCATGACGATCACCGACGATATGGATGCCCGGGAAACACGAAAACCGCAACCTATCAAAATAAGGCGCGCGTTAAGACTCGAACTCAAATATTGATATATACCAAGTTTAAAATGACTTAAATATTTTTCAAAGTATTCATAATTCATGACTAATGACACGAACCAAATGAATCCATACTATCCTATTTATCCAACACTACTCGTTTAAAAAAAATTGCACTCTTGAAATTGACCCGTCATAAGACACCAAGTCAACGCAAGTCAAACTATTCCTTTACGTCACCCGGACCAGTAACTAAGTCATTTATATAATGACTAAACACTTGAGTAAGTCACCATGTCCAATAGTGAATACTCAAACTCATGCCACACGAGAATTGAACTACATTTCCAAAATACAAATCAGCAAGTACACTTCAAATGTACACACCAATCTACCCTATCTAGACTTGTCCGATTTCGATGAAACTTGGTGTCAAGGTCACTTAAAAGCTGTATAAGACCCCACCAAAATTTGAGCCAAATTTCACACTTTAAAACCCATCAGCTCGACTCTAAAATTTGGGGCAGAATGTATACCCGTTTTATAAAACCGTTTATACCACTATAAAATTACTATCATGACATTTCGCCTTTTAAACCCACTACTAGACTCATCATATTAAGTTTATAAACTTTAAAAACCAGTAGTATAGTTTATCTAACTATGCCTAAAGTCCCCGAGATTCGACCCAAAATCAGCCACAATTTCGGATTGTGCCGATTTGCGTCTCCCGGTACACGAATACTAAAACTAGCATAACTTTTGATTCGTAATGAGTTGGAAGCTCTATCTTATATCAAAACAAGTGTATCGAAAAACTTTACAACAAAATCAAATAATCTCAACCTATATCCAATCTTTAACCCACGAAATACAACCCTTAACCCACTGATGTAATATGCACTTTTAGAAATCATATCAAATCAATCTTTTGATCCATTTTAACATGATCCATACCTCTAAAATCACCCTACTATCATACCCATCAACCAAACAAACTCCTAAACACTTGCATGTCAAATTTTGAGAAAATCAAAGATAAAAAATAAAACTTTTTAGAATCAAAACATGATGATCTTACCATGATCATCACATGCATGATGATTAAAATAATAACTAACCATAAAATCACAAGAACTTTTGAAAGTTGATGCATGTGTAAGATTTTTGTATCAATGGAATCACCATTGTATATGAAACATGGGATATGTTTTAGTTTTGATTGATTCAAGCTAAAAATCAAAATTTAGGGGTGTTTATGGTGTTAGGGTGGCGGTAGAACAAAGGGGAGGAAGAAGGGGTGTTTGATTTATTTTACACACATTTTCTATGTGTTATTGTTAGTGGAAAAACAATAAATAGTCGGGTGGAGGGGCTTGTTTTGCCAAATGTATAATCTTTTGGACTTAAAAGCAATTTAATAGTTTCAAGGGTAGAAAATGACTATTAGTAAATTTTAAAAAATATTTACGAGGTTTCAAAAGTTAAAATGCATCATAAATTTGATAATATGGTTTCCCGACACTAATTAACACGTAATTAAAACGAAATCGTCGAAAATATTAATTACCAAATCAATCGATAATAAAATGTAAAATTTTGGGCATCCGTCGCTATCTCGATCGTTAGTAATCCTCGTTATTCATTGATTTGAGTAAACTCATTGTAAAATGCACACGAGTGATTTTAAATCAAAAATGTTGATTTAAATAAATATGGAAAAATAAAATAAGAAATTTTATAATTCCAGATAAAGTATTATCAATGATCAATAAATACTTAAAAATGAAATTTATTAGAATATCAAGATCTCAGGATTTACATATAAGAATACAAGAAAATATAATACGTTAGAAAATTCAAGAAGCACGAATAAAAGAATAAAATAATACTGAGAGAGTACGGGTTCTTACACCTGAATGCAGGTATGTTGCCGCAATCTTTTTAATAAGCCAGAACAATGACTATGCTGAAGCTTTCTTGATGGGGTACCAAAAGGGAGCTGTACTTTGTGATGACTTATATGGTGTTGTTTTTCTATCTATGTGTTTGGATCTTCGAACCTAAATCAAAATATACAGATTTGCAAAGTTTGTTTTTATAATCAATCTTTCATATATGTTAATATATCAATATGCATCATCATGTTGTTTGTACAAAATGTGTTTCTATATATAGTACATGAATCGGTGTGAATGAAACGTTGTATCGTTTCATCAACAATTGTGTCGGTTTGGAGTTATGTAATAACTGGCAATAACCGTTATATCCTAACTGTCTATAACTGCTATCTTTGGGGTTTCGGGATTAGTCCAGTGGACTGAGAGATTCGGCCCAACATCTCCCCCATAATCATAAAATGCCGTCTTCATTGTTGTTGTAGATTTTGTAGTCTAATAAGTTGCCTCATCGTAAGAAATCTTATCTTCTGTAGTGCCTTTATGAGTATGTCAGCTTTCTGATATTCGCCACTTATAAATTCCACTTGTATGTCGTCTGTTTCAACGCATTCTCGAATGAAGTGGTATTTAGTGTCGATGTGTTTGCTTCATCCATGAAAAACTGGGTTTTTTATTTTGTTGTCCACCATTATGGTAATCTTTTCTTCTCTTGTATGAATGAGCTTGCTAAGTAGTCTCTTTAACCATAATGCTTGAGTTGCTGTTGTAGTTGCGGCTATGAATTCTGATTCACATGATGATAGTGCTACAGTGGCTTGTTTGTGTGAACTCTAGCTAATAGGTGATTCTCCATAGTAAAATATAACGCCAATAGTTCCTTTGCCTTCTATAGTGTTAATTCTATAGCTACTATCGCTATATCCTTGTATTTGGTTTCCTCCATTATGTTTGTAGGTGATTCCATGATCTTTCGTTCCTTTTACATAACGTAGTGCCTTTTTTATTGCCTTCATGTGTTGCTCTTTTGGCTCTTGCATGAAACGACTAAGTAATCCCACAAAATAACTTAAGATGGGTCTTGTATGAAGTAAATACCTTAAGCATCCAATTATGCTTTGATATTCAGTCGAATTTACCAATGTGTCTTCAGTCTTCTTTGTTAGTTTTGTTCCAAGGTCCATTGGTGTCAATGTTTCATTGCAGTCAATCATTATAGCTTCATTTAATATCTTGTTTACGTAGGCGGATTGCTTAATAGATATGCCACCTTTTGATTGTGAGACTTCTATGCCTAAGTAGTAAGCTAACAATCCTAAGTCGCTCATTTCAAATTTTTCTTCCATTTGAGGTTTAAATTTGTCAATTTCCTTCTAAGGTGTGCCAATAATGATTAAATCGTCCATATAGACTCCTATTAGTAGGATTGAGTCTCTTGTGGCCTTCGTGTAGATGGCTTGCTCCAATGCACACTTCTTGAAATCTAAAGACTTCAAGGTGTTGTCTAGCTTTATGTTCCATGCACGTGGTGCTTGTCTTAATCCATAAAGTGTTTTCCTTAATTTGTAGACTTTTCCATCTTTCTTTATAAATCCTTCAGGTTGTGCAACGTATACTTCTTCCTTTAAATCTCCATGTAGAAATGTAGATTTTACGTCGAGGTGATGCACTTCCCATTTTCTATTTGCAGCTGTGGCAAGTAATAATCTGATTGTTTCCATTCTTGCTACAAGAGCAAAAACTTCTTCAAAATCTATGCCATGCTCTTATATGTAGCCTTTTGCTACTAATCTAGCCTTATGCTTGATTATTTTCCCATTTGCGTCTCTCTTAGTCTTAAACACCCATTTTAAGCCAATTGCTATATGTCTATAAGGTAAGGTTGCGAGTTCCCATGTGTTATTCCTATTTATAGAATCTAACTCATCCTTCATTTCTTTTATCTATTTTTGGTCGTTTGAGGCTTCCTTGTAATTCTTGGGTTCATCTTATGCTAGTTGTAATTCCTCAATGTGTTTGTAGACATCATTCAATGATCTATAGCCTCTTATAGGTATGATCAGGTCGTGAGTGAGAGCTTGTAGATGCTCTTGATTCACTATTTCTTTGATTGAATGAGTGTGTCAAGTTATTTGGTGTAACTTGCAAATTTACTTGAGATGACCCTATTGATGGTGTTTGTGTCGTGTGAGAATGTATGGGTCAATTATTTGTTGGTGATGTGTATCCATCATCGTCTTAATTATTAAAATCATTGTCTTCGTTGTTTGGTTCGTCTCATCCCTAGGTTCAGTTTCATGATCAGCATGATCATCTTTATTAGGGTTATCTATTATGAATTCGATCCATTCAGGTTGATGTGCTCGTCTAAGCAATCACTCCAATCCCATGTTTCATCATCTTTAAATTTCACGTCTCTGCTAACACAAATTCTTCGTGTTGTTAGGTCAAATACTCTATATGGTTTTGATCCATATTCGGTTCCTAAGTATACCAGTTTGGTACTTCTATCATCTAACTTTGTTAGATGTTGTGATGGAACCTTTGCATATGCTATGCAGCCAAAAATCTTTAGGGTTTCTAGATTTGGATTTCTTTGCTTAATTGCCTCGTATGGAGTGATATCTTCTAGTGCTCTAGTGGATGCACTATTTAAGATGTATATGACGTGTCTAACAGCTTCAGCACAAAAGTCTTGTGGCATGTTTGTTGCTTTCATAATACATCTTGTCATAGACATTAT
Organism: Glebionis coronaria; assembly: GCA_025667525.1. NCBI lineage: Eukaryota > Viridiplantae > Streptophyta > Magnoliopsida > Asterales > Asteraceae > Glebionis > Glebionis coronaria. The sequence goes on along the minus strand of CM046876.1, from coordinate 612,633,356 downwards.
TGTTCTATTTCTCCTTTCTACTACTCCATTTTGTTATGGTGAGTAAGGTGTAGTTAGTTGTCATGCTATGCCATTGTCTTTGCAATATTGCATGAATTCACTTGAAGTGAATTCTCCTCCACGATCAGTTCTCAACAGCTTTAATGTTGTTCTTAGCTCCTTTTCTATTGTCTCCTTGAATTCCTTGAAAGTATCAAAAGCTTGATCTTTTGTACTTAAGAAATATGCCCATATAAATCTTGAATAGTCATCGACTAGCAAGAATATGTATTTCTTTCCAGAAGGTGTTGGTGGTGTGATTGGTCCAAATAAGTCTCCATATACTAAATCTAATGGTGATGTAGATCTAGTTTTGGCTTTCTTTGGGAATGGCGCTCTACTATGTTTTCCAAGTAAACATACATCACAAATTTGTGTTGTAGGTTTAATGGTAGGTATTCCATGTACTAAGTTCTTTTGAGTCATCGTTGTGAGTGAATTATAGTTTAGATGCCCTAACCTTGCGTGCCATAACCATGATGTGTCTTGTAAGTTTGCTAAAAGGCAGATAGGTGTGCCTATCCTTAGTTTTGCCTTGTAGAGTCGGTTCTTTTGTCTTGTGACCTTTAAGAAGATATTGTTATCCATGTCATAAAGTCGTATTTCATTGTTTTCCATTACTACTTTACAACCAATTTCTATGAATTGTCCAAAACTCAATAGATTGCTTTTAGGCTTGGTATGTAGTAGACATGTGATATGATTCTTTGTTCGTCATCAACACACTCTATTATTATTGAACCTTTTCCTTTTACCTCTATGTATGAACCGGCTCCAAATCTTACTTTTCCACTAACCTTCTCATCTAAATCTTTGAAGTGTTCCCCTACTCCAGTCATATGGTTATTTGCCCTATTATCAAGGTACCATTGACTATCCATGTTTGTCTCTATATATCCTACCTCAGTTTTATGTAGCGAGACTTCTTGTTCTTCAACATCCTTAAGTCGTTTCCTCTTATTTTGAGGTTCTAAGATTGCCATCAGGAGGGTTGGCTCTAAATCTTCTTCTTCGACTAGGTTTGAGTGTTCATTTGCTTTAATTTGTGAGCGAAACTTTGATGCTATGTGTCCTGTCTTGTCGCATTTAAAACAAACAACCATACTATTCCTTGTTTTGTGGAAGTTTCTTCTATAGTTATTTTGAGAAGTTTCTTCGTTTTTCTTCTCATCCTTGAATTTTGCGTGGTTATTATTATGTGAAAATTTATAATTTCCACGTCCACAACCTATAAAATTCCTTCCCCTATTCTCATGTCGTGTGAACATCAATTTTTTTTATTGTCCACCTGTTTACCCTTCTTATGTTTAATTCTTTCTTCATAGGTCTTTAGTCGGCCTATCGCTTCTTCTAGAGTCATCTTATTTAAATCTGCGTATTGCTCGATTGATGCGACGATTTGAAGAAACCTATTAGGTACAACATTTAAGATTTTTCTAACTAGTGTCGAATCCTCAAAAGTGTGTCCTAAGCTAGCGGCTTTGTTCGCGTATTGTGTCAATTTTCCAATAAAGGTGTCTATTGACTCATCTTCCTTCATTTGTAATGTCTCAAAGTCGGATTTGAGCGTTTGTAATCTCGCTTGTTGGACTCTTTCCTCTCCCATATGCCTTAATTTTAAAGCATCCCATATTTCTTTGGAGGTCTTGTGCTTCGATATTTGAATCATTTGTTCTTCGGGTAAAGATTGATAAAGGAATGTCATTGCGGTCTTATCTTTCTTATTATCAATTTGGGTAGTATATGTTGGATCTACCATCTCCCATAAACCATTCGCTTCTAGAATGATTTGCATTCGAATTGCCCATAATGGATAACTCGGGGATTTAAGCATAGGACATTGTAAGTGAGGTGTACTAATGGTACTAACCTCCTTCTTCGATCCTCCCCCATCTTCTTTAATCATATTATTAATTATCTTAATGATAGTGACTGAGAAATTTTCTAATTAAAATAATTTTGACACTTATGGTGTCTAGAAAAATATTTTTTTATTTTTCTAATGAGATCTCTAACGTCAAGTAGGCTATTTTAATTCTAATAGGCTTAATTTTTTTAAAAAAAAATCTTCCTTGGAAATTTTATTTTTTTAATAGTGAATAAAAATAAGGTTAATTACTCCCTAAAATTATTCTAAATATAATAAATAGTGAAAAACACTAAAATTATATCTAAGTGTATTATTTAATAAAATTCTACCTTTAAGTATGATTTTGTAAATAATATGTATGTATAAAATTTACAAGTTTGTTTTCAAATGTTTTTTTTAGAAAAAACTTACAAAAATAATAAGATGGTAGTGAAGTTTTGGTTTAATAAAACCTGTTTGGGCTTTAGGCCCGTTGAATCTTTGTGCAGATTATATAAACCGGCCTAGTATTCATTTTGGGTATCCATACCCGTCCTTATGCTTCCCGTGTTATTTATTAACACACTTTGTGTGTGTGTAATAGATACTCTCTCTCTTCTTGTTTCCTCCGTCCCCTTTGTTCCTCCTTTGTTTCACTGCAACCAAAAGTTTGGTTTTGTGATGATTGTATGCAAATCAAAAGGCGGATTTAATAATCCTCCTTTGATTTATTCAAACGTTCCGTTGATGAAAACGTTTGATTCTCTGATTGTGTTATTGCGAAAATTGGGGTTCTCGTAAGAAATTTATGGATCTGGTCTAATATTCGGATATATCGAATCCTGATGATTCTTATTGGGTTATCAAGTCCTAATTTTGGATTTGATTGAGGTTTACCCAATTTTTCGAGAGTTATGATATCTGAATCCTGGTATGTTTTTCTGCCTTGTTTTGAATCTTAGTTTTAAAAATCAATCCGTGCCTAATCTTTGATCAAACAAAAATCTATTTTCGTGGGTTTTGATAATTGCAAGTTTTCTGGGAAAAACCATATTGCCGAATCAATGATTCAGGCGGTGGGATGGATTTTCCACTTGATAAAAACATTGAGATAAATCTGTGATTCATGTTTTTTCTTTTTATGCAAAAATCTTCGAAAATGATTTGCGTGGGTTGGTTTTGATTTGAAAATCAAAAAAGGTATATGATGACTGTTTGGTTCTATAACCAAAAGCTCTGATGCCAAATGTTGTTTTTCAATCTATGTGTTTGGATCTTCGAACCTAAATCAAAATATACAGATATGCAAAGTTTGTTTTTATAATCAATCTTTCATATATGTTAATATATCAAAATGCATCATCATGTTGTTTGTACAAAATGTGTTTCTATATATAGTACATGAATCGATGTGAATGAAACATTGTATCGTTTCATCAACTATTGTGTCGGTTTGGTGTTATGTAATAACTGCCAATAACCGTTATATCTTAACTATCTATAACTGCTACCTTCGGGGTTTTGGGATTAGTCCAGTGGGCTGAGAGATTCAGCCCAACATATGGGACATGATAACAGCTAGTAAAGGGCTTAAAAGGTTCTTCCCCTCCCTGCAGCAAAATTATCACAAGGTAAATAGATGTAAGCTTAAATTGATATAGACTCGTAAACTTAAAAGCTAAGTACGTTCTTGAACATTTTAGAGATGGTACTCATCAGATGCTACAGCCTACTGACAATGAAACCATTTTGAAACTTAAATCTTAGTGTGAACTTCGAGAATTTCGACAAGTAAATGACAAATGCATGTGCATGTTAATAGATACATTTAAACACGACACATTTGGTTTCGAGTGTATAACATAAGCAATATCAATATTGGATTTGAAAAGTCTCAAGTTAGACCTCACAAGTCAGCCTATGTATGTATTTAAACAGAAATGTTAAGGAAGAAACTTAGGATTTCAGGTGCATATAATCAAGTTCATGATTTCCTGCAGTCCACATCCAAAGGTTGATACGCCACACTTCGCTCTAGAAACCTTGCCCATGAGCCCCATCTATTGTTATCATGATTAGGATGTTGACCCGCGTAAGAAAATCTCCCACAAACAAAATTGTTTTCCCTTTCGTATGATTCGTTTCATGATGCGTAAGTGTAATGTTTGAATCATAACTCTGGCCCAAATCCCCTAAAAAGTCGCACACAAAATGCTTAGAGGGTATGAATTCGAATGGGATCTTTTTCCATTACCATTACAAAGTTGGTAAAAACACTATACCATGAGGCCAAAAGTGTAAGGAACGTCGGACCCAACTTCAGGAGGAGTCGTGAACCATAATGTTCATGTTGTGATCGACTTGTTATCATGTTGGATAGTTTGGCTATGATTTGCAACCTTTTTCTATCTTGAGGGTTACTTGTGTAACTCTTTTTGGTTATTAACTTGTTTGTTAAGTGTGCAGGAGTTTGAGGGTCTTTCTTGCCAACCCTTCAAAGTTGTTGGAGCATATATACATCGCATTTCTCATAGTTTAGGGTTTCATGAGCGTTCTATAACTCTCTCTCTTCTCTCACTTTCTCTGACTAAAAACTCAAATACGTAATCGTTCGATATTAATTTTAAGTTCAGTAGTTAGTATTCTAGTAGTTAGGTTGTATTGATCTATTGTATTTCATATTGCATCCATTTTGGGGACAATCTTTTGCTTTGTATGTTGATAGCACCCGATTGGGGACTATCTGTTTTGATTTCTAAGTTAATAAAGCACGTGGGATGGTTGGTTGAGTGTAAATACGATTTGGTGTTATCGATTTTTACATGGTATCAAAGATCCAGGTTGGATCTTTGATTAAAAGTTTTTTGTGGTAAGAAAAAGATTTTTAGGGGTTTTAAAAGTTTCTTGTTTATATCGTCTAAATATTACTGGATCTTTATACTTTCTTGAATAAAAATTTTCTTTTGGGTTTTTTGTGGTTTTTGGCTCATCTTGGTCGATTATCCAAGATCTATTGGTTTATAAGGTGTTTTCTGTCTCTAGGTAACTAGTTTTTTGAAAAATATAAAACTTATTTGAAAACCCTAATTTTTAAAATTTGGAGGTTTTGTGTTTTAAAAGGTTTTCTGTTGATTCTAACCCTGTAGGTACCTTATTGGAAGCTAATATTATTACTATTACTTGTTTTGGTGGCTAGGGTTACTTCTAGACTTGAATCTAGAATAACCTTCTCTGGTGGTGTATTGTTTAGGGTTACTTCTAGACTTGAATCTAGAATAACTCCTATTCGTTCTTCTGCTGTTTGCTGGTTGCGTTGTGTAACACCTCTCACACCTTTACTCTTTTAATTTTTTTGGTTGGTTCACCGTCCTACACTTGCTCTTGACCTACCACCTTGAGTGGTTTGGATTCCTGAGAACTAAGTGGTGTAAGATCTTGAACTAGAGTTCTTGATTGAACGCATAGGTTTTTTGTTTGATTCTGTTGGTTTATTGTTTATGTTTTGTGGTTATGGCTCCTAAGGTTACTGAAACAAGTGGTGGTGGTGGTTATAATGTTATTAATATTATTAATGGTCTTGATGCTACTAACCATCTTCATTTACAGTCTAATGATAGTAATAGTGGGTCTTTGATTAGTTTTAAATTATATGGCTGTGAATACTATAGGGTTTGGGCTAATGCTATGAAAACTACTTTACATGCTAGAAACAAGATAAGTTTTGTTAATGGTACTTGTTTGAGGGATACTTATGAGTCTAGTGAGCCTTTTACTTGTCAATAGGATAGATGTAATGTTGTGGTGTTGTCTTGGCTTTTGAATATCATATCTGAGGATCTTTATTTGAGTCTTGTTTATGCTGATAATGTTGATGAAGTGTGGAATGAATTAAACGAGACTCATGATAAGTTAGATGGGTCTATTATGTTTAATTTGGTTCAAAAGATTAACAACTTCAAACAAAATGGCTTGTCTATTTCTGAATGTTATCATAAACTTAACTCTTTATGGAAAGAATTTGATATGTTGACTATACTGACTCCTTGTACTTGTCTTGCTAAATCTGAGTTGGGTAAACATAATCAATTGATGAAACTTATGCAATTCTTGATGGGCTTAGATGAAGTTTATCAACCTATTAGAAGTACCTTGCTTACTCAAACTGATTTGCATGATGTGAAAGATGCTTTTATGATTGTTTGTTGTGAGGAGTCTCATAGGGGTTTGGGTTCTTCTTTTGTTGTTCCTAAACCACAAGTGAGCTCTTTTGCTGCCAAAACTGTTGAGTCTAGAGCTGCTATTCCTCATAGAAATTCCAATTCTAGCAATAGTAACTACAGTTATGGTAATACTACCAATAACTCTAGCTTTGGGAATGGCACCAATAGAAACAACAATAACTCTGGTAGTAATGCCCCTCTTAATGGAAACAACTCATATAACAAGTTTTAGTATGACTCTCTTAAGTGTGATAACTGTGGTATGAAGGGTCATACCGTTGATAGATGTTTTGAGTTGATTGGTTATCCTAATGGCTATAAAAAGAACTTTAAAAACAAGAGTTTTTCCAACAATAAGAGTTTTAATAGTAACAATGTTGATGTTCAAAATGCTAACAGTCCCAGAGGGTCTGTTAACAATGTTTTCACTCCTTTTTCTAATGATCAAATTGTCAAACTTATAAGTTTAATTGGTGAAAAGAGTCCTTCTAGTAATTCTGGTGTGCAGTCTAACATGGCAGGTATTGGTTATACCTTTTTTTAATGCTAATGTGTTTTTAACAACAATTTTTATAAGTGTTTTAATGCCAATGTGAAAATTGGAGACTCTGTGTTTAATTTTGGTTGGATTATTGATTCTGGGGCAAACTAACACATTACCTCTACTACTAAAAACATGACTGATGTGATTGATATCTCTGAGTTAAACATAAATGTTGGACATCCTAATGGTACCATTGCTAAAATAAGACATGTTGGTACTTTAAGATTAACTAGTAATGTTGTATTGTTTGATGTGTTGGTTATACCAGAATACACTATCAGTCTCTTATCTGTTAACAAAATGATCAAAGATAGTAAGTTACATGTTGGTTTTAATGAATATGACTGTATCATTCATGATTTGAAAAAAAGAACATCATGGGGACTGGTAGAGAATGTGGTGGTTTGTATCTGTTTGACACTAATTGTAAGACCCCTAAGTGTAAGAGTAATTATTCTATTATGTGTTGTCATGTGTCTAAGAGTGTTTGGCATAACAGACTTGGTCACCCATCTGACCAAGTTCTAAATGATCTAAAACACTCTTTGAAACTTACCATGCCTGACCATAATGAACCTTGTGATGTTTGCCCCTTTTCTAAACAGACCAGGGATCCTTTGAGTGACCATGTTTCCACAAGTTTAGGTGATCTCATCCACTTAGACTTGTGGGGTCCTTACAAGGTCACTACAAGGGAAGGTTTCAGATATTTTTTAACTATTTTTGATGACTACAGTAGAGTTGTGTGGATTTACTTGCTTAAAACCAAAGATGAAGTTTTTGAGTATGTGGTTGAATATGCTAATCTTATTTCTAATCAGTTTCTTAAAAGAATTAAGGTCATAAGATCTGATAATGGGGCTGAGTTTATTAATCAAAGAATGAATGTGTTTTTTAAGGAAAAGGGCATTATACATCAAACTTCTTGTGCTTACACTCCTCAGCAAAATAGGATTGCTGAGAGAAAGCACAGGCATCTTCTTAATGTGGTCAAAAATTTACACTTTCAGGGAGGTTTACCCTTGTATTTTTGGTCTGATTGTGTGCTTACTGCTGCCTATCTTATTAACAGGCTTTGTTTTTCTATAGTTTTAAACAATAGTGATAAATTGTCTTCTAGGCCTAAAAAATGTGTTTTAGTAGGTTATTCTTCTTCCTAGAAAGCTTATAAGCTATTAAGTTTAAATAATAAAAGTTATTCTTTTTCTAGAGATGTTAAGTTTTATGAAACCATTTTCCCTTATAAAATAAAAGTTGTTCATCAGCCTCTTTCTGTTTTTGATATAAATGATTTTGAAAATATTTTTTTTTCAATGTTTGTGAGTCTGACAATCAAAATGACCGAAGTCCCTATGATGATGGAAGTGGGTCACCTGATGAAGCAGGGGAGGTAAATATGGAACATTTAGATGATACTGTAGAGGAGCAGCCATCTGAATGCATCCATACTACTTCATCATTAGGTGAAACATCTAGTTCTGAGGGCACCAATTTTTTCTCAAACTCAAGTTCCTATTCCCATTTTTAATGCCAGCCATGGGACGGATGATGAGGGTGTTAAACCCTATATTAGAAGGTCTAATAGGACTTCTAAGTTACCTGCTAAACTTAATGGGTTTGTGTTAGATAACAAGGTTAAATATGGTTTGAACAAATTTGCTAATCATACTAGGTTGTCTGCTTATAATGCTTGTTTTATTTCCAATTTGAACAAGACCTATGAACCTAGTTGTTTTAGTGAAGCTGTTAAAGATATAAATTGGGTGCATGCTATGAACAATGAAAAGGAAGCCCTTTATCTTAACAACACTTGGAATCTCATTTATCTGCCCCCACATAGAAAGACTATTGCTAGCAAATAGGTTTATAAAATCAAATATAAATCTAATGGTGAGATTGAGAGATACAAAGCTAGGCTTGTTGCTAAGGGGTGTGGTCAGAAAGAGGGCATCGACTATGATGAGATATTTAGTCCTACTGTTAGAATAGGTACTGTTAGATGTCTCATTAATCTTGCTGTTCAAAATGATTGGAATTTATTTTAATTAGATGTCAACAATGCTTTCTTGTTTGGTGAACTTGATGAAGATGTTTATATGATACCACCCCCAGGCTTCTTTGATAAAAATGAAAAAAGGGTTTGCAAGTTGACTAAATCTCTTTATGGTTTGAAACAAGCCCCTAGACAGTGGAATAAAAAGCTTGTTGAAGTTCTTTGTGAGGCTGGTTTTAGACAAAGTCAAAATGACTATTCCTGTTTGTTAAAAATAAGGATAATGTTTCATTACACTCCTTTTTTATGTTGATGACATTGTGTTGACTGTGTTAATGCAAAGCAATGCCTAAAAACATTGTTAGTATTAATTAATCTTTCTTAGTTTTAATTACAACAAATTACAAAGACATTTATTGTCAAACACAATCATAAAAGGAATTATCTAACAAACACTATCATCAAGGTAATAATCATTACACTAACATATCTTAATCATGCTTAGTGATCATAAAAGTGATTAGCCTTAAAACTCACTTTTGTCAAACATTACAAAAGATTTTTAATAAAATTTATTTTTAAGAAAATGTTTTATTAAAGTGAAAATGCAAATTTGAATATGGCATATTCCAAATGCCATAAGAATATCCTTTGAAGGTTTAAACAGCCTCAGATATTTCAAATTCACTAAAAGACAAAAAGGAGCAGAGTCTACGTCGGCGGTACCTTAGCACCTACAGCGGTTCCTTATCGATAAGGAACCGCGGGCTCCAATAAGGAATCGCGGCCAGATATAGCCGTTGGATGTTTTGTCCTATAAATAGTGGATCAAATCTGCATTCTCATCAACCCTTTATTGGACATCTTCTTCAGCCTTCTTTCTCCTTTCTAATCCTAGTCATTTGTAAATGATCACTTAATGTGTTAAGTATGTTTACTCATGATTATCCTCTTGATCTCCTTCTTTACCTTGTCCAAAGAGAAGATCACTCACACACTTGTGATGTGATTAAAGATGTGGCATTGATGAAGATCACCTTCTCCTAAAGATCTAGTCATGTTCATCATTTTTTTATTTGTGTCTTGTGTAAATCCAATGTATTTATGAATTCTTGGACTAGTTGTGTTCATCCAAGTTATTTGTGAATACTTAGATTAGAGTTGTGTACATCCATTGCACATGTGTGTGCTTGGATTCATGTTGTGTAGATCCAAGCTACATGTGTGTACTTGGATAAGATTAGTTGAGTTGTAATTAGTTGTGTTAGTTCTCATTAAACTATAAAGTAATGTGGTTGTGTCTTGTGAGTTCTCACTAAACTATAAAGTGATATGTAGTTGTGTTGTGTGAAGTTCTCACTTAGCTTCAAAGTGAAGAGTCGTGAAGATTGGTTCTAGCTTTGGATTAGAACTCGACATCTAGCCTTGTGTCGGAAAATGGTGAAGTAGGCAACGTTGTGAAGATTGGTTCTACCTTTAAATTAGAACTCGACATCTAGCCTTGTGTCGTAAAAGAGTGAAGTGGGCGACGTTGTGTAGATTGGTCCTAGCCGAGATCAGGTCTCGACATTTAGCTTAGTGTGGAAAATAATGTAAGCGACGTTGTAAGGTTTTCTCCGCCAAGAAGGGAGCTTGTGGATATAATGGAAATCTCGAGTAAGGTGTACTCGAGGAGTGGAGTAGGATCGAGGATAGAGCCTCGTTGCCGAACCACTATAAATCTTGGTGTCTTCCTACTAGGTTGTCTCTTTCCTTACTCTTTACTTACATTCATTATCACTACACTTACTATACATTGTTAATGCATTAGAACTGAACCTAATCATTATGCAACTAGCTTTCAAGTAAAAGATAGTTTTGTGCACTCACCTAATTGAAAGAAATTTTAATTAGGAGATAAACCGATGAGAAACTATTCAACCCCCGCCCCCTTCTAGTTTCTATAATTGGTATCAGAGAGATGGTGACACAAGATCTTTGAAGTATATTGTACTTTAAAACTTGGGTTGATCCATTGTCTCCTCAAATTAGAAGGTTATGTTGTACTAAAGTTTTTCTTTGGTCAAAACTATTTTTTGTTGAAAATAAGCCTTTTAAAATGTTAATATTGCATATTACTTAAATTAGTAGTATTAATGCATTTTAGATTTACTCTTGAAATGTATCTACTAGTTTTCATCTTGTTATGTGTAGGTACTCATGAAGATAAATCATTCTATTGATTGTGGATTGAGTTACTTACACTTGTAGAAGACTCATCTTCTTTGATTTCCAACATCATTGAAAGATGATATCAAGATGGGTAGAATTGATACTAGTCTTTGAAGACTTAGTAGTCACTATTAGTCATAGTTGGGCTTTGCATCGATTCCTTGAAAGCTTGGATTGCAATTTGTGGCCAAGGTACGCTTTCGTTCTTCCACACGCCCTATTGATCATTCTTTAGATCATTAATTGACTATATGCTTGTTCTTGGCATCCTTGCCTTGACATGTATTTGTGGTTTGTGACTCTTTTCTTTTTCCCTCTCAAACCTTCATTGCTTAGATACTTGACTCACTATGGAGATTTAGGGTGAGTTAGTAGAAGCTTAAAGTATCAAGCATGATTTCCATGGTTTGCACCCTTATGGTTAGTATGCCCTATATCATGTGTAACTTGTACAATTAAGCTCATCTCTAGGATGATTAGTGAATCCCTTGAGATACCAAACTACTTCATTAAGTTGTAGGCGGATTTTACACATTTGGAATTGAAATATTCCAAGGATATTGTTATTGTTAATTCTAGCAATAATTATCCAATCATGTGGGAGAGAAAGTGAATCTATACTTTGCTCATATTTTTAAATAGAATAAGACTACTCTTGAAAATGATCTTACTCTATGCATCAAAATTTCTTGGTTTAATTCATTACCAAAGCCGTTTAGACTATTGCCGGAAAGGCGCGTCTTAAACCACTATATATGATACAAGCTCTTCACATCATCAATTTGAAGAATGTCATTTTTCCTTTGAGCAATGATCTTGGTCTTGATTCACTTCTCTTGACTCCTCTCCCTTTGCCTTTACGCTACGAGTAGTCGTTCGTTCGTTTCGGTCTTTTCATATCTCGATTCAACTCGTAATCCTTCAACAAGGCATTATTACCTAGTGTTGTGGTGGTCCAATGATATCCTAATAGGTTTAAGATATATTTTTAAGTATTTTAAAAATTTTGGTTGTCAAAAATTCATCGTTTTTCTTTGATAAAAAACTGACTCTGTAGGCGGTTCTTTATCTAGGCGGCTCAATAGCGTGGTTCCTTATCGATAAGGAACCGCGGGCAGTAGCTTTTGTAAGAGCGCCAGTTTTATTAAAATATCTTTTTCAAACTAGACCTTCTCGCTCCTTCAAACACAACAGACGATTTTTCCTTGTTTTTCCACCATTGTTGAAGCTTCAGAAACCTTCAATTACTCAAATTAATTGATTCAAGTTCGTGGGTTTCACTCATCCATCATCCAAGATCAATTAATTGTAAGTTATTTCTTTCAGTTTCATCTAACTTGTTCTAGGGTTCATACATTCATAATTGGGGCTTTTTGAAATAGACATTGAATTAGAACCTTATTAGGAATATGAGTTGACATAGTATTGTTACTATGATTCCTTAGGTTCATATTCATTGGGATTTCACTAAAACCCATTTGTAGAACAAATCCGAATTTTAACTAAATAGTTTGGTTGATTGATGGAATTGAAATGAACCCATGAACAAGTTGGTAATGACATTGTTAAATGCTTACCTAAAAACTTTGTTTTGAAAAACCAATGTTCTAGTTTATTGTTGATCTTACATAGTTCATATGTTTTGATCAATGGTGAAATGGGTACATTGTGAATATGAGAATGATAAGGATTAAACCTTGATTTATCAAGAGATTGATAAAACACATTCTCACTTTGCTTGATTTTTTGATCTATATGTAACATATGAGTAATTGGGGAAAGATGTTTATATGTTATTTTTAGGTACTATCATCATGACCACAGGATATCAAAATTACCATCTACTCACTAGAAGATACATGCCTAATCCTTCTTTGACTAATCAAACTCGCTCTTTTCAAAACACTTATCATAATCTCGAGTCTCGTTGTTTCCATAAAGGACGTATTGTTCCTTCTAACCTTCGTGGACTTGATTTTATTCGATTCATGTTCAATAACATTGGATTTAATTGTTTGCTTGATATTGATGAGCCAATCTTTCCTTCTTTCCTCATGGAATTCTTTAACCCATTCCAGTCAATACACATCAACAATGGTCTATCTATAAGATTTTCCATCAAGGGGAAAACCTTTGTATACACTCTCGAGGAATTTGGTGAGATTCTTAAAGTTCCTATGAAGGTCAATGTAGATTCACCGATGCTTGGGGGTTAAACCACTTAAAGTCGGCCGCTATTGATGTGCATTACTTGACTGAGATTCCTTTGGCTTCGGCCATCTCTCGTGCCCTTGCTTCACCTCGTGAACATCCTATTCTTGGTCATTTTGAAGGAGAATTTCGTGCTCTCACTCCTTGGGAATTACTAACTAGCGATCTTAGTGATTTCATGGTCCCTTGGGCCGAAATCATTAGGGAAAATGCAATGTGTTTGGTTGGTGATCGCAACCATGTGCCTGCTTGTCTTGCACATATGTTGTATTGTATTGTTACCACTACTCCATACAACCTTGCATTTTTCATGGCTAAAAGGATAAGATTTGTTCTCAATGGATCTCGGTCTGCTCTTCCTTATACCATGATTCTCTCATGGCTTCTTAATAGAGTTCTTCTTAATCATCCTCCTCTTAATCCCTCTTCTTTTCACTCCGTGGTTCGAGTCATGTTTCCCATTGAAGGAAATGTCCCTTCAATTCTCACACATGACTCAAATGAAGATGAAAATGTCTTTCAAGACAATTATCTCATTTCTCGTTATGATTTGTCATCATCTATCTCTAAATTGTCTTCACTAGACATTGATTCAGACTATCAGTATTGTCTCAATCTTCATCTTAAGGATCGAATAAGAAGTGAATCAAGGCAAGGAGGAAATGATCATAGATGAATGATATATAAAACTCTTGTGAGGTTAACATGTGTGTAAACATGTATGAATTGTTGAACTTTATCTCTTTTCTTATCTCTATTCTTAGAATGTTGTGTATTCTTTATCTAACAATTTAAGTTTGGATTACCTAGTATTTTGATCATAATTATCCATGGTATCGATTTTTCGATTTACATGGCTCTATGCATCTTATGTGTTTGATACCCTCCTAGTCTTTTCTTTGGCTTGATAAACCTTAGTATAGAATCTGGGCTAGCAAAAGTTTAAGGAAGAGCTTCTTTCAAACACCTCTGGTCGCGGTTCCATATCAATGCCGCGGTTCTTTAGCGATAAGGAACCGCAGACCTACGTAAGGAACCGCCTAGTACTGTTTCAACAGAATCTTTACTTTACACTGTTTTCTTTAATCTGTGTAAAACTTTGATAAAACTTTTGCAAAAACCTACACTTTCCTAAACTAGGCTACCTAATTTCATTGTTCACATAAAATGATTTTAACCTATTACTAGTTTGGATCATCCCATTCTCTTCTTAAACCCTCTCTTTTTGATTGTGTTCTTCATCCCTTCAACTCTTCTCTTAACCTCAACATTCAACCATGGTATCCACTAGAACATCCAACTCCTCCAAAACCTCCTCATCCAAAAGAAGCCTTAAGGTGAATCTCAAGTCCTCTAAACTTGGTTCTCCATCTTCTTTCAAATCAACAAGTGAAGCCTAACCTATCCTCATCTCCTCATCACTTTCACCATCACTTGCCTCATGGAAAACAACCTCAACACATGGTACTAACCATTCACATGGTTCTACCTCCTCTTCATTCCAATCAAGAATGAATGAGTTTTTCTCTCCACTCATTTCTAGCTCTCCCTTAAATTTGAATGCTCAACCACAACCTCATCAAAGGATTCCCTTTGTTTTTGAGCCCCTTCCCTTCACTCCACCAAATTCACTGTGGTAACCCAAAACCAAGGTCATTGCTTAATCTTATTTTATGATTATTTTTGAAATTTTTGGATGAGTTTGAACGATATTTATTTTTGGAGGTTTAAGTTTAAACCGATGTTGGAAGGTTTATATTTAACATTTAATAAGTATAAGGAGTATTAGCAAGCGTGATGTCGATGGATGCAAAATATTTTACATCTTATTGTCAGTTGTTCGATTTTTGGCATTTTTGATGTTTTATTTTATATGAGGTGTTAAGTCGAGTCGGGAGTCGATATTATTATATTTGAGGTACGTTTTAAATTTTTAAAAGTATCTTTATGAAACCCGAGCCCCGTAAATAATTTCAAAATTGACTAATAATTATTTCCCGCTTTTTAGCTAACTATTTTCATTTTGAGCCATAACTATTGCAAAATTACAACATTGGTCCCTCAACCACAATATATAAGCCAAAAACTTTCTCACACACATCATTTCCCACTCACCAAAATTTCACTTCTCTCTCTCTTTCTTTCTTTGTGTAGCCGTGACCTCCAACCCACCCCAAAAACACCCTTCTTTCAATTTTTGCTCCATTTTCATGATGATTTAAGCTAAACTAACACAAGACCCAATCTTAGAATTGCAATAGGATCATTTTGGTGTAAGAATTTTGAACATGCAAGACTTTTTATTTTTTTCAAGTTGGTAGGTGAAAGCTATGATCATGCATGGCATTTTTATGATGATCCATGGTGTTTTTGCTAAAAATCTTGTTAAAAACTTGATTTTGATTTGAAGATTTTGATTTTTGTGATGATTCTAGAGTTATGATTGATATATGTTGATGTTAGGGATATGAGATGATCATATCTATGAATGGTTTTTACTAAAAATATGATTTTGTACAAGATTTTGAAAGGCATTTTATAACAGTAAGTAAACTGTAATTTCGGGATTTTTATGTTTTGATAATGGCTTAACTTATTGCCTAGGGTTTTAGATAATTTGATTAGCTTCTATTTGATATAAAGTAGAGCTTCTAGCTGCAAACGAGCGCGAAGTTATGATGTTTTGATTATTCGTGTACCGGGAGACGAGTATCGACACTACATATAGTTGTTGTCGATATTTGGATCGAATCTCGGTGACTATAAATTGAATTTTTGAAATGAGTAACCTACTGATAATGAAGTGTAAACCTTAGAGGGTGAGTTTACTTTAAAACCCGAGTGTCGGTTTTGTAAACGGAGTCGTTTAAAGAAGTTAAAACGGTTGTAAGAATTATTAACGTAAATCTGTCCGGATTTTGTAGTTTGAAGATGGGTCGGGTAAAGGACTTTAAAAGTAATTTTATTTGATAAAATTGTAGGAGGACTTTCTATATATAGTGAGTTAGTTTATCGATTCATTTCATAAACGTTTGACAAGTTTAAAAGGGGTAAATAAGCTAGTACATGTAGCATGTGTCGGCGGATTTTGTTAAAAGTGTAGAATGGTAAAGTAAATGTGTAGAAGAGTGTAATAGAGTTATTTATATCGTTTTCTCTCGAGTTTATCGTGATTTCACGAGTTTAAGTTTGATGTTGTTATATATGATTTATTTCTCGAGTCATTATTAATGAACGCGCCTTATTTGATAGGTAGCGGTTCTCGTGTTTGAAAGGCATCCATTATCATCGACGATCATCTCGCTAGATCTCTTATACTAAGGTGAGTCTGTAGCCTCGCTTTTTATGCTAGCTACTAAATGTTTTATTACCCGCGAGGGGGATACATGTTATTTGAAAATAAATGAACACAAGTCATGAGTAATTGTTGGACCCGAATGTTGCCTAAGTTGTTTACATTGTATTGCGTACCTTGTTGCTAAAGACCCTAAATTCATGAGCCGTTAACTATCTTCTGACTTGATGTTGTGAGTCGGGAATAGCCGCTTATTCTAATGATAGTACTATTGGGTTGACCACCCTATCTGAGACCAGGGCATTACGCTGAGTAACCTCTGGGAAGGATAATTTACGGGAATAAGAATGTGGTATTCTAGCAATGGATACCCTAGAGGGGCAATGGTTTTATTCTAGTCATGCCGACATTTGGCATGGGTGACTATTTGGTTTAGGGGTCGGTGTCATGATCTTAAGTACAATGTTTATTATTTCCTTGAATATAGATTGTGTGTACGATAATTCTATAAATGATTATGATTGATTTTCTTCTTGTGTTCAAATGTAATTTGATAAACCTATAGACTCGCTCAACATTATTGTTGACTCGTTTTAGCATGTGCTTCAGGTAATAGGAAGTGATGGAGGATAGAGCTTTGCTTTGGAGGTTGTGGCTTGGATTTTGGAAGAATGTTGGTCTAAAAACTATTTCTATCCTTTACTGTTGAACAAAAGGATAGAAATAGTTTTTAGACCAACATTCTTCCAAAATCCAAGCCGCAACCTCCAAAGCAAAGCTCTATCCTCCATCACTTCCTATGTTTGTGTACTATACTAAACTTGTTGGTTGTTGGTCGAGATCCATGGGGACTTAACGTTTTACTCTGGTGTCGTTTTAGTACAATTCTGGGATGAAATTATTTTTTAGACCTATTATGAAAATCTTGTTTATATTTTATGTGTAAACGTCTCTCTTTTGAGTCGTTCAATATACCTTGTGTGATGATGCTTGTGTCTAGCACCCAATTGTGTATTTCCGCTGCGCAATGTAAATTGGGGGTGTTAGAGATTGGTAATCAGAGCTACAAGTTATAGAGAACTGGGTCGATTTTGAAAATTGTCCTAAACTATAACTTTGGTGTCGAAAGTATTTATTCTTCAAAAGTACACAACTCCTCTGCAACGCTCCGGTAAGATCACTTTTAGTTTTGTTTTCTATTATAGATGTATCCCTAATAACTGAAATGATTTCCCGAGTATTTATTAAGTAAATACTATGATATTGTATTGGAATTATTGAAAGTACGTTGAGTGCTTGTCAGTATCATATTTATTTTTTTATGAGCATTGCATAAACATCATTTGCATTGTGTTGCATAGCATAGATTACGTATAACATTTGCATAAGCATTGCATACTAATTTTTATTTTATTAACAATGACCTTAAGTATCCTTGAACCCTTATAATTGTAGAAAAAGGCTGGTGTACCTCGTGAGGATGGATGGATTGATATGACTAATGTATTGGACGGTGAGGAAGTAGATAAATTTGGTGCTAGTGACGATGAGGAGCCTTATGAGTATTTAGATGATGGGATTCCACCTAATGCAGTTGGTCAGATTGAGCATGAATTGATTCAAGGTAGTTATGTTTCAAGGGTTAATGTTGTGCCAGACTGTTCCGGATTGTCAACGACCTGTTGTTCTTTCTTCGACGCCTACTTGTGATGCTTATATTAGCAGTTTGACTGGAATTGCATTTGCTAGGGGTGATGTTCATGTTGATTCGAGTAGTGCTGCTAGTGCTCGATCTATTCATGATGGCATATCTAAGGTTTATTGTCCAGTTCCTAGGTCTTATGATGATATTTTCTGGTTTCTCAAGAAGTTTGATAGGTCTTTATTTGAAAGGTATTTGGTTGAAACCCGTGTGATTAGGAGGTTTATGCAGAATGAGAAGAGGTTTGACAGGTTTGTTAGTAGTGTGAGGAGATCAGAGTTTGTTAGAGCAAGGGAAATGGATGAAGTTGTTAGGTTAAGATCTATGGTGTTGAATTTGAGTGGGCAAATTGAAAGGTTACGTGAGGAGCAAGCAAGGAATGCAAGGTTGAATACGTGGGATGTGCCGATGAGATCTTTTCCAAGTCGAGGTGTGGTGATTCGTGATGTGCCGAGTCAAATTGAAGCTCAGGTGTTGGTGAAGCCAAGTGAAGGAGGAAGTCAAAAGGAAAAGGAAAAAGTGGAAGAAGATTATGAGGAGGACGATAGCAGCAGTGATGATTAGCTGATGTACAAGAAGCTGCGGGGATCTGATGTCTAATTCTTTTATGTTGTTTTATTAGCCTTGTTTTAATATAACTTATGTAGACTGGTACTGTAGTTTATGATGAAACTTAATGACTTTTAAGTTTGACGTGATGAAGGGTTGTAGTGACATTACTTGTCACAATTTTGTGGAAATTTTTCAATGCAATCCAAATTACCTTCATGACTTATGAATTGTCTTATTAGTTCTTTTGTAAATTGGTTAATGATTCATTGTGAGTTGTGTTGTTGGTGCATGTAGTATCCATGTTACATCTTGATAGAGAAATTCTTCTTCTTATCTTGATATGAATACCTACTTGTTCTTTTTCTTTTATGGTGACACAGGAAGGAGTTGGGAGGCATTTTCTAACTTTACTAAATTGTTGTTTGGTTAGTTTCCTAAAACATGCCGCCTAAATTGACAACTGCTACTGTTAATACCATGATTGAGCAAGCTATTGCTAGAGCTCCAGAAGCTGAACGTGCTACGAGGAACCAAGAGATGGAGAATAGGAATGTTGCTGGTCAGGTTGGAGGGAATGTTGCAAATCCAGTTGCAGGTAATACTGATGAACCAGCGGGAGGAAATGTTGTGGGACAAGTTGGAGGTAATGCTACTGTTCAACAGATTCAAAAGGAATGTTCTTATGCTAGTTTCATGAAATGTGGACCTACCCAATTTCGTGGTACTGGTGGTGCTTTAGAATTAAGGAGGTGGATTGAGAAGATTGAAAGTACTTTTGAAATCATTGGATGTTCAGAAGCTAGTAAGGTGAAATTTGTTGCAGCTACTTTTCAGGATGATGCATTAAGCTGGTGGAATAGTCAGGTAGCTACTGTGGGATTGGTTGAAGCTAATGCTAGAACATGGACTGTGACCAAGGGACTGTTAACTACTAAGTTTTGTCCTGAGGAAGAGTTAGGTCAGTTGGAGGATGAATTGAGGCATTTGGTGCTGAGAAACAATGATATTGTGGCTTATACAAGGACATTTTCTGATCTATGTTTGTTGTGTCCTGATGCTTTTGCTGATGACCGTAAGAAGATGAAGCAGTATATCAGAGGTTTATCTAGTAATATCAAGGGAGAGACTACTTCGTCGAAACCCAAGTCATTTGATGAAGCTGTTCAGATGGCTCATGCTTTAATGGATGTAAAGCTGCAGGATCGAAAGGATAGTATTGCTGAGGGGAATAAGAGAAAGTGGGAAGCTGCACACTTAAATCAAGAGCAGAATCGTGGTGGTTATCGTAATAACAATAACCAAGTACCGAATAGGAATCAACAATAAAATTTGAGAAGGAATGATGGTGTTCGTGCTGCCACTGGAACTCAAGGTAACAAAGTGAATCCAAAGTGTGGTCGATGTAATCTGTATCATGTTGGAAATTTTCCACCTGCTTGCAACAAGTGTGGGAAGGCCGGACATAAGATGGCAGATTATAGAAACAAGGGTGTGGCCACTAGAGCCAATTATGTTAAGGTAGTTAACTGTTCTGGATGTGGAGGCCGTGGACATAAGCAAGGGAACTGTCTTAGAGTTGGCATACGACAGGGAGGCAATGTTGCTGCTGTTGCTGCTGGGATTGCTGCTCCAGCCTATGTCGTGGGAGATGCTGACAAACCTCAAGGGCCGAATGTGGTGACTGATACGTTCTTACTTGATGCTTGTTATGCTAGTGTGTTATTTGATTCTGGATCCGGTTGAAGTTTTGTAGATGTTAGATTCAGTCAGCTATTGGATAGAGAACCAGTGAGATTGACGACTAGTTATAACGTGGAGTTAGCTGATGGTAAGGTTGTAAGAACTAGTTCTATACTGAAAGGTTGTTTCTTGAAGTTAGGTAATTATGTGTTTAGTATTTATTTGATGCCTATAGAATTAGGATCTTTTGACGTGATTGTTGGAATGGACTGGTTAGTTGGTAATGGTGCAGTGATTGTCTGTGGAGAAAGATTAGTTCAGATACCGCTAAGGAATAGGGTATTAACTGTGAAAGGTGATGAATGTACTTCTCGTTTGAGAGTTGTTTCTTGTTTGAAGATGATGAGGTATATAGAAGCAGGTTGTGATGTGTTTCTTGCACAGATAAGTAATGATGGTGTGAATGAAAGGAAATTGGAGGATGTGCCTGTGATTAGAGAGTATCTTGAGGTTTTCCCTGAAGATTTGCCAGGATTACCGCCGCATCGTGAAGTGGAGTTTCGTATTGATTTAGTGCCAGGAGCTGCGCCTGTTGCTCGTGCACCGTATCGTTTAGCTCCATCTGAGATGAAAGAATTATCTGGTCAATTGAAGGAATTGATGGATAAGGGATTTATTAGACCGATTTCGTCGCCGTGGGGTGCTCCTGTTTTGTTTGTTAGAAAGAAAGATGGTTCTTTTAGAACGTGTATTGATTATCGAGAGCTTAACAAATTGACTGTCAAGAATCGGTATCCACTGCCGAGGATTGATGATTTGTTTGATCATTTGCAAGGGTCTAGTGTATACTCGAAGATCGATTTGAGGTCTGGGTATCATCGACTGAGAGTTAGGGAAGAAGATATTCCTATAACAGCTTTCTGTACTCGATATGGACATTTTGAATTTCATGTGATGCCTTTTGGGTTAACGAATGTGCCTGCTATATTCATGGATCTGATGAATCGTGTATGCAAGTCGTATTTGGATGAGTTTGTTATCGTATTCATTGATGATATTCTCATTTACTCCAAGAGTGAAGAAGAACATGAGAAGCATTTGAGGATAATTTTGGAATTGTTGAAGAAAGAGAAGTTGTATGCGAAGTTCTCTAAGTGTGAATTTTGGTTGAAATCAGTGCAATTTCTGGGGCACGAGATTGATAGTGAAGGTGTTCGTGTGGATCCTGCTAAGATTGAGGCAATTAAGGATTGGTCAGTGCCGACGACGCCGACTGAAGTTCGCCAATTTTTGGGTCTAGCTGGGTATTATAGAAGGCTTATCGAGAAGTTTTCACTAATTGCTAAGCCGTTGACCAAGCTTACGGAGAAGAATCGAGTGTTTGAATGAGGATTGGAAGAGGAATTTGCATTTAGTACGTTGAAGGATAAGTTGTGTTCTGCGCTGATATTTTCTTTGCCAGAAGGATTTGAGGATTTTGTAGTGTACTGTGACGCGTCTCATAAAGGATTTGAAGCTGTGTTGATGCAACGGGAGAAAGTAATAGCATATGCATCGAGACAATTGAGGAAGCATGAAGAGAATTACACTACGCATGATTTAGAACTTGGGGCTGTGATTTTTGCTTTGAATTGTGGAGACACTACTTGTATGGAACCAAGTGTGTGGTTTTCACTCATCATAAGAGTATGCAATATATTTTGAATCAAAAGGAATTGAATATGAGGCAGAGGAGATGGGTTGAGTTGCTGAGTGATTATGATTGCGAGATTCGTTACCATCCTGGTAAAGCGAATGTGGTAGCTGATGCACTCAGCAGAAAGGAAAGAGATAAGTATATAAGAGTTAGAGCTTTGACAATGATGGAAAGTTTTTGTAGAAACTAGAAGGTGGGGTTGAATAGTTTCTCTTCGATTGGTGACCAAATTAAAATTACTTTCAATTTGGTTTGTATCAAAACTATCTTTTACTTGAGGCTAAGTTGCATAATGATTAGGTTCAATTCAAATGCACTAGCAAAGATAACAGGTAAGTGTAATGATAATGAAATAAGTAAAGAGTAAGGAAGAAGACAACCTAGTGGGAAGACACCAAGATTTATAGTGGTTCGACAACGAGGCTCTATCCTCGTTTCTACTCCACTCCTCGAGTACACCTACTCGAGATTTCCACTATATCCACAAGCTCCCTTCTCGGCGGAGAAAACCTTACATCGTTGCTTACATTATTTTCTGACACTAAGCTAAATGTCGAGACCTAATCTTTAGCTAGGACCAATCTACACAACGTTGCCTACTTCACAATTTAACGACACAAGGCTAGATGTCGGGTTCTAATATTAAGGTAGAACCAATCTTCACGACGTTGCCTACTTCACCATTTGACGACACAAGGCTAGATGTCGAGTTCTAATCGAAAGCTAGAACCAATCTTCACGACTCTTCACTTTGAAGCTAAGTGAGAACTTCACACAACACAACTACTAGTCACTTTATAGTTTAGTGAGAACTCACAAGACACAACCACATCACTTTATAGTTTAGTGAGAACTCCTAATCAAATCTATTACAACTCAACTAGACTTATCCAAGTACACATATGTATCTTGGATTTACACAACACAAATCCAAGCAAACACATATGCAATGGATGTACACAACAAATCCAAGTATCCACAAATTACTTGGATGAACACAACTAGTCCAAGTATTCATAATAGAACTAATGAAATAACACACAAACAACACAAAGATTACATAAAATAAAAAGACACAACAAAGAAGATAGTCATACACACAATATGAGTATCTAAAAGCAATAAATATGGAATATAAACCACTAAGCATAAGCTAGTCTAATAGTGATATTTTCCAAGATTGCTAAAAAAATAAAAGACTAAAAAGACGACGATGCATCATTCGAAGTTTTGTCCACCTGAACGAAAACTTGAATAGGAGGTCGAGTGAGGAGGAATTCAAGAAAATTTAACTTCTCATACACATGAGCAAGTTTAATGTGTTGAAATCGACAACAAGCACACGAGGATCCATGATGCAACACAAAATCGTTTGATGGGGGTATGGCATCAAACTTAGGGTTTGGTGGTGGTGGGGTAATGGGTTTGGGAATGTTTTCACAATGCCTTGTGAGGTTTGGGAAGGTTGAATGGTCATTGAGTTGAGGGGTGTTGAAGGATTGTGGTGGTGGGGGAACATTTTCTTTAGCTCCGGTGATGGGGTTTATGGTATAAGTCTCATTCCAATACTTGATTGGAGAGAAGGTAGGGTTTTTGGGTGGTTTGGACGAAGATGGTTCATTCTTCTTAACCCAAATAGGTCGAACCGAGATTTTCGGTTTCTTTGAAAGCTTGGATGAGGAAGCTTTGGGTGAGTGGGGTTGTGACAATGAAATGTCAAGGTTAGGAATGTAGGAGTTAGGCATTGTGAGAATGTGAGAATGAAATCTCAAGGTTATGTGAGAATGAATTCTCAAGGTTGGGAAGGTGTGAGAATGAAATCTCAAGGTTGTGTGAGAGTGAATTCTCAAGGTTGGGAAGGTGTGAGAATGAAATCTCAAGGTTAGAGTATAAGTAAAATGTAATCAAGGTAAGAATTTGAATACAAAATGTGAAGTGTCAAGGAATGTTTAGTCAATTTGAGTAAACAAGGAATCTTGACAGGGTATAGGGTTTTAAAAGTTTTGACCAAAAATTCGTCAAAGACTGATTTATGCCCGCGGTACCTTAAAGGGACCGGCGGTTCCTTAGCACATAAGGAACCGCGCGACTTTATTGAGCCGCGTCCAGTGGACATGAAACCATGTTTTTCCAGGCTTTTGGGAAAAACTAAGACTTTTTCAAAAAGTTGCAAATCTTGGAATTTTACATCTATTAGCACCAAATTATGCTAGGGTTGCATAAAGCAACACATTCACAAAGAATGTCTTGACAAAGGGTGACAAAATAATTTAGATATCATTTTGAACCACTTTTAGTCAAGTTTTTAGAGGTTGTGATAGATTTAGGTTCAATTTTAATTTCAAATTAAAGTTGATTAATGTGCACAAAAGGATAGAAACACACAAAGCTAAATCCATAGATCAACAACATGAAACATTCATGAAGGAAGCAAGTACAATGACAAATAAAACTAACTAATACATAGCTAGCTTAACATTAAATCTAGATAAGTAGTTTTCTTTGGCTTGTTTTTGTTGAAAACTCTTATTAAGAAAACTCCATCATTCATCTCCTAGGAGGAGGCATGGAGAACAAGGCAAGCAAGAACTCTTGCAACCTCCTATGTAGTCCATACATATCCATCCTAAGGTTATGGATGATGTAGTGAGTGTAAAGACAACATGGACAACTAGGACCATGTGTTTGTTGAAACCCATAGTATGGATCACCTAAAAGGAGGGAAAGTGGAACACCCAAAATTGGAATGTTTGAATTGGGTGGAGGTGGAGGAGGCATGTTCTCCAAGGGTGATGTGGGTGAGAGTGGAGGCATGTTCCCTAAAGGGGAAATGGGTGAGTGTGGAGGTAAATTCTCCAAGGTTGGTGAAATGGGTGAGTTATGAGGGGTAAATGGTGAAGTCACCAAAGTGTCATCAAAGTCATTCACAAAAGGAATGCTTTGGATTGGTTGGGGTTGTGTGGTCACATCCAAGGGTGCACTTGGAGTGAAGGGTGAAGAGAGCTCATTCATTCTTGAGTTGAATTAAGAGGAGGTAGAACCAATAGAGTGGTTAGTACCATGGGTGGATGATGTCTTGCATGGTGCAAGAGGTGGGGAAGGTGATGAAGAAATAAGGATAGGAACCTTCTCATTCTTAGGTGTGTGGAAAGGTGAGGAGTTAGGCTTGGCTACCTTAATACTTATTTTGAGTGTTTTCCTTGGGGTGGAGGTCTTGGAAGTGTTTGAGGTTTTGGTACACACCATGGTTGTTTAGGGTTAAGGGAGGTATGTTTGATGTGTGAAGAACATGGCAAACAAGGTGGATTTAAATGGGTGAGGGGATGATCCAAATTAGTAATGGGTTAAAATCATTTTAGGTGAATAATGAATTTAGATAAGCTAGTTTAGGAAATGTGCAGTTTATTACTGAAAATCATGCAAGGTTTACACAGATTTAAGAAAACAGTGTAAAGCAAAAGATGCTGTCGTGCACAGTGGCCGGCGGTTCCTTATCTATTACCCGCGGTACCTTATCGATAAGGAACCGCTGGTCGATATTGAACCGCGACCACAGGTTTCAAAAAATCTTTCATCCCAGTTTTTGAAAAATCCATATTTTTCCCAAAAGATTCACAAGCCAAAGTTAAATACAGATCATAATCTAAGTAAGCTAACTATCATAAAGATGCACAAAGCTATGTAAATCACAAACATGATGGCATAATTGACATTAAGGATCAAAATAAATAATAATCCAAACATGCAACAAAAGTTAATAAACAACTTAACCAAAGTGTTAATAACCAAATGTTTAACCATCAAATCCAAACTTTGACACAACTTCAAAGTCTTCACCTCCTTTTCTTTCCTAAACCTTTGATCATCTTTCCCAAATACTTGAATCCTTTTCTTGTCTCCACTCGGTGTTCATGTAATTCTCCCCGAGTTCTAAGATTCTCACGATAAAGATGCTCCATATTTAGATCTTCCAGAACATCACTAGAAGGGTGAGGAAGAGGAGCTAAGTCTTCAAAATCATCCTCGAATTGATTTGAGGATGGATGGGAGTTACTCGAAGAGTCAAAATAAGAACTAGGATCGACGGCATCACCATCACTTGGTGGCATATCGGTGTCCTCATCATCCCGCTCTTGATGTTCGAATTTTCTCGAACCACGATCACTTCTTGGCTTTCGATCATACGCCTCTTGAATAGGCATCATAACCCGTTGAACCGGGTGAAAGCGAGAAAGATCGAGTTGAGGAAAATCTTGACCAACCCTTCTAAAGAGGCGAGTAAGAAGCATAGCATAAGGGAGGTTTGTTTTGGGTTTGGAAAGAGCATAATTTATGCGTCGAGCGATGTAACATGCAAGATTGTACTTGGTGGAAGTAAAAAGGCAAAACAACATATGCCCCATGCAAGCCGGGATATGATCTCGGTTCCCACCAAGACAAAACACATTTTCCCTAAGGATGTTTGCCCATTGGAGCATGTAATCCTTAAGGTCGCTTGAGAGCACTTCATACCTATTCACATTTCACACATTTGTATGAAGGCTTCTCACAACGTTTCCACTACGCTCTTTCGTGATGATTTCAAGGATGAAATTTAGATCAACTTCGGTGGTGTCATTTGGAGGTTTATCGTTAGACTCCAAGAGAGCATCTAGTCTCCACTTATCCGTAAAACGACAAGTGCCTTCAAATGGCACACCAAGAATATCACCAAAGTCATCGAGGGAATATTGAATGATTTGACCATTCAACAAGAAACGAATAAAGATTTGGCCGTTGATTTCAAGCATGGAGTAAGTACTAAAGAACTCAAGAAGAAACAAGGGATAAATTACCTCGTCTATGTAGAGCAAACAATCAAACCCAATAAGCTCTAACATAGAGTTGATATAATTATCTTCCGCTATTCTTAAATCTACAATCCTACCCTCATGGAAATTACGAGAGGAAAGGGATGGGTAAGAGTTTTGGAGTTGAGGGGAAACAATGGTTTGAGAAAAGTCGGGCATATAATCTCTAGTGAATTGATGATCTTTTTGATATTGAGAAGGCATGATTAGTACCTAAATAAGCACAAGAAAATATTTCTCCAATCACTCATATGAAAAATAAAATCAAAGATAAAAAATATGAGAATGTGTTATATCAATTTCTTGACAAACATAGGATTGAATCCATATCATTCTCATGTTCACAATGTGTCTATTCCATCATTAACCAAGAACACATGATCTATGTTAGATCAACAATGAATTAGAACATTGGTTTTTCAAAACGAGGTTTTTAGGTAAGCATTAACAATGTCATTACCTACTTGTTCATGGGTTCATCTCAAATCCATCTTTTAACCAAACATAATTAATCAGAATTAGGATTTGTTCTACAAGTGGGTTTTAGTGAAATCTTAATGAATGTCAACCCAAGGAATCATAGTAAAATAACCATGTCAACCCACATTCCTATTAAGGTTTTAATTCAATTTCAATTTAAAAAATCCTCAATTATGAAAGGATGAACCCTAGAACAAAATAGATGAAATTGAAAGAAAATACTTACAATTAATTGATGTTAGATGATGGATGAGTGAAACCCACAACTTGGAATCAATTAATTTGAGTGATTGAAGGTTTTTGAAGCTTCAACAATGGTGGAAAAGGTAAAACCCGTCGGCTGTGTGTTTTTGGGAGAGAGAGATAGTGGTTTGAAAATGAATAAAATAATCAAACTGGCGCTCTGACTCAAATTCCTGCCCGCGGTTCCTTATCGATAAGGAACCGCGCCTTTGAGCCGCTGAGATAAAGAACCGCCTCCAGAGGTCGGTTTTTATCTATGAAAAACGCCAAATTTTGAAAGCCAAGTTTTTCTAAAATACTTAAAATTAAATCATGAGCCTTTTAGAATATCATTGGATCATCATGACACTAAGCAATATGCCTAAACGAAGGATTACGAGTTAAATCGAGATCGAAAAGAACCGAAACGGACAAACGACTACTCGTAGCAAAACGACTAAGTGGAGAGAAGACAAGGGAAGTGAATCAAGACTAGGACCAATGCTCAAGGGATTAATGACAATCTTCAAATAGTGGTAACGAAGAGCTTGTGTCATATATAGTGGTTTAAGACGTACCTTTCCGGCGAAACGTTAAACGGCTTTGGTAATGAACAAGCACAAAGCAATTATTCAAGTATAGACTAAGATCACTTTCAATAATAGTCTTAGTCTAAACCAAAATATGAGCAAGGTATTAATTCACTTTCTCTCCCACAAAGGGCCTACTAACCGTATGGGTAAAAACCATGGAAATCATGCTTGATACTTTAAGCTTCTACTAACTCACTCTACATCACCATAGTGAGTCAAGTATCCAAGAAATGAAGGTTTGAGAGGATAAAGGAAAAGAAACACAAACCACAAATAAATGTCAAGGCAAGGATGCCGAGAACAAGCACATAGTCAAGTAATGATCAAAAGAATGATCAAAGGGCGTGTGGAAGAACGAAAGCGTACCTTGGCCACAAAGAGCAATCCATGAAGGAATAAGTGATATGCCCAATCAATGACTATGATGAGTACTAAGTCTTCAAGGACTAGTATCATCCCCAATCATCTTGGTATCATCATTCAAAGATGTTAAAGATCAATGAAGATGAGTCTTCTACAAGTTCAAGTAACTCAATCCACAACCAATTAAGAGATTGATCTTCATGAGTACCTACACAAAGCAAGATGAAAACTAGTAGATACATTTCAAGAGTATATCTAAAATGCATAAAGGCTATTAATCTTAAGTGCGATGCAATATTATCAATTAAAAGACATATTTTCAAAGAAAACATAATTTTGACCAAAGAGAAACTTTAGTATAACTTGACCTTCTAATTTGAGGAGACAATGGATCGATCCAAGTTTCAAAGTACAATATACTTCAAAGATCTTGAGTGACCATCGCTCTGATACCAATTGTAGAAACTAGAAGGGGGGGTTGAATAGTTTCTCTTCGATTGGTGACCAAATTAAAATTACTTTCAATTTGGTTTGTATCAAAACTATCTTTTACTTGAGGCTAAGTTGCATAATGATTAGGTTCAATTCAAATGCACTAGCAAAGATAACAGGTAAGTGTAATGATAATGAAATAAGTAAAGAGTAAGGAAGAGAGAACCTAGTGGGAACACACCAAGATTTATAGTGGTTCGACAACGAGGCTCTATCCTCGTTTCTACTCCACTCCTCGAGTACACCTACTCGAGATTTCCACTATATCCACAAGCTCCCTTCTCGGCGGAGAAAACCTTACATCGTTGCTTACATTATTTTCTGACACTAAGCTAAATGTCGAGACCTAATCTTTAGCTAGGACCAATCTACACAACGTTGCCTACTTCACAATTTAACGACACAAGGCTAGATGTCGGGTTCTAATATTAAGGTAGAACCAATCTTCACGACGTTGCCTACTTCACCATTTTACGACACAAGGCTAGATGTCGAGTTCTAATCGAAAGCTAGAACCAATCTTCACGACTCTTCACTTTGAAGCTAAGTGAGAACTTCACACAACACAACTACTAGTCACTTTATAGTTTAGTGAGAGCTCACAAGACACAACCACATCACTTTATAGTTTAGTGAGAACTCCTAATCAAATCTATTACAACTCAACTAGACTTATCCTAGTACACATATGTATCTTGGATTTACACAACACAAATCCAAGCAAACACATATGCAATGGATGTACACAACAAATCCAAGTATCCACAAATAACTTGGATGAACACAACTAGTCCAAGTATTCATAAATACATTGGATTGACCTAAAACAAAAAGGGTATCATGATGAATATGACTAGCTCATAGATTCATCTTTATCACAACACTAGTGAGTGAGTGATCTTCTCATTGGACAAGGTAAAGGAGGGGATCAAGAGGATAATAATATGTAAACATCCTTAACAATTTAAGTGATCATTTACTAATGATTATGCTATAGAAAATAGAAAGAGGGCTGAGAAAAACGTCCAAGAGGCTTACTGGAAAATGAGATTTGACCCATTATTTAAAGGAGACAAAGTATAACGGATCTATAACGGCTAGCTGTGTACGGTACCTTATCTCACCCCGCGGTTCCATATCGCTAAGGAACTGCGTAGGTACTTAAGGTACCGCCAATAGACTACGCTCCGTTTTTTGTCTTTTAGTGGGGTGGGAATATCTGAGGTATTTGAAACCTTCAAAGGATATTCTAACAGCATTTGGAATATGCTATTTTCAAATTTTCATTTTCCATTTTAATAAAACATTTTCTAAAAAAGAAAGTTTATTAAAAAGTCTTTTGTCATATTAACAAAAGTGAGTTTTAAGGATAATCATTTTGATGATCACTAAGTATGATTAAGAAAGGTTAGTGATATGATTATTACCTTGATGATAGTATTAGTTAAATAATTCATTTTGTGTTTTACACTAAATGTGTTGTATGGTTTGTTGTGATCAAAACTAAGAAAGATTAGTTAACACTAATAATGTTTTTAGGCATCACTTGCATTAACAGTTTTGATTTGACAGAAGCTATATTGAAAGCCCAAGCTAATGGTTTGAAGGAAGAAAATATTAAGGCAGAAAATTTGGGTAGAATGTTGAAACCATTGTTTGAAGTAAGGTCGAATGGATTGAGGTATTTTGAGAATAGGATTTGGTTACCATTGTGTCCGTCTGAGGAAGGTTCTTTAGGAGTGCGAGATTTAGTGATGAATGAATCTCATAAGTCGAAGTATTCAATACATCCTGGATCGGACAAGATGTATCAAGATCTTAAGAAATTTTATTGGTGGCCGAATATGAAGGCAGATATAGCACAGTATGTTAATAAGTGTTTAACTTGTGCGAAAGTGAAGGCTAAACATAAGAAACCGTCTGGATTATTAGTGCAACCTGAGATTCCTGAGTGGAAATGGGAGAAGATTACAATGGATTTTGTGACAGGTTTGCCAAGGACTGCAACTGGTTGTGATATGATATGGGTGATTATAGATAGACTGACTAAGTCTGTTCACTTTTTACCAATAAAGAAGACGGATAGTATGGAGAGGTTAACAACAGTGTATGTAAAGGAGATTGTTTGTCGACATGGTGTGCCTTTGTCGATAATTTCTGATCATGATAGTAGGTTTACTTCAGAATTTTGGAAGTCTTTGTAGAAAGCGATGGGAACGGAGTTATGTTTAAGTACAACATATCATCTGGAAACTGATGGACAAAGTGAGAGAACGATTCAAACGTTAGAGGATATGCTTCGTGCGTGTGTGATTGATTTTGGAAATGGTTGGGTTAAGCATTTGCCATTGGTTGAATTTTCGTACAATAACAGTTATCATGCTAGTATTAAAGCCGCTCCATTTGAAGCTTTGTATGGACGTAAGTGTAGATATCCAGTGTGTTGGAGTGAAGTAGGAGAAAGTCAATTGACTGGGCCTGAAATGATATTTGAGACGACTGAAAAGATTGTGCAAATTAAGAAGCATTTGTTATCTACTAGAAGTAGACAAAAGAGTTATGCTGATAACCGAAGGAAACCGTTGGAATTTGAAGTAGGAGACATGGTTATGTTGAAGGTATCTCCATGGAAAGGACTGATACGTTTTGGAAAGAGAGGAAAGTTGAGCCCGAGATATATTGGACCATTTAAGATTATCCAAAGGATTGGATTGGTGGCTTATAAGTTAGAGTTTCCTGATGAGCTTAAGGCTATTTATAATACTTTTCATGTGTCTAATTTGAAGAAGTGTTTAGCTGAAAGGGATGTGGTGATTCCATTGGAGGAAATTCAACTTGATGATAAGTTGCATTTTATAGAGGAACCTGTAGAAATTATGGATAGGGAAGTTAAGAAGTTGAAGCATAGTAGGATTCCGATTGTGAAGGTGAGATGGAACTCTATATGTGGACCAGAGTTTACCTGGGAACGTGAGGATTTCTTTAAGGATAAGTATCCCCATTTGTTTAGGAAGGATTAAGCGTCGCGGGCGTCGCTTATTTTAAGAAGGAGGGGATGTGATAACCCAAAACCGAGGTCATTGCTTAATCTTATTTTACGATTATTTTTGAAATTTTTGGATGAGTTTGAACGATATTTATTTTTGGAGGTTTAAGTTTAAACCGATGTTGGAAGGTTTATATTTGATATTTAATAAGTATAAGGAGTACTAGCAAGCGTGATATCGATGGATGCCAAATATTTTACGTCTTATTGTCGGTTGTTCGATTTTTGTTATTTTTTATGTTTTATTTTAAATGACGTGTTAAGTCGAGTCGAGAGTCGATATTATTATATTTGAGGTACGTTTTAAATTTTTAAAAGTATCTTTATGAAACCCGAGACCCGTAAATATTTTCAGAATTGACTAATAGTTATTTCTCGCTTTTTAGCTAACTATTTTCATTTTGAGCCATAACTATTACAAAATTACAACATTGGTCCCTCAACCACTATATATAATCCAAAAATTTTCTCACACACATCATTTCCCACTCACCGAAATTTCACTTTTCTCTCTCCTTCTTTCTTTGTGTAGCCGTGACCTCCAACCCACCCCAAAACACCCTTCTTTCAATTTTTGCTCCATTTTCATGATGATTTAAGCTAAACTAACACAAGACCCAATCTTAGAATTGTAAGAGAATCATTTTGGTGTAAGAATTTTGAACATGCAAGACTTTTTATTTTTTTCAAGTTGGTAGGTGAGAGCTATGATCATGCATGGCATTTTTATGATGATCCATGGTGTTCTTGTTAGAAATCTTGTTAAAAACTTAATTTTGATTTGAAGGTTTTGATTTTTGTGATGATTCTTGTGTTATGATTGATATATGTTGATGTTAGGGATATGAGATGATCATATCTATGAATGGTTTTTACTAAAAATGTGTTTTTGTACAAGATTTTAAAAGGCATTTTATAACAGTAAGTAAACTGTAATTTCGGGATTTTTATGTTTTGATTATGGATTAGCTTATAGCCTAGGGTTGTAGATAATTTTATTAGCTTCGATTTGATATAAAGTAGAGCTTCTAGCTCCAAACGAGCGCGAAGTTATGATGTTTTGATTATTCGTGTACCGGGAGACGAGTATCGACACTACATATAGTTGTTGTCGATATTTGGATCGAATCTCGGGGACTATAAATTAAAGTTTTGAAATGAGTAACCTACTGATAATGAAGTGTAAACCTTAGAGGGTGAGTTTACTTTAAAACCCGAGTGTCGGTTCTGTAAACGGAGTCGTTTAAAGAAGTTAAAACGGTTGTAAGAATTATTAACGTAAATCTGTCCAGATTTTGTAGTTTGAAGATGGGTCGGGTAAAGGACTTTAAAAGTAATTTCATTTGATAAACTTGTAGGAGGACTTTCTATATATAGTGAGTTAGTTTATCGAGTCATTTCATAAACGTTTGACATGTTTAAAAGGGGTAAATAAGCTAGTACATGTAGCATGTGCCGGCGGATTTTGTTAAAAGTGTAGAACGGTAAAGTAAATGTGTAGAAGAGTATAATAGAGTTATTTATATCGTTTTCTCTCGAGCTTATCGTGATTTCATGAGTTTGAGTCTGATGTTGTTAAATATGATTTATTTCTCGAGTCATTATAAATGAACGCGCCTTATTTGATAGGTAGCGGTTCTCGTGTTTCAAAGGCATCCATTATCATTGACGATAATCTCGCTAGATCTCTTATACTAAGGTGAGTCTGTAGCCTCGCTTTTTATGCTAGCTACTAAATGTTTTATTACCCGCGAGGGGGATACATGCTATTTGAAAATAAATGAACACAAGTCATGAGTAATTTTTGGACCCGAATGTTGCCTAAGTTGTTTACATTGTATTGAGTACCTTGTTGCTAAAGACCCTAAATTCATGAGCCGTTTACTATCTTCTGACTTGATGTTGTGAGTCGGGAATAGCCGCTTATTATAATGATAATACTATTGGGTTGACCACCCTATCTGAGACCAGGGCATTACGCTGAGTAACCTCTGGGAAGGATAATATACGGGAATAAGAATGTGGTATTCTAGCAACTGATACCCTAGAGGGGCAATGGTTTTATTCTAGTCATGCCGGCATTTGGCGTGGGTGACTATTTGGTTAAGGGTTCGGTGTCATGAGATTAAATACAATATTTATTATTGCCTTGAATATAGATTGCATGTACGAAAATTCTATAAATGATTATGATTGATTTTCTTCTTGTGTTCAAATGTGATTTGATAAACCTATAGACTCGCTCAACATTATTGTTGACTCGTTTTAGCATGTGTTTCAGGTAATAGGAAGTGATGGAGGATGGAGCTTTGTTGTGGAGGTTGTGGCTTGGCTTTTGGAAGAATGTTGGTCTAAAAACTATTTATATCCTTTACTGTTGAACAATTTGTTTTATGTTTGTTTATTGTACTAAACTTGTTGGTTGTTGGTCGAGATCCATGGAGACTAAACGCTTTACTCTGGTGTCGTTTTAGTACAATTAGGGGATGAAATTATGTTTTAAACCTATTATGAAATTCTTGTTTATATTTTATGTGTAAAAGTCTCTCTTTTGAGTCGTTCAAGATACCTTGTGTGATGATGCTTGTGTCTAGCACCCAATTGTGTATTTCCGCTGCGCAATGTAAATTGGGGGTGTTAGATTCACCCATCTCACCTATTTCACCCTTGGATACCATGCCTTCTCCTCATCCCCCTACCACCAACACTCCTCTCTTAGGTGTTCCCATTTTCCATCTCTTGGGTGATCCACACTTGTTTGATTTTTCATGCACAATGGAACTAATTACCCTTGTTGCTTGAACAACTTTCACCTCATTTATATCCTAAGGTTGGAAATGACTGGGTCTCACATTAAGTTGTAAAGCTTCTTGCTAATCCTCCACCTCCTAAGAGATAAATGAGGGACTTTAAAATTAACATGCTTTTCAAAAGAAGATCAAGCTAAAAGAGAACTATGAACTCAAGACCTAGTTGTTAGCTATCTTTGTAGTAGTTAATTTTCTTTTTAATTCTTTTATTTCCTTTCCTTTCCCTCATATTTTTCTCATGTGGATGATTTATGGATCTAGTTTTTATGTGCTTTAATCTATGTGATCACATTTAACAACTTC
Organism: Glebionis coronaria; assembly: GCA_025667525.1. NCBI lineage: Eukaryota > Viridiplantae > Streptophyta > Magnoliopsida > Asterales > Asteraceae > Glebionis > Glebionis coronaria. Next base: position 612,598,205 of record CM046876.1, on the reverse strand, counting down.
AATTTATTTAAAATTGAACCTAAATCTATTACAACCTCTAAAAACTTGACTTAAAATTGGACCAAAATGTTATTTAAATATTTTGTCACCCTTTGTCAAGACATTCTTTGTGAATGTGTTGCTTTTATGCAACCCTAGCATTCTCTAGTGCTAAAAGAGGTAAAAATCCAAGATTTTCAAATTTTTGAAAAAGTCTTATCTTTCTCCCAAACTTTTGAAAATCTGGTTTTGTAGTCCACTGGACGCGGTTCTCAAGCCTCCAGGCGGTTCACTATCGATATGGAACCGCAGGCCTCTTTAAAGAACCGCGCCCAGTATAGCCGATATTGGATTATTTTTTGTCTTTCTTCTTTGACCACTGTTTTGATTAAGATTCTTTGTTTACCCAATTTGGCTAAACATTTTCTAAAACCTTTCTTTTCCATTTCAAATCTTTTCCTTGTCTATTTTCTTTAAATTCTTCTCTTTTGAGAGTTTTTTCCTTCATCCCTCATAATGCCTAATTCTTCCTTTTCTAACCTTGACATTTCTTTGTCACAAACTTCTCAACCTAAAGCTTCTTCTTCTAAGCTTTCAAAGAAACCGAAAATCTCGGTTAAACCCATTTGGATAAAAAAGAACGAGAATCCTCATGATTCTTCTTCTCCAAAATCCTCCAAGAATTCCTCTTTCTCTCCGATTCAATATTGGAATGAGACTTACTATATAAATCCAATTACCGGAGAAAAGGAAATTCTTCCACCACCACCTAAACCTTTCAACTCTCTTCAACTCAATGACTTATCTTCTTTCCCTAACCTCACTAGGCATTGTGAAAACATCTTTTATCCATTATCTCCCTCTCCACCAACCTCTAATCTTGATGGACCTCCCCCATCTAACGACTTTGTTTTGCATCATGGTTCCTCGTGTGCTTGTTGTCGTTTTCAACAAATTGAACTTGCTCATATCTAAGACAAGCTAAATTTTCTTGAATTCCTCCTCACTTGACCTCCTCTCAAAGTTTTCGTTCCCGTGAACAAAACTTCGAATGATGCTTCGTCGCCTTTCTTTTCCAACTAAGGCACTTTTTGTACTTTAGTTGTTTGGGGTCAATAAATTTTAAGCAATCTTGGAAGATTATCACTATTAGAGTAGCTTATGCTTTGTGGTCTATTTTCCATATTTTTTTTTGTTTTAAATATTCATATTGTGTGTATGAATATTTATCTTGTATGTTATTTCATATTTTTGTAATATAATGTTATGTGTGTTATCCTTTCCCTCTAATTCCATTTCACACATTTGTTAAGGAGTTGATCATGGTTAAAACTTAAAATTAAGGGCTAATGACAAAAAATGTATATAACTTGACACTTTTTACCGTTCTGTGTAGCCTTCTTTTTTTCCTATATTATCATGGAAGTCCTTCATTTCGCCCATTTCGTGTACTGGGTTACCTGCTTGACTGGCTATGCCTACGTGGAGCCGGTTTGTGCCATGTCATTTTTTTTAATTTTTTTTTTCGTTTTTATTCTTTATCCACTTATCCTTTACATATCCAACCACTCATTTTCATAACCTTATCTTCTACAAATTCTCTCTCAAACTAGCAGATTGTAATCCCCTTTCCAAAATCATGCTTTCATCATCATCAACTAGCATATCTAATCAAAGGGACATCTATTTCTACATCAATGCTACCCATTGTGATTGCATACCACCATTACCAGTTTATGAGCAACCTGCTTGGACCCCTACTAATCCAGGTCGAAAATTCAAGGCATGTCCCATCTATGTAAGTTCATTAGCCTATTTTATATTCAACTGATTTTTCTAACAAACTATGTTCATGATTGATTAACTTTTTTTGTGTTAGGATAAAAAGAAAAAGTGTAACATTTATGGATTTACTGAGCTAGAACTACCAAGCAAATATTACAAAGATTTGTTATACAACACCCATGAAGAAAACAAGAGATTAAGGAACTTGGCAAACCATTCCACATCTGATGAATCTTACACTGTTCCCGCCCCTGTTCCCAGTGTTGAAGTGCTAAAAATGATGGATGAGTTGACTTTTGTAAAGTCAGAAGTCAAGGTTTATGATAAAATCTTGTTTGTAATATGTTTCATTGTTGTGGCAGTTGTTGTTGCAATTGTAATGCTTCCAGCTTAAGTAGCCAATCATAATGTATTTTGATGTCAATTGTAATGTATTTTGATGTCAATTGTCACTTGTTATGGATACTTAAATGTTTAATGACATGGCAGATTTCCCTTGTTTTATACCTGGTTCTTGCACACAACTTATGATCAAACTTGATTCAATTCCTGTACAAATTGAAACCACACATATGTTTGTTGCACTTGCAAAATATGTTCTATACCTGCTAAACTTTCACAAATAAATTGCCACAATTATATAACAGTTTACCAAACATTTTTCCCAACAGTTTGAAAATTGGCATAATAATAAGAGAGTACAAAGATCCTCTACTTAAGTTCAGGTGCATAGAGTATTACATAACATAGTCAACCAACATAAATTTAAGAGCACAACATATACATACAAAAGAAGTGACCAGTTCATAATACATAATAAGAAAATTAATCCAAATATAGTGCAGTTGAGCTTGTAGATCCAATGCCAATAACTTCTTTTGCCAACTTTCGCTTCAAAATCCTTTCACTCCTTTGCCTTGGCTTGATAAAGATCATTACACCTCTTGCTCTAGATTCAGGTAGTGCCTCTTGTTCTGCATGTCCTCCAACCTGTTCTTGTGGTGTCGGGCTAGCTTGAGAAGATGTGAATGCAGATTTGGAGAAGTTACGGCTTGTTTGAGTTGCATGTTGTCCAGATTCTGACTTGTCAATGGGATCACTGTCATCATCACGTTGTCCTAACCCAAACCATCTACCTAACTTACCAAACCTTTTCGATGATACAAAAATTCTCTTATAGCCTCTTGTATTAGGTTTTTTTTACCCTTTTACCTCTTCCCCGGCCGCTCGTGGCTAGAACCACCAATATCGGGTTCATTTATTGGCTGCTCATCAACAGCTGGCTGGTTTGAACCACCAAGACCAACTGCATTTCTTCGCTGCTCAACAGTTGGCTGGTTTGAACCAACAATACCCTCTGCTTGAGTAAAAACCCTAACACCACAGCCCTGAGTTGATCCTCCAACACCCCTGCCCTGACTTGAACCCTCACCACCAAGGTTTATTTCATAGTCACTTATTAGGCCTCTGTCTCTTGTTCATCGACAACTCGGTGTGGTTCTAGTCCAATATCCTCATCAACAAGTGAAGTGCCTACTAGAGGATTCTTTCTAGGCCTACCTTTCTTAGCTGGGGTTTGGGTGGTAATACAACTGTGGGATTAGTACAACCCTTCTTATTGTGTCCCTTTTGTTGACAATTACTACAAGTCATAGTAACACACGCCTTAGAAACCTTCTTAGTGTTCCTGATTTCATGGGGAGCCCTAATCCTCTTCTTTTGGTAGCCTACCGGGCATTGTTTTCAGCTTAGGAGGCAACACTCTAGACATATCATTACAATCAGGCCAAAAAGACATTCCACCAACTGGTGCTAGGTATTGGTAATATTTATCATGAAAGGCTTGTTTCCTAAAACAAGCCGGAACATATACCTCTACCATTCTGCCTAACTTGAAAATAACAACTATAGCATGACAACATGGCAAACCTGATAGTTGCCACATTCTGCAACTACATGTTCTTCGCTTCTCATCAACCCCATATGCTTGTGACCCATTTCTGACTTCATATAGTCCACCACCAGTTGATATAACATGCCAATACCCGTATAAGCATAAAAATTTAGTACCAACATTTGATATAACATGACAATGTAATAACATAGAAATACCTGTGCTGGTCTTTAGTAGCTTCTAGTCTTTTCTGAATGTATGGACATATATCCCCGCTCCATTTTTCACACAGATTCCTCATAATATGTATTCTTTCTAAAACAATGACCCTCATTGCTTCAAGCATAGTTATAAGGGGCTTATTCCTAACACTTAATATGACCGAGTTAAAGCATTCACTAAACTCGTTTTCAATAGCTTCACAATTGGGACCTATGTGGAAATATGCCCTTGACCATGTTTTCGGATCTTTTTTCAAAAGGTAGTCATAAGCATTTGGGTTGGCCTTTTTGATCTTCTCCATGATTTTGTTGAACATTCCGGGAAAGGAAGCCTTTGAAGCAGCCCAAAACAGTAGTCTAAACTCTAGCCCACTGTATTGCTTTCTAAAGTTTTCGTATATGTGACGAGCACATTGTCGATGTGCTGCGCGTGGCATGACTTCCTTAACAACTTTAATCAACCCCTAACAGAAAAAACATAAACCATGTTATGACAAACATTTTAAGCTATAAAGTTAATATAGTACGGCATCAATATTAAAACAAAATACTTACTTTGTGTTGATCCGACATCAGTGTTAATCCATTACCAGTGGGCATATCTATATCATCACCAAGTAAATCTAGGAACCACCTCCAGTTTTCTTTGTTCTCAACATTTATAACAGCCCACACAACCAAATAAATGTGATTGTTTGCGTCTCGGCCAATGGCTGTTAGTATTTCACCCTGACTTGGTTTCTTAAGAAAACAAACATCCAACGCAATTATCTTTCTACATCCTAGTTTCCATCCCTCTTTTAAGCCTTTGAAACAGACGTAAAACCTATCAAATAAGTTTTATCATCTTCGTTCACTATAACTCCTACCTTACATGTGGAACCTGGATTTGAATCCAAGATTGCCTTAGCATATGACCGAATATACCCATAATGGTCTTCCATATTTGTTTCCCCCTCATTAAGAGCCCACCTTTTTGCATTTCTACATTGATTTGGGGTAACAATACACTTATACTTTTTAATATTAAATCGTCAATTTCATGAAGCTTAATATCTGGATTCAACCTTATCTTTTGGCCAAAGTGCCTACCAATCCATTTATAGCTAACTAAAGTCCCATACTTAAACTGCCTAACACGCGTATGTTCATCAACCATTGATATTACCTGAAAAGAGTTCTCATTTGTCATCTTCCTAGCGTAACACCTCCACTTACATTTGGATCTATCAGCTTCACTTGGATATCTTTTAAACTTGCTTCGTTTTCCTAACTCATGGTTCATAAGTGTTTCTGGTCGTAAACCACATTTAGCTATTACCTTGGTACTTTCACTTATGTAGAACCATAGAGAGAAGCCGTTTGTAAGAGCATAATAATTCAAACATTCTTTCAACTGTTCAACGTCTACAAACTTGTCACTTACCTACACAAACAATAGAATGTTAAGGACTGCAAGATATTAATGAGTTATAAGTAATAACAAATTTATTTGTAACATAATACCTTAGGTTTTCGCATCCTCTAGTGAGTGTCCACGTCGTAAATCAGATGCTTTTCAACCTTGGTCTCAACAATATGGAATGGATCAATCATACCATCATCTTGCTTCAACTTTCTCATCAAATCATCCATGAAACCCTCATGCTGAAGTACCGTTTCATTATCACCTACAACCGAGTTCCATTTCTGGCTTACACCACTAGAAGTGCCTTCGTTTGCAGGTGCACTTTGTTGACTGCGAACCTTAGGTTTCTTCTTAGCTTCACTTTTTCGCTTCCTAAGTTCTATCAACTCTTCTTCACCTTCCGATAGATAGTCTACAGACTTGTCTGAATAGACACTATCATTATCTATATCGCTATACAAACTATCTGTAAAGCCACCACCATCACTTTCACTGGCACTATCACTTTCACTTTCTTGTCTTCTAACATTCTCCTGAATTACAATACCCTTTGTTCCTAGAAACATGCCTCCTAAAACGTACCTTTTTTTGTTCCATTACTCTTTTACCCTTTTCCTTTTCCATACTTTTTCTTTATTCCACGGCTTTCTTAACTGTATCAGACCCTTCAGACAATGAATTAGCTCATTCATAAAATGAATCAGCTCCTTTAAAAACTAAGTCACCTCCCTTATTACTATCTTGACCAACACTTGTACCCTTTTCCACGGCTTTCTTAACTGTATCAGACCCTTTATGCAATGAATCATCTCCCTTGTTACTCTCTTCATTCACCACGACCTTGCCCTTATTAACAACATAACTAGTTGGGCTACTCATTTGACTAGACACGTTACGCTTAGTAATAGGCCTCTTTCTTCCCAACAGCTTACGCTTAACAACAAGGCTTTCAACTAAATTAACAACAAGTATGTCCATATCATCAGAACCTACTTTGTTTCTAGGGGTTCTAGTGGCAGCGTCTTCTTCAACCCATGAAACAAGCTCATCTAGAGACATGTTAGAGGCATCTTTTGACATTATTTCATGAATCCTGATCCTAGAAGTAGCCTCATCCACAGATTCTTCCATGCTAAGGTTTTTAAAATAAAAAGGTGCTAAGTTTTTATACCTATGAGTCAAAAACATATCTATCTTACCATATTACTAGGCAAACTCATACATAGCAGCTACATCAATATCCCTTTTTATGACTTTTAACCCTACTTCTAAGCTGCATTCTGGTAAGCAGAAATAAAATGCATTAATACCAACATGGTATGTTTCTTCCTTAAGAAATCCACACATAGTCTTATAATCCAATTTCTTATTCTTATACAACTTCCAATGATAAACTATCTCGTCTTCATACCTAAGTGGTTTAAACTTGAAGACGCCATCATGATGAACATCAAAAAACAACGCATCAGAACCACCAGATGGTGGCATCCTAACAAAAAAAAATATGAAACCCTAAATCGATAACATGGTAATTAACATAAAATTAATGCAATTAAATAAGGGATAATCAATAATTAACTGTTACTAACCTTGTGCACCAATCAATTTCAGGTTAATTTGGTTATCGACAATGATTATTGGGATTTTGTAAATTAAGGTTTGGTCGGGTTTGATTTGCGGATAAATGAGAGAGATTGAAAATTAAAGTTGTGATAATTGTATGTGGTAAGTGTATAAATGATCGTTAGTGGAAAATCTACGTGGATGGTATTGTGTCAAATAAATACACATGTGGCAATAATATTTAAAAAAAAAGTTGCCAACCGGCTAACTTCTAAGCAGGTAACCCAGTACACCAAATGGGCGAAATGAAGGACTTCCATGATAATATGGGAAAAAAAGGAAGGCTACATAGAACGGTAAAAAGTGTCAAGTTAGATACATTTTTGTTATTAGCCCTAAAATTAATTATGGGTGATTCCATAAATTCTAAATTTTAACCTATTGACATTTTAAATCATCTTTGATTGGTTTGGATGTTTCTTTTCTTCCTTTATTCCATCAATTGAACTATGATATTGTCAATACACACTCTTTGGACATACTTAGCAAATGCTTGCTTCTAATTTGAGATTTCTTTTCCTTCTCCCTCTCAAGTTAGTTAGTAAGTAGTGCATATATATACATTGGTGTTTCTTTTCTTTCTTCTAACCTTTGTGTAGCATCTCACCTTAGCTCATTGACTTGGTGCCCCAAGCAAGGGGGAGTAAGCACCAAGGGGGAGCTACTAGCAAAATTCCGGTTCTTTTTCAAATACTTGTGCTAACCTTTTTGCTTCGATAAAGGGGGAGAAATGATAGTGATAAACTCGTTAATAATTCGAATAAACTTGTATTTTACATAAATGAGTTTATAGTTTGTCGTAATCAAAAAGGGGGAGATTGTTAATGCAAAACAATGCCTAAAAACATTGTCAGTATTAATTAATCTTTTTTAGTTTTGATCACGACAAATTACAAAGACATTTATTGTCAAACACAATCATAAAACAAATTATCTAACAAACACAATCATAAACCAAATTATCTAACAAACACTATCATCAAGGTAATAATCATTACACTAACATATCTTAATAATGCTTAGTGATCATAAAAGTGATTAGCCTTAAAACTTACTTTTGTCAAACATTACAAAAGATTTTTAATAAACTTTATTTTTAAGAAAATGTTTTATTAAAATGAAAATGCAAATTTGAATATGGCATATTCCAAATGCATAAGAATATCCTTTGAAGGTTTAAACAGCCTTAGATATTTCAAATTCACTAAAAGACAAAAAAGAGCGGAGTCTACGCCGGCGGTACCTTAGCACCTACGGCGGTTCCTTATCGATAAGGAACCGCGGGCTCTAATAAGGAACCGCGGCCAGATATAGCCGTTGGATGTTTTATACTATAAATAGTGGATCAAATCTGCATTCTCATCAATCCTTTTTGGACATCCTCTTCAGCCTTCTTTCTCCTTTCTAATCCTAGTCATTTGTAAATGATCACTTAATGTGTTAAGTATGTTTACTCATGATTATCCTCTTGATCTCCTTCTTTACCTTGTCAAAAGAGAATACCATTCACACACTTGTGATGTGATTAAAGATGTAGCATTGATGAAGATCACCTTCTCCTAAAGATCTAATCATGTTCATCATTAGTTTATTTGTGTATTGTGTAAATCTAATGTATTTGTGAATACTTGGACTAGTTGTGTTCATCCAAGTTATTTGTGAATACTTGGATTAGAGTTGTGTACATCCATTGCACATGTGTGTGCTTGGATTCATGTTGTGTAGATCCAAGCTACATGTGTGTACTTGGATATGATTAGTTGAGTTGTAATTAGTTGTGTTAGTTATCACTAAACTATAAAGTGATGTGGTTGTGTCTTGTGAGTTCTCACTAAACTATAAAGTGATATGTAGTTGTGTTGTGTGAAGTTCTCACTTAGCTTCAAAGTGAAGAGTCGTGAAGATTAGTTCTAGCTTTGGATTAGAACTCGACATCTAGCCTTGTGTCGGAAAATGGTGAAGTAGGCAACGTTGTGAAGATTGGTTCTACCTTTAAATTAGAACTCGACATCTAGCCTTGTGTCGTAAAAGAGTGAAGTGGGCGACGTTGTGTAGATTGGTCCTAGCTAAGATTAGGTCTCGACATTTAGCTTAGTGTCAAAAAATAATGTAAGCGACGTTGTAAGGTTTTCTCCGCCAAGAAAGGAGCTTGTGGATATAGTGGAAATCTCGAGTAAGGTGTACTTGAGGAGTGGAGTAGGAACGAGGATAGAGCCTCGTTGCAGAACCACTATAAATCTCGGTGTCTTCCTACTAGGTTGTTTCTTTCCTTACTCTTTACTTACATTCATTATCACTACACTTACTATACATTGTTAATGCATTAGAATTGAACCTAATCATTATGCAACTAGCTTTCAAGTAAAAGATAGTTTTGTGCACTCACCTAATTGAAAGAAATTTTAATTAGGAGATAAACCGATGGGAAACTATTCAACCCCCCATCTAGTTTCTACAGACTGGTAACAATCTGTCTGAAATTGATAAAGTAAAAGACCTTCTCAATAATTAATTCAAAATCAAAGATCTTGGTGATCTTAAATACTTTCTTGGAATTGAAGTTTTGAGAACTCAAAATGGTTTGAGTATAAATCAGAGAAAGTATTGTATTGAACTTTTGCATGAGTATGGTCTTCTTGCTTGTAAACCTGTTACCACTCCTATGCCTGAAAATAGGATTCTTAATCACAAAGAAACTTTTGATGATAAATACCTGAGTAATATCACTGTTTATCAAAAAGCTTGTTGGGAAGTTGATTTATCTGTGTAACACTAGGCCTGACATTTCTTATTATGTGCATTGTATGAGTCAGTATATGCATGCCCCTTTACAATCTCATCTTGAGGTTGCATTGAGAGTACTTAGGTACTTGAAGTGTGCCCCTGGTGCTGGTCTAGATTTCACTAAGACTAAGAGCAATCTTGTTAAGGCTTATGCTGACTCTGACTGGGTTAAGTGTAAGCTCACTAGGAGATTTGTCACTGGTTATTGTGTGTTTGTGGGTGGTAATCTTGTATCTTAGAAAATTAAAAAGCAGAGTACCTTGTCCAGGTCTTCTGCTGAAGCTGAATATAGATCCATGGCATCTGTTACTTGTGAAATCATGTGGATTGTTAAGATTATTAAAGATCTTAATGTTGAGAACGTTATTCCTGTTTCCTTGTTTTGTGATAACAGCTCTGCTATACAGATTGTTACTAATCCTGTTATGTATGATAAAACCAAACACTTTGATCCTGATGTCTATCTTATCAGAGAAAAAGTTGCTTTAGGACTGATTAAAACTGTCAAGGTTGACTCTGAAAATCAAATTGCTGACATTTTGACTAAATGTTTGGGATTATATCAACATAATAAGTTGTTTCACTTGTTATGCATGAGTAATTTGTTTGGAGAAAAAGCTTGAGGAGGGGTGTTGGATAGTTTGGCTATGATTTTCAACCTTTTTTTATCTTGAGGGTTACTTGTGTAACTCTTTTTGGTTATTAACTTGTTTGTCAAGTGTACAGGAGTTTGAGGGTCTTTCTTACCAACCCTTCAAAGTTTTTGGAACATATATACATCATATTTCTCATAGTTTAGGTTTCATGACCGTTCTATCACACTCTCTCTCTCTCTCTCTCTTCTCTCACTTTCTCTGACTAAAAACTCAAATATGTAACTGTTTGATATTGATTTTCAGTTTAGGAGTTAGTATTCTAGTAGTTAGGTTCTATTGATATATTGTATTTCAGATTGCATCTATTTTGGGGTTAATCTTTTGCTTTGTATGTTGATAGCACCCGATTGGGGACTATATGTTTTGATTTCTAAGTTAATAAAGCACGTGGGGTGGTTGGTTGAGTGCACATACGATTTGGTGTTATTGATTTTTACATATCATCATGTCAATCATAGTCTATTACTGTACTATGTATAAATATGTTTTAGACAAATTCCTTAAATTTGTCACAGCCGATAAATATAAATATAAAGAAGCTCAATTACCAAACATGATGCAATTTACCTCTTAGAGGGCACGGTATGGTCACGGCGTTGTCCGGCGTGACCACACCGTCGAAGGCTGCGTGGAAGACGCCGTGATCACAGCCACATGCGTGGTTTTGTTTAAAATTTTACAAAACACCCCCTTTTCAACTTACAAAACACCTCCTTTACAAATAAAACATATCAAACACCCACATAACGGCTAGTTTTAATTTTTTAAAAAATTTGATATATTTTGAAAAAAACTAGTAGCCAACGGGTAATTTTTTAATTTTTTGTTTTTAAATACAATAGCCAACGACATCTTTAAAAAATTTATTTTTTTTCTCTTTATAAATACCACATTTTCACACACAACTTTCAGTATTTTTCTACACAACTGTCTGTATTTTCACACGCACTTTCAAAAATAAAAAATGGCATGCTCTTTCCCACACACCGACGACGAGATTAAGGCTATGATTCATAAACAAATAATTCAACAACAAGGTCGTTACGATGCGCTTACGACCTTCGATGCTGCGTACGAAGATAATACGAATCTGCACACAGCATATGATAAATGTTGTGATCTTTCCCCACAGAAACGTCATTTAATCCACATGTTCCTAAGTAATCAGTCTGATGACGATATCAACAACCGAACATCTTTGTTTAGAAAGTCTGCAAAATTAGAGGCCCGAATTGATAAAAATACAGAATGGTTGAATAACTTGGGTTCTTCATCCCAAACTCATATCGGTTCTTCATCTCAAACTCAAACAACTCATATCAGTTCTTTAACACAGCAACACCAACGCCGAAATGATTCTCCCGATCTACCATATCCAATTCTAAACGACTCAAATGGCTTACTTACTGACAATGAGGTGTATCAACTATACCTAGATCATAAAGTATTGAGACAAACAATGCAAGAAGAAGAAATGGCACAAAGGGAGCCGGAGGCGAAAATTATGGCCGAAGAAGATGAAGAAGAAACAATGCATTGGGAATTACCTGACCAGTTTTCGGATTCAGATCCGGGAACTGACTAATCATGTTGTGTATTTTTAATTTATCTATCTAGTAGTGTATTTATTTTCGTATTGTATCCAAATTCTAGCATTTTAATGATTTAAGTATGGAATAAATGTTTTAATTTTCAAATAAAAATTGTTTACGTTTACGTTTTTAATTTACGAATTTAAATAATTAAAGTGAAAATAAAATAGGGTTTAAATTTTAAATTTTATGTAATGGTTTTTATTTGAATGAATAAAGTAAGTTAGGTTTTAAATAAATTAATTGTTGATGGTAGTTTATGAAGATAAGTGGAAAATTAGTGTGGTGGTGTGGAAATAGTGTGATCATAAGATGTGTTTTTTTTGTGAATGTGAAAGTGAAAAAAGATGACGTAGCATGATGTTTTTTGGTGTGGCAGTGTGACCAATCCATGTGCTCTTAGTTGAGTGGCGTTAAATTTGTAACACATATAGACTTGAACGTCTTTTTAAATATACAACTTTGCAAGTCTAGATGAATACGTCACGTAAAGGGAATGTTGAATTAATATTTATATGAAAAGCAAAATTGTCCTAACAATACCTTTTCTTTGTCAATCTAAACTGTTAGGATTGTAGGTGGGAACTCATTAACAGATGATCTCTTTATATCCTCTGAAGCACTAGCCTTCTTGTGTAAGAGACTAGACATAACCGGTTATACACTAGAGATCACCTTGATAGCGGAACTGGCCGCTAGTAGAAAACTCAATGGTAAGCACTCTCCAAGAGTTAGAAGCATGAAGGGGTAGCTCAAGCTCAATATCATATGGGTTGTGTTCTACCAACGAGCAGCCAAGAGCCTAAAGAAAGCACTGAGAAAGAGATAAGTGTTCCTTATAGGTTCGTATATACTGTGGCGTTTTGGCAGATAGATTTTTTAGAAGGATTCCTCATTGGTAATTAAAAAATAGAAAGTATCATCTTTAAAATATCAAAGTAAACTTGTCTCGTTTACTCAACTTTTATTTATATCAACTAACAAGCGTAAGAACATGTGTTTACTATGATAGAACAAGTGTTTGCAAGAGAGAATTGAATAATGTATTTTACTTATGACGTGTACTATTTTAATGTAGCAAATAAATTCTTTTGCATCTTGGATTTTTGAAGTTTTGAGTTTAGTCTGATGACAAATTAAAAACACCCCAATTATCTTTTACATGAACACACTAAAAATACGCACATTTTTCCTTTTAACTATTTTTGAAACTACTACCACATACACCCGCAGAAAAACATTCGGGCACAGTCACACTGGCGTAGCTCAGATTCCGGAGGCCCTACGCAAAAACTTATGTCAATATGATGGTCAAAGATATATCATGTCAAATATTGAAACAAAAAGAACGAAATATTCTAAGAATCTATCTTCAATTTTGTGAGAACTCGTATTTTTCCCGGTAATTAAAATATTCTTTTATTCGTACTTCTCAATTTTACAATGTTTTACTTGTTCCTCTTTACTTTTTCATACGTAAATTCTAAGATCTCGAGAATTTTAATTATATTATATTTTAATTATTTTTCTTATCATTGATAATATTTTATTCGGAATTATAAAAAAATTATTTTTATTATTTTTTCATATTTATTTACTGTAGTAACCCGATAATTTGAAATCAACATTTAGACGAGCTCTAATTCTATTCCTAATATCCGGACAATACTTATTACCTGACTTTTAAATGTTATGTCGTTCTATAAATAATATGAAATTCTTGACTAACCAGCGAGGTTAAGTTTTTAACGTATCGTATACGTGTCATTTATTTTTTATCGACAAAGTATATGTCCGACATTAGCCGTAAATATTCTTGTTATGACATAGAAATATTTTTCTTGTCATTATTTTAATTATTCGTTTTACAGATATTCTTTGTAAAATTACGATAAACCTTTAAATGTCATTTGTTTATATGTCGCCTTAACGTTTATTAAATAATAAGCTCTCATTTATGTAGCAAAATATAAATGTTCTCCGAATGTCGTCGTTTTTATTTTAAATTAAACGTTTATTTTTCGCGTTTTACACGTATCTTTGAAATCACGTAACTCTAAAAATATCGGACCTTAATAATACCCGCTTTATCAACTGAGAGATATAATATAAAACTTACCTTCCTTCTTGTCATGTCACGTCCAAACTCCTCACATCCCACAATTGACAAGTTGCTAGTTAAGTAATGTATAATATGACACCTGCAATTACTTTATGATCATACAACTTTTAACCATGAAAAATAGAACTCATTTCTTGCTTAGTGAAAAAAAACTCATTCATATCCTTCTTGGCCTTGATTTTGCCGAGCAATAAACAATAAAGCTCATCAAATTTATTTCAAAATTTTAGTTACAAACTTCACATAATAATGAAGGCTATAGTTACTTGTTCATATTATTAACTTATTCTTCTAAAACAAAGAAACGTTATCATCATTTATTTGAAATCATTTTTGGGGCTGAGATGATAAAGTATACCAATATTGGGCATGCAAGAATTTTGACTTGATCATTGAAATTTGCTTTGGGTGGAGGTCTTGACTCATAGATATCGCATTTTCATCTTCTCTCGTAAGATCCTTGGTTTAATTTGTAAACTAATTACATGTATAGCTTTGTTTTTATGTCTCAATAACAATGGTCTCGTCAATTTATGCCCATGGTAGTAATTAGTTGTCCATATTATGATATTTGATTTGATTTTGTAAGAATTTTAGTTATAATTAACTCATAAAAATTACAATATTGTAAGAATTCAAAATATAACCATTCAAATTTATCTTGTAAATATTTTATTATAAAACTTACTTTGTGTTTAAAAATAATACATTGAAAACTTAGTTTCTAATGTGAGTGGGCTAAACTAATTTGGTAAGTATCATTAGCTATCTTAGAATTCATATGTTTAGCTATGTTGACGTTAGGTAGTTTTTTTTAATTCATTAATATAAATTATCATGTTATGATAACTTTGAATGAAAATGATAATATTTTTACGAGAGAGTATGAAGGTCTTAACGTGTACAAGTATTAATGTGGAATACATTTACGAGAGTTGCTATGAGTACTATGAAAGTTAAAAACGTAAGTAGTATGAAAATGATTTGGACAAATATTGGGCTATTGACGAATGACGGACCATGAGACACAAAATACAAGCTAAAAGTACTAGTATGTCTAGATTTACTTATTATTAGTAATTATCATTGTAGGTTGATTTCACAGTACTTTAAACGAAGCTTTGCTTTGAGGTTGATTTTATGATTTTTTCTCGACTTCTCGTCGCTTCATTTTACTATTGTCGTCGCTTTTCATAAAGGTGAGTTCATAGCCCCTTTTTACTACTTAAACATTGTTTCTAAACGCGGGGTGAGATTTTACATGGTGGAACACATTCATTTAAAACTGTATGCTATCCAGAACTTGTATTGTATGCTATCCAGATCTTGTATGCTTTCCAGAACTTGTATGCTTTCCAGAACAGATTACCAATATTATTATTGCTTTTAGTTTCCATAGCCACCGAGTTTCCCTACCATTTCATGCACCGTTAATTTTCTTGTGTTACCTTTCTAAGCGCGAATGTTGTGGGTGGATCCATCGATTGACAATCCCTGTCTCGTATTACTTTGACGCATTACATTTGTTTATACTTGAGTATTTAGGTTGAATACTCACTATGGGAACTTACCTTTTGTTAAGCTTCGGTGTCATGAGCTAAATAGCAATAATATACATCATGACTATGGATAATGTACATAGTCATCCCCCCATTACTTGTTTTACAAATGAATGCTTGTGTTCCACACCTTTACTGCTAAACCTATGAATATCACTCAACTTTATGTTGACAATTTTACCTATTTAATCTCAGGTATTATTACTTAGCTTTTCTTGGATAGGAGCCCGCAGGATATTATCACAGCTTGGAGATTTTTGTGTATATTAAACTTTGATTTTATCTAAAAACCGTCAGAAGATTTTTCTATATTTTTGGTAACTATAAGTTAAAAAATCATGATGAAATAATAAATTTTTCCGCTTATAAAACTCTGGGACCTTATGTTTAAAACTTTGATCCGTTATGATGTAATGTATATGTTTTTATTACGTCAACTTTGTGTCAACAGTATTTCAGTATTTCTTATACCATGACGTGGAACCCCCTTGCTGCCTAGTTGTTTCCTTGCCTGATTCTGGGGGTCTCACAAATTTTAACAAGTATACAAAACATAAACTAATTTCTTTTTGTTAGAAGTATTTTTGAGGCCCCAATTATATAAAGAGGGAAGCCCATATAATTTTGAGGCCATGTGCGATTGAAAACCTCGCAGAATTTCATATACGTCTCTACGTACAGAATACATAAATTTTCAATTAGACAATCTCTCACCGTCAAAATTGGTCAGAAACGCAGTTTGTCGAAAAACTTTTGGTCAATCCAGCGATGATGAGGTTGTTGTCGGTGTTGGGTCTTGATCATCACTTAAGATGAATTGAAAAGTCTGAGTGTGACGGTTACGATTAGGGTCTTAATGTGTGGTAGATAAAGTGATACACCCTTCTTTTCGAAATTATTGTTTCCCGACAAAAAACACGCAGTTTAAGAAAAGTGCATTAATTACCCAAAACTAATTAATTAATTCTTCATTAGATCTTGTAATAATAATTACGAGCAAGATAATATAATAAACTATATTAAACTTTTCTATCTATTTTTAGTAGTGGACAATTAATTTGGGACATAAAAAAAGGAAACGTGAACGATAAAAATAAGACGGAGGGAGTAGTATATTAGAAAGATGCAAAATTTATGGTGGTGGTGATTTAATCTTAATATTCTTACTTTAATGTGATTTTTTAGTTTTTTAATAATAGTAAGTAATACCTCTTATAATGAATGACATAATAATTGGAAAGACTAGCTTAGTCTAAATATATCATTTGCTACATCAACAAGAGCCAATCTGCCTACAAGTGGTGGGACAATAATCTCTCACCATCAAGTTAGATGCTACTCCTACAAGTTTCGACAACATGTACCTTAATGATTTGATTACTGAAAGAAGGTTATTGCATCCGAACCAAGAGTTATTTAATGGGGGTTCAACCGATGCACTAGTCAGGAGTATGCTTTGAATCAAGCTATTGTCATCCGTGACTTTGCTAGTACATGGTTAAAATGAGTAACCTTAACCCGTTAACTAGATCCATCCTTCAAATTAGAAAACAATTGCATTGCATATGTACTAACTAAGCGTATAAGTGCAAAATAAGTTAAACAAACTTCTATATGTTGTATTTTTGCCATCTTGTACGTATGTTTCATTTTTGTTATGCTTGTTGTGGAAGGTGTTTTGTTGTAAAATAGAAAATTTATATCTTTTATTTCATATTATGTTTTCATTGTATTTGCGATTTGGAAATATATTTTAAAAAGAGCAATGAAATTTAACGTATGCTTAATATGCATAATTTAGCCGATGCAAAACTTTTTATTCAAATGAGTATAATTGGTTAGGTTTGGTACACTTTCAATGTTATAATATGATATTATGATGTCAGATATTGAAGGTCGTCTCTTTTCTCTTAGAGGCATAAAGAAAATATATGATTTAAGAATTTTAGATGTCTAAAATTTTGGATAAAGATTTAATGTATCCGAATTCCGAAAAACTAAGTATTCAAATATTCTGAATTTTTGTAAAACTTTTATATCAGTTTCAAATTGAAAATTTATATATCTTAATTTTTGAATCAGTTTTAATCAAAATTTTGAATATCTAAACTCACCATATTTTAGGGTAAACACCATTAATTCTCTATGTACTGGTTCTCTCATCTCATCTTACATACCGAACCCACGTAAACCATGAATCTTGCACATCACTAAAACAATCCGGGGGCCAAGAAGAACACCCAATGCACATTCTACCATAGAGTATTTCAAGGAAATGATGATTATATAAGGAGAAAGATCATATTTATCTCCATGTATTACGATGACACGTTATCACCTATGCATGATCCTAATGATGCGTACATATATGATGAGGTACTATGGTTAAACTTTTATACATCTCAAAACAACACATTATTACTTATTTGTTAGTGATTTTGATGTATAAAGTTTATGGTGGAATCTCTCAGATGCATCAAGATTTTGAGGATCTTGCCAAGTGCTTCTCAACCTCTATCTTAACAACAAAAGTCGTGGAAAAGTATGTAGCATAAGTCAGCCACCATCAAAACTTGTTTTTCTTATATAACTTTGTTTGTAAACCTCCTTCATTAATGATCGAACTATTGTTTTGAGGTTTATAGCTTTGTAAAGCTAAACAAGTGTGTTGTTCAGGCAGTTAGGGGTTAAATACCAGGTTACCAACCGCAAAAGCAAATCATACAATGACAAGTACTACTGGCCGCCACCACAGCCGTGGCTGTTGGTGGTGGTTAGTGTTCGGGATTGTTTTGTCTTGGGTTTCGCGCTCGGGATATTTTTGCTATATTATTTTTACAAGTTAATTAAATTAATTCTCATGCCTAATTAATTAATTTAATTAAAACATGAGCTTAGATTATATTATTTGGAATAATAATACATGTTTTAGCCTAAGTACATTTTATTATTTTTAGACTATAGTTTATTAATTAATTATTTTAATACATGAACTTATAATTAATTAATAAATTCTATGACATAGGTTAATTAATTAAAATTAATAATACATGTTAACCTAAGTATTATATTAGACTTAATTTAATTAAACCATGACTTAATTGAATTAATTTGTTTAACATATAATTTATTAATTTAACCATGATATGCTATTAATTAATAAAACATGTACTTTCATTATTAATTAATAATCAGATATAACATATATTATTTAATTAATAAACTATGCTATAAATTCCATGACTTATTAAATATGACTAATAATCACCAACTTATATTATCAGCTTATTAGTCCAGCTTATTTCTATTTATGGATACTTTCTATTTCAGGAAACTTATTATTTCTAAAAACTTTCTATTTTTAGAAACTTACTATATTTTTGGAAACTTTCTATTTTTTGGGAACTTTCTATTTTTGGAAACTTTCTATTTTTAGAAACCTGTTATTTTTAGGAAGTTACTTAGTATTACGCTACAAGTATAATAACACAAGAATACAAGTAATACATAATCGGAAGACACGTAAAACAGGAATAATACCATATACCATTTACAACAGTAAAATAAGACAAGAACATATAAAATGAGTTAAGAACATGCAAGAACCAGTAACACACTCAGATATCAGACAACTCATACATGTTCCCTATTTATGTAGCAAGATTGAAGTCGGAGTAAGACTTTGCATCTTTTCATCGTTCATTGGACATAAGGTACGAATATTTTGTCCGTCAGTATGGACACTCTCTTTCCTTATTAGGATTCCCCGTTTGTAGCCAACTGTTTTCCCCAAGTATTTGTTTTATATGTTTAATAGCTTATGTTTAGTTTTAAATGCCTAATCCATATACATGCATGTCACGTCATCTAGTTATGGAGGTACAATAACCATAACACTGGAGGCACCAGTGTTATGACTTCCCTACGGTGGAGTGATTGCTCGTGGCGTCCCTTTCAGTTTTGGCCATATTATTTATATTCTCATGTGGGGCGTATGGGTACATCCTAGTTACATGTTTTTACAGGATTTTCATGGTGAATGTGGTGTGTGCCTTGTATCCTTTACAAGGAGTTGATCCCTCCTACTCAGACTAAATTAATTAGAGGCATCCCCTATAATTGCATGATGAGGTCACCCCTCCAGGTATTCATGCACGGTAGAACCTCATGACCTATATGGGTTATTGGCTAATTAAAATACAATTTTCATATAAAAACATAAGTCTTTTCAAACTATAAAACCAGTTTTGTAAACATGTTCCAGGTTATCTAGGACTTATACATTTCCGCTCCTATTAGTCTTGTTTATGCTTATGTGTTTCATATGATGCTATATATCCGTTCATTGAGCGTTATGCTCAGCCGTTTCCTTTTTCATGTTCCCAAACGACAGGTACTCGGGGACGCAACTAGGACTCGAGAGTACGTGCATATGGATGGAAGTTATCCAGTCTTCTTTACCTATGCATTTTCTTACATTACACTATTTCATTTCTTTTGGACATTGTTTAGTCCTTTCATTCGGTACTTATATTCATGTGTGTTGAGCTTATGTTGGACTACCGATGTTTGATTCTGGTATTTCCTTTTATGGTCATTAAATGTTTAGACATTACCTTGCATGCTTTGATGAAACGCCATAATTATCCTATGATATTCCGTTTATCAAAATGGGGTGTTATAATTATGGTAGCAGAGCCTGGTTTTGACCTGTAGGCTCTAAAAATATGACCTGTGATTAGTGGGTAATCACCATGGTCTTCCTAAAACTGATAGTTTGTTTTCATGCATTTGTTTCATGTATCATTGTTGTAGGAATTTTGACTAAGTAATGGTTGGTACAGGACTGGCCATATTTAGTCGCATGTGCTTTTATTCGAATAATTTTTGTTTTGATGAACCGACCCATAGGCGTTCATCCTCGTCATGTCATTTTGTTTTGATGAACCAAATCATAGGCGTTCATCCTCTTCATTTCAATTTTGTTGTGGTGAACCGATCCATAGGCGTTCACCAAAAAACATGTCATTTTTGTTGGCCATGCCTTCTTAAACTGTTTCATGCATAATGTTTTTTTCATGTTTATATATTAGGTTCTAATCTGATTAATCATTGCATTTTGTTTTATACTGTCAGATGGTTCTCACACGTAAACAAGAACAAATTAATGCAACAGTCCAAGTTGCTATTCAAGCTCTGCTTCCTCAACTAAGGAATGAGATTCGGGTCGAGGTGCAAGCCAACCACAATCAACACCCTCACCAGAATCAGAATCCTCCTCCTCCACCTCCAGCTACCCTGATCACATGGCTGGAAAGGTTCAACAAACAGAGGCCCAAGTCATTCGAGCAGACTGAAAGTCCAGCTGAGGCCGAAAGATGGATTGCTCACATTGAGAAGATCTTTAACGCTATGTGTCACACCCTCAAATATATTGCAGCAGAAAAGTAATAGGGGCAAGTGACTTCATAGCATCATACACCCAGAATATAAAGAACAACCTCTATACTAGTCGTTTGAAAATTGATCATTTGAATAAAGTCAACAACAAAGTTTTAACAGTACTACATAGTTCAGAAAAGAAATGTAAGTGTTTGAAAAGTATTCAAATGATCTAAGTATTATTGAAAGCTTTAAATGCATGCGACTCCAAGCAATCCATGTAAGTTAAGCACCTGAGAAAAACATTGCTAGAGTGTCAACATAAAGTTAGTGAGTTCATAGGTTTAATTTGATAGAGTTACTGAACCATATAATTTTTAGTAGTGTATGACAATATAACAAATAACATATCATACAAAAGGCGTTTACTATTGTCTAAGCTCGTGACACCGAAGCGTAACAATCAGAAAGTATATATAAGTGCCCAGCAGATGTCTAACCCACAACATCCGTAAAGTACCAAATGAAAATGGTCTGAATAATACAGTATTTGATTAAACCCGACGGAGATGTCAACCTCAATAGATCTATCCACGACATTCGTGCTCATTGACCGGTCATCCGTGTCAGTAATTAACGGTTCACGATTAAGGGAAAAAAGAGCAATCAAAGGGTTATAGCTACTTAGACCAGTCCGTAAACGTAAGTTTTAGTACTTGTGTTCAATTGTAAAACAGAGCAATGTTCTCACCCCAAAAATGCATAAAAGCTGTAAAAAGTGGGGCTATAAACTCACCTTAAGTGATAGTCAAGTAGATGCAACAATTATCAGTCACAATATAATACTTGCAAGTAACGCCAGTCCTAGTTGTAACCTAGCATGAATAATGCTATCTAAATAAGTAGTGAAACTAAATAAGTACCATGTTGCTACTATGCTTGCTTCCAAAAATTAATAAAGTCAAAATATTTACTTTTTATTAAAAGCCCAAGTTTATTACAAGGTCAAATTTATAGGTCAACACACACAAAATAATACAGACGACTTAAGACAGACTTTTATATAAAAATATAAACACAACAAACAATTATAATTTAATTCGGTCAAGTGGCAGTTGGTCATTAAATAAGTCCACTAATTTTCTAAGTCCAAGTCCATCTCAGTCCAACAATGATACGGTCCTAATCCTAATTTTGTCCAATAAATATATCAGTCCTCTACGTTTTATTTATTTTTAGTGTTCATGGATTAATATATATACATAGGTCAAAGTATAGCAAAGATCCCGTTTAGGTCGTCTACGAATAAATCGTGAGGCCCTATTCGGGACCCGCTTAATTGGGTCTTTTAGTTCGGTAGAGCCAATGGGACTCGGCATATACGAATAAATCGAAGAATGCCTAATACCCACGCTTCATGCGCTAACTGTGACACCAATTTAGTCAGGATCAAATTATTAGAGTCAGTGGGACTCGGCATATACGGATAAATCGAAGAATGCTTAATCCCGCGCTCCACGGACGAACCGTGAGATTAATATAGTTATCTTTATTATTTATTGCATTTAAATGTAAAGGTTTAAATTGAATCTTAAAGTCAAACTTTGATTGAGGTGTTATTTGTTTCATAGTATATAATATATCATGATTAATAAAATGTCTCATTTTAAGGTACACTGTCAACAATTATTAAATCTCTCATCTTTCTCTCCATTCTTGCCACTGACCACACACAAGATGACACAACAAAACTAGACAAAATAGCATTTCCATGTTAATTGTAACTTCTTTGTATACTTTTGTGTCAGGCTAAACACAACACATCCCAAAAGTTAAAATTAACTACTTGTATATTAAAACATTCTATTTTGTACTTTATAAAAAAAATTATTGATCTCTCATTTCGCTTTCTCTCTGTCTGACGCACTGACAACAACCCAAAGAAAAGAATAGTACTTTAATATATTAATATTTTATTTTAACTTTTTGTTATCCATCTCTCTCGTCAACCATCATAACAAAAAGCAACATATATTTGCTAAAATTTAAAACACAGCTTAAAAATCAATTTGTGACTTCGTTACTTGACGATTTTTGAAAATTCGAGTTGTATGTTAATCCTAACGACATTATCTACAAATCCCATTACAAAAACTGTATATTTTTACGTGGTTTAAATCTTTAATTTCGAGGAGAAAAACTACAAGTTTTAGAACAACTCAAAAACTTAAGGGCCTGTTTGGTACAATAGTGGGTTTAGATTTTATTGTGGGTTTAAATTTAAATTTTGGGTTTAGACTTAAAGTAGGGTTTGATTTAAATATTATCGACTATATTTAATATATATTTTTTATTAGTGTAAAATTTAAAAACAAAATTTTATATTAATAAGAATAAAGAGAAGGACACAAACATTTACAAGGGCCCACAAAAAATTGAAATGTCAGAAATGTTGTGTGCAAAGCCTGGATTTACATATGGAAGATTTGAAGGGTTTTAGTGGGCCCGAATTTCTCCTTCTTTTCAACCAAACATGTGAAATTAAACCAAAACCTACATCAAAGGGCTGGTCACCCTATACCAAACGGACCCTAAATCTTTTGATGTTACAAGACTCCTACAACACATAGAAACTTGTATATGAAATGTTAGACGAAAATATACACAAAATTCGTGACCCTCGTTTTATTTTGATACGCCAAAGATCTATGCCTCACTTTAAAAGTTATGATTTTATGTACACCAAATGATTTAGGTTACTCAAATATAATGTTTGTGACCTTTTAAACATAATTTTCATAACATGAACGTGTTAGCCCACATTTTTATTTTTAACCCATGATTAACCATTCATTTTTCAAGTTTTAAAATGCATGGAAAGCAAGTTTAGCAAGCATGTGTAACAACAAGTAGTAAAGATATCAAATAAAGTTGTGCGATACGTACTCTCTTCCCAAGCTACACGTACTAAGAACAACCCGAACAAGAAACCTTATCAACCCGTAACCTCCTAGCTTAACCTAAAACCTTATCTCCAAATCTTAGCTTAACCCAAAAATGATACCGGAATCTTGCTCCCAAAACCGTTGGACGAATTTATGTAGACGCGATCATTTTTGGTGGTGAATTTAGAAGTGTTTGTGACTTGTTATGTTATGGATATGTATAGAGTTTAGGTTTTAATTATGAATTATAGTGTTCATGGTGAATATAAAAGTGATGAAATTTTTGTTGTAGTCTCGGTGTGGAAGAGGTGAGTGAAAGAAAAGTGACTTTTACCTTAATTATTTGTTGATAAATGTGTTTGACCAAAGGGTTAATGGGTGATGTTTATATAAAGTGGGTTGGTAATTAAATAAAAAAATAATGAAAGTGAGTGGGTTGATAGTATGACTCGGCAGAAATGGGAAAAAAAAGAGAAAAGGAGAAGAATTTTGGTGGTTTAAGAATTAGGTATTATTTAATAATAATAGTGGTATTGGAGAGTTATTGATTTATTTAGGATGATAGGTTAGTGGTGAGAATATGTGAAGGTAATATTGGCGGTTAAAGTTTTGTAAGGGAAAATTAATAGTGTTACCCGGTACAACGTATTAATTTAATTCGTTATCGAGCGATACACAGTGACAATCGACATGAATAGTTTACCAAGCCAAATAATCCTAATAAATCGAACAGTATACGGAAAATTGATGCGCACGGTATTTCATAAAAGTGAGATATCTCCTCGGTTGATAACAGACAATTCACAGCGTAAATTAAATTATATCAAGAGAAAATACATTAGGAAAATTGACGGATTGTCACACTATGGGATGCGACCCTGTCTTTAAGGCAAGGTTAGCTTGCTACAAGTTCGAGGGAGACGTACTGGCTTGGTGGAAGGCTCTTAAGCAATCGAATGTAGGTGACGATTGGGTTACTGGCATGACATGGTACAGTTTAAGGAGTTGTTTCTGGGTCAGTTTTTCCCGAAAGTTGAGCAAGATCGGCTCAAGAGGGAGTATCATGGTATTAGGCAAAAAGCGGCGGAAAATAGCAATGATTTTATGCAGAGGTTCCTTCGACTGGCTGGATTCATAGGTGCAGCAGCCGGGACTGTAGAGGAGCAGGCGTATCACTTTCGCTGGGCTCTTCGTACTTCTGTAGCCAATAATCTGGTGTGTGCTACGTTTAATACTGTGGCGCAGGTGGCAGATGCAGCTCGCAAGTTGGAGATGCTGCAAGAGAGGGATGAGTTTGGAGAGGCAGAAAGACCTGACAAGAGGTATATCTTCGTCATCATTTCATTTAATTCAGTATTATCCAAATATTTATCATCCTCTATACAATTGCATCTTTCAGGCAGAAGACTGGGAACCGGTCCCAACCGGCCACTCAGCAGCAGAACCAGCCTAAGGGAAACGGTCAGACTCAGGACCGTTCTGCATCGGATAGGCGTGGCGGTAATGACAATTACCGTAACAACGCCAACAACTCCAACAACAGCAGGTCCTTATATTGATCAATTCTATGTTATGTTATTTTATGATTTATAAATTCTGACACTTTAGAATCTGTTACCAGGAATACTGGCAATGGACGGGACCAGGATCGTAGAGGTTCACAGCCCAACCGTGCAGCTTTGTCTGGTATTACATCTTAAATTTTCTACGTAGTACTGTTTCTACCCAATAATCATGTCTCATGCATACTTTCTAAAACAGGCTCCCAACCAGCTCGGGCACCTGTTGGAGGGTATACTCACCCGATTTTCACCACTTGCAGTCGCAGACACCTAGGGTCGTGTCGCCGTGCTAGCGGTACTTACTTCAAATGTGACCATCCAGGCCACCAGATGAAGGACTGCCGTAAGGGTGAGATTGAGGGCACTTTTGGGCATGCTGCCTCCAAGCCACCTCTGACTACTGGACGTGTGTACACTACCACGCGTGACCAAGCCAACAAGTCATCAGGTACCATCATCGGAATCTTATTTATGTATGGTCAAGCTGCATGTGTTTTATTTGACACGGGTGCAGCCCATTCGGTCATATCTACTACTTATGCCAAACATGTTAGGATATCCCCTATGCCACTAGAAAATGTCTTAAACATTTCTACGCCCTTGAGGGACTCTGTACGTATCACACATGGGTACAAAGATCTTCCCCTTGAGTTTGATGATAGAATTCGTTCAGTAGACGCACTTCCTCTGGACATGTGCGAATTCGACATGATATTAGGCATGGACTGGTTATCCAAGCACTATGCCACCATAGATTGCCATTCATATCAGGTCATTTTCGGTGATGTCAGCGCGCTAGAGTACATTCACAATGGTTTTCTACCAGGGAAGTTTGTACATATTATTTCAGCCTTACAGGCACGTGCCTTACTGTCACATGGCTGTGAGGGCTTCTTAGCTACTGTTCATGATATTGAGGTTGAATCTCCATCCATTCAGGATAAGCCTATCATGTCAGAATTTATCGACGTGTTTCCTGAAGAACTTCCAGGCATACTACATGCTCGTGAGGTAGAGTTTAATATTGAGCTCATTCCAGGAGCTGAGCCAATCTCCAAGGCTCCTTACCGTATGGCTCCCATTGAGCTTGATGAGTTAAAGGAGCAGCTGTAGGAACTTTTGGAGCGAGGTTTTATCCGCCCTAATACATCTCCACGGGGTACACAGGTGTTATTCGTGAAGAAGAAGGATGGCAGTATGCGACTATGCATTGATTATCGTGAGCTTAATAAGATCACCATCAGAAACCGATATCCGTTACGATGCATAGATGATTTGTTTGACCAACTGCAAGGTGCCAAACACTTCTCTAAAATCGATCTAAGATCTAGCTACCATCAGATACGGGTGAAAGAGCAGGATATCTCCAAGACTGCTTTCCGTACACGCTATGGACACTACGAATTTGTAGTCATGCCATTTGGACTTACAAATGCTCCAAAAGTCTTCTTGGATCTGATGAACCGCATTTTCCATGAGTTTCTGGATAAGTTCGTCATCGTCTTCATCGATGATATCCCGATTTTCTCTAAATCAAAGGAGGAACACGAAGAGCATCTTCGTACAGTGCTGTAGATACTTCGTAAAAAGCAGTTGTATGCCAAGTTCTCCAAGTGTGAAATCTGGCTTAGCAAGGTGGCGTTTCTGGGCCACATTGTCTCCGCAGAAGGCATAACCATGGATTATGCCAAGGTTGAGGCTATCACCAAATGGCCGAGACCGACTTCTTCAGCCACAGAGGTTCGCAGCTTTCTGGGTCTAGCTGGTTACTACCGTAGGTTTGTGAAGAATTTCTCACGACTAGCACCGCCTTTGACCAAACTGATGCGCAAAGGGGAGAAGTTCGTCTGGACTGAAGAAAGAAAGAAGATCTTTGAAGAACTAAAGCAAAAGTTGGTATATGCACCTATTCTTACTCCCCCATCTGGTACAGGTGGATTTCAGATCTATAGTGATGCTTCAGGGAAAGGTCTTGGCTGTATTCTCATGCAACATGGGAAAGTGATTGCTTACGCATTGTAGGATATGTAAATCTTGCTTATGTTTTAGAGAGAGAAAGATAGATGATTTCACACTTCTAGAGAGAGAAAGTTTAAGAACTATCTGTTATTTGAAATGAAATCACCACCCTCTCCATCTAAGGAGAGGTTTTATATACCCAAGCCCATGTCATGGGCTTGGGCTTACATGTGGCCGCCGGCTCATACAACTTATGGGCTCGGTTTGGGCTTTGTTTAATAAGTGTAAATAACTAAACTACGAGCTATTACATGGATTATTGTTGGAGTGATCGATCCTTCTTAATACGTAAAACGTATTTCCAACAATCTCCCCCTAAGGGAGGTCACTCCAAACAAGGGTGTTACCCAAGTTACAATAATAAAATAAACCTAGCATACCATGCTTGTCTTGAGCTCGGAGTCTTCGTCTTTCTTTTCCTTTTCTTTTCAGGTGAACATGCTGATGTGATCATTGATATCAATCTTGAGCATTAATCTCTTGCCTTGATCTTGTGCATCTATCACTTGTGATCTTCGCCTCTTCGTGACACCATGTCCCACATACTTATACCTTCATAATTCTTGAAAGCTTCAGAGTTCGATACAGCGGAAGACATAACTTTTAGGCTTTCTTGAATTAGATGAGGTATTAAGTGCATAAAGTATAAGCATGCGGGGACGACTTCTTCTTGGATCCCGCAACGCCACCCTCTTCAAATGCCGCAACATAAGTAGACACGAACAAAATGGCTTTGAACATTTCATTCTAATTCAGTAGCATTTTACCTCCGGTCGATGAAGACCGTTAGACGATATAAGATATCGTACTTGTGGCAGGTAGATTTAATTAAAAATCTCCTTGACAAGATTTCGCGGGTAAACCCGTTCTCTTTACTCGACCGTCCAAAGCTGACTGCGAACGTAAAGAGTGAATCATTTGGATAAAATTATCCGCATGATTGAAGACGTCAATTCTGATTCCTGGAACAAGTTTGATTCATTAAAGAATCGCACCATCGTTGCTTTCCAGTTTTCACGATCTTGATTCATATTGAATCTTGCAAGTTACCTACCAAGTGCTATTTAAGGTTAACACTAGAAGGATTTCCACTCATCACTATGAACACTAAGGAATCACTCTGAGTGTTCTGGCAAGATCACTGAGATATTGCGTAGAGGCCTGGAACGTGTTTAAGTTCAGTTAAGAATTAAACCACTGTTACTTTCCAGTTATCACAAGCTTGATTCATAAAGAATCACACAAGTCACCTACCATGAGCTTTTTGATATTCGCTCAAGAAGTATTTCCATCTTCATTGTAAATACTTTCGTATTACTCGGATGTTCAGGCAAGATCATGAAGATTTTGCGTAGGACTCTTAAGATCTTTCTTACTTTTCACAGTATGTGAAAAAGCAAGGAATTATGAAAGTGTGTCCTAATGAGATATTTGATGATCTCAAATGGCTATAGACTCGATCGTGCATTTTGGATTTTAGTGATCGGAGGTTGGAGAGGAGTGCCACCATTTCAATACCAATTTATTCAGAGTGAATAAATCGATAGATAATGTGTTGTCTCCGTGTGATTAAAACAAATATCTTTTAAGAGATATATGAGTTAGCTGGGATGGGTTGTGCATTGCATCACTGGGTCCATGATGTCTATCTTCAATATCGAGCATCATTAAAATGATCTTAATAGCATATGTGTTGACCCGGTTTCCGCCTAAGGTTGTAAGGAGGGCTTATTTCTTTACACCCTTTATCTTTACAATTCTTTTTCATTCTTCAACCCCTTCAATGCTTACCAATACGTCATAACTAGCACCTTGTTGTGATTGTTCCAGTGCTAACTTAAGTACTTGGTCGACATTCAGCTACGTTCACAATCTTTCTCCATCTTTCCTAAGGACTACTATTTCTAGCTATGGAATGTCCTTCGGAAGATTCCTCCGGTTCTGGAAGAATCATAAGACTTAACCTATCCTACCATCCTTATGTCACCACAATCTTCATCGTCGTGAAATAAATGGGTTGTGGGTAAGTATAGATCACCATGAAATCCATTTTGATATGCAAATCCGTTTTGCTCCCCTTAACATATGCCACGATATTCGAAAACATTTCGCATATGTCGGGATGAGCCAGCACATTAAGTCAAACCATTTGTGATAATTTCCCATATTAAATCACATTTTCTCCCCTATATTAAAAAAATTAACCCAATCGATGTTTTTAATATCAATTGATTTAATGAAGTTTTAACAACGGTTTTGGGAAGAAAAATGAAAGTCCGTTTTATCTTCATGATATCAAATGTATGAGATATGATACCGATTTGTAACATGATCACATATTCACCATATTAGAAAAGAATTGACAAGGTTGGACCTGATAGATGAGAACATCACATGATAAGATCAAATGGTTCTTGTCGGCAAATGTTGGTCACCTCGTCACGTCTGAAGTCATCTCTTGACACCACATGTACGATTGGTATTGTTGTCTTGACACCAATTTGTGAACTTGGCACGTTCAGCATCGAAGATTCTGAATGCTTGACAATTGCTCCCCCTCAATTGTTGACCCGTGTTCTATTGAAAGAGCTGTAGTCGTCGGTTGAGTAGTCGCATCGTCGAGTATGTAGATACAAATTATAGATTGCTATGGTTGTAGAGATGATAGCTTCATAAAAACAAGACTTCTCTTGTTTTAACAAATAAATGCACTGAAGCGTACATAGATTTGTGTTAGACCAAGTTATAAAGTAAACTTGATCCCTTACAAGGTTTTAAAGTAAACCTTGCCCGAGAAAATTAATTCCCGTTATGAGCCAAAGCTTTCATAGGAAATACTTGGCTTTAATGTGAAAACCGGGTTGCAGTCTGAAATAACTACAAGCCATTTGGGCATGTTTTATGAAATATTTACAACTTTTGTACGAACTCTATTTATGGCGCCGTGTCAATATTAATCAACATTTCTAAGGCCGTAAAAATTATCGTACCAAAAGACATGCCTTTGAAAAATAAAGTAAAAATATTTTTGGACTTTTCTGAATTTTTCAATTTTTATGGTTTTTATATGGTTTTATATTTTTGTATTTTGCTTTTGTGGATAAAAATATAAACAATATATCAAATGATCACCAATGATACGGATAATAGTTTACCACCACTATTCTTTCGCTTCATTTGCCAGTTCCTTTAGAGTCTCAAGCGAGAAAGTTCTCATTCCTAGCTTGTCGGCCAAAAATTCCATTCGAGCGCGATCTAAAGCCTTCGTGAAAATATCCGCCAATTGATACTCAGATCGGACAAAGTAAAGCTCTATCACTCCATTTTCCACTTGCTCCTTCATGAAGTGGTAGCGAATGTCAATGTGCTTCGACCGGGAGAATTGAACGTTGTTGCAACATAAGGCAATTGCACTCTTGTTGTCACAGTACATCGGAATTTTGTTGAAACCTAGACCATAGTCGGTTAATTGCGATCTCATCCAAAGAATTTGAGCACAGCAACCAGACATAGCTATGTATTCTGCTTCCGTACTTGAAATTGCAACGCTTTTCTGCCTTTTCGATGCCCAACTGATTAGTCGATCTCCTATTAGTTGCAAAGTTCCACTCGTGCTACGCCTTGTATCTTGACAACCCGCGTGATCCGCATCTGCATATGCCATAAGTGCAATTGGAGAGTCCTTCGAATACCAAAGTCCCTGATTAATGGTTCCTTTAAGATATCGAAAGATCCATTTCACAATGGCCAAGTGTAACTCAGTAGGTCGAGTTTGATACAAAGCACACATACATATAGCAAACTGAAGATCAGGTCGACTAGCTGTGATATACAGAAGAGTACCGATCATTCCACGATAAAGTGTCGGATCAACGGCAACTCCATGTGGATCTGCATCAAGCTTTGTTCGTTCCACCATTGGAGTATCCACGGGATCACAAGATTCCATCTTATATTTCTTAAGCGATTCAAGGGCATACTTGGATTGATTGATAAAGATGCCTATGGGACTCTGAGATATCTGAAGACCTAAGAAGAATGATACCTTGCCCATCATTGACATCTTAAACTTGGAAGACATGAGTTTACCAAATTCGTCGGATAAGGTTTGGGTCGAGGCTGTAAATATAATATCATCAACATAAATTTGTACCATAATCATATGTTTACCTCGTTTCTGAATGAACAGCGTGGGATCCACCTTGCCTTTAGCGAAGCCTTGCGTAATGAGAAATTGTGACAAAAGATCATACCATACGCGTGGAGCTTGCTTCAACCCATAGAGAGCCTTCTTAAGCTTATACACATGATTAGGATAATTAGGATTCATAAAACCATCCGGTTGTTGAACATAGACCTCTTTCTTGATTTCACCATTAAGAAATGTCGTCTTCACATCCATCTGATAGACGATCATATTCATATGGGCTGCATAAGCGAGGAATAGTCTAATAGCTTCCAAACGGGCAACAGGTGCAAAGGATTCCATAAAGTTAATTGTTTGTATCCACGAGCTACTAGTCGAGCTTTGTTCATCAATATTCCGCCTAACTCATCGAGTTTCACCTTGTAAACCCATTTCAACGTGAGTAACTGCACTTGATCCGGGCATGGGACAAGTTCCCATACTTCTAGACGTATAAATTCATTAAGTTCTTCTTGCATAGCTTTTATCCAACAAGATTGAGTAAAAGCTTCTTGCCATGTCTTACGTTCAACTTCATTGAGGAAAGCATCAAAATGACAAAACATTGCATTTTCTTGTAGCTGACTTCGTGTGGATACCGGACGATTAGGGTAACCAATAATAGAATCTATCGGATGATCCTTTGTCCACTTGTTGTCATGTTCACGAATCCGTGGATTGGAGTAAACTGTAGTAGGAGCTTCCTCTGAGGTGGGCGACCCGGCTTGATTAGAGTTGGGAATAGGTACACCAAAGAATGGAAGTTCACGCATTTGAGCGAATTCCAAATCGTGATCATCATCATCCTCTTCATCATCAATAGGCATGACATGGGTAGTTGAAACATGTTTTGGTTGAGAATTACTCGTTGAAGGTATAGCTTGACCAATTGTAGGTGCAGATGTGTCTGATTGTGCTTCGGTTGCTGGAGCGACAACTTCGGTTACCGGAGCTATTACCTCAGGTTCTGGAGCAACAATACTTGGAGGAGTAAAGAATTCATCAAAGAACGGTTGAAACAACGTATCCCATTCAGTCCTAGAAGGTGGTGTAAATGATGATGAAGTAGGGTTGTTTGGGACAAGACCAGAACTAATGTTACTGGGTCCCATTTCATGAAGTGCGGGTTCAGAGCTGCTTTGCTCAGAAGCCATAGCTGTCAGCTCATCAAATCAACATTCATAGTTTCGAGGATCTTACGAGACTTACGGTTGTAGATTCGGTATGCCTTCTTTGCGGGTGCGTAACCAATGAAAATACCAATATCAGCCTTAGGTTAAAGTTTTCCCAAATTGTCACCGTCATTATTTGGATAGCAAAGAGAACCAAATACATGAAGATATGATAAATCTGGTACTTTTCCATGGAGAAGCTCATAAGGTGTTTTACCATAGAGTTTACGAATTAGCGACTGGTTTTGGGTGTACACTGCTTTAGATACTGCTTCTGCCCATAAAAACAATGGAGCCTTTGCGTAAATTAACATCATTCGAGCAGCTTCCATAAGTGTGCAATTTCGCCTTTCAACGACACCGTTTTGTTGTGGAGTGCGTGCAACGGATGTTTGATGAGATATGCCAACTTCTTCATAATAATCACGCAAGATTTGATTCAGAAATTCGGTTCCATTATCTGTACGAATGCGTCGGACAGTAGTGTTGAGACGCACTTGAATCATCTTGAGAAATTCGATGATGAATTTAGGTGCCTCATTTTTTGTTGTAAGAAATTTCACCCATGTAAACCGAGAGTAATCATCGACAATTACGAGGATGTACTTTTTGTTGGAATATGCGATCGTTTAGCCACTGGAAATGAGTGAGCCTATCGGGGGCACACACGAATACATGAAGAGTATGTTTATTAAATATTTAATATGTATACGGGTTATATATTTATTAAATGTTTAATATGTTTCACGAGATAATTATTTAACGTTTTTAGTTTAACCGTTAGACGTTGTAAACTAATTAATACACGTTAAAATAATAAATAAGAGAAGAACACTTAGAATACATTTGTGCGTATACCTTTTGATCTAAAATTCTATACGGGATATTTTATGTCAAGGTTATTCACCTACATGGTATTGTTTAAAAGAATAGTTTATTTTGTTAAATAAAATCTCATGACCATTTTAGAATATGATTCATTCTATTGTGTCTTTGTCATCAAGAAAAGCAGACATAATATATTCTTTCCAATTGTGATTTGCAAGAAGAGTATAAAATATGGTCTTGTGTTTATTCGGTGCTAGAGAAAAAAATAACCTTACAAAACCTAAGCAACAGGCACATACATATGTGATATTATGTACGCATGATGTTAAGGCCAGGCAATCAAACCTTTATTTTTTTTTTCCTCCACCTCTTGATAAAGCAAAAGCTAAGATATATGGGATGCATGCTTATATGTATGCATACTTATGTCAATGCATGCAAATTGTTATTTGTATCCACTGGTGCCCTTTTTCTTTTTACTAACGATATGGCTTATACCACTTCGGTATCCAATCGTATGATTTTATTAATCACCAAACTCTAGTTGTTTGAGGTGGTTAATCGTGAAGCAATCACTAGCATCATAACGTGCTCATTTGACGTGTTGTGTGAGCAAACATAGAGACGGTAATTTAACCGTTGTTTCAAGAATCAAGATCAAGATCAAGTTTATTGATTTATATCTTTAAACAAAAGAGGTTAGTATTTAAATGTTTATTTATGTGTTAATTATATGCATCAAACTAGATCCATTCCGCTGCGTACTCGTAGTTAAATGGTTAACTAGTTGTAAAATCCTAACAGTGGCATCACGAGTCAAATCGTTTGGTGTTTATGGGTTACACATAGAATAAACACGCTAGATCCGCTTAAATACTTGCTTTATTTTTTTTTCTATGGCAACAACATGCATTCTTGCCATGAATTTTTAATCTTGATCTAGATCTAATAAAATTGGGTAGGTTTATTAAATTGATTAATAAATAAAATTTTATTTTTATCCGTCAAAGACTTTAGCAATCACATTTGTGATGCATGCTCGTCACCAAGTACCTAGCAACTTGGTAAGGGTCTTTGATCCTCAAATTGGGGAAGACTCACTTGAGATCTTGGATCTTATATGATTTATTGCTTTCATATAGAGTCTGTCTTCTGCTTCTACCCCTTCATGTCTGTTTTTATGTGCTTATTTGTTTTCCATTATGAATTGCAAAACGTAATAATTCAAGATTCTAGGAATCATAAAAACAGATCTCTACTTATATCGAAACTAGCTCTAAAAGTATGTCATATTAACTACACTTATATCTCCTTGCGAATTGGATATGTGTTATTTGTTAAAAATCGTTTTTGGAACAAAGATTAATATGGACATAAGATCTATGAAACTTGGTTTTATTATAATTTGATTGTTTTGCGAAATTATATTGTCACTCGAGTTGGGCTTACATACCGTAATGATGGCTTATAAACTATCTTCTCAACGACGTGATTTGCAAAATTAATTAGTTTATAATACTTAAAAACACCATGTTTTTGTGATTTACTAATGGTGGACTTGCTATTACACTATGTGCTCTAGTCAAGCTATATAGGGTTTGAGCGATCTTTAATGCTTTCCCGTGTCATATACATGTTTCGGCATCTATATGATAATTATCCCAAGAACTTGCGCCCTAGGGCGCATGAAGTGTAGGATATAGGGTTTGATCATTCTTTAATGCTTTCCCGCGGTAAACACGCCTAAACTAAAAGTTAATAAAATGTTTTTCTTAACTTGTGCTAAAAATATGATTGCATGTATCTTTTTACACGTTTTTGACATTTGTTTTCTAAAACTTATGTGATACCTATTTGAATTTTAAGTCTATGCCATCCAATTTAATAGCACTTGTAGTCTTTTTTCGTCATCTGGTCAGACCTAGGGCGAATCATGCACCCAAGGCGATCTTTGTCACTGGTCAGACCTTTGCCAATCATTGCATGCTTTAAATTGGTACGACTTAAAGTCGAGTTCACTGTCAGATTCGGAACCCGAGGCATAAGATGAGATGAAACATACTCGTGACTTTATTACGTGTAGAACAAGTTTGTTTGAGATGTTCAATGGTACTCGAAAGAGATGAGAGAACGTCCCGTCCAAACACTCTGCAACAAATAAACTTCATGAATCGTCTCATAATTCTAAGAGTTGCACTTGTAATGCAATTAACGCTCGACGCTTACCTCTTGCCCTACTTGATACTAGACGGTCGGACCTCTAATATTAAGTGGGAGTGCAAGTAAGGATCTTAGTCTTATTAGTAATTAATTGGGTAGTTAATTCTATTAAGAATTTAATTATCGAAAATTCTAAATTGAACTTTCTAATGTTCCGATTAATTGTGTTATTGCAACATAATTCGTAAACTAAAGTTGTTTTCTTATAGAAAATAAACATAGTCTCTTTTCCTGGTAAGAAAAGCGAGACTTACTCCTATCTCTTCTCATTAGTTGACAAGAATAAGATAGGACCATAATTTAATCGTTATCGATTGTATTTAAACTCACTTTTAATATTTCATTATCCTAACCCGGTTCTGAAATCATTGAAAGATAACATATTTTGTGTACCTAATGTCTATAGCTACCAAAATAAATGACATCTTGCATTTGTCACGATGTATGAGTTTAAACCGTAAAGAGTAAAGAATTTACTAGCACTTCGCTAGGTATCTTTGTTGGACTCTTGTTATTCCTTAAAGTGCTAAATACCCTTGTGGCTATGTATACGATAAAGGAGGAATTGCATGCTAAATAGTCAAGTTAATTGAAAGCATGAACGGTTAGTCCCTCATCCACACAAGTAGAATTTCATATACTTTGTTCAAATACCCAAGTAAATGTATACTTCTACGAATTTTTCAAAGATAAGGAAGTCAATAAATTGCTATTCACTTTTTACTCGTGATGTAACATCTCTTATGTTGACAAATCCAGTGGGAGCGTTGCAGTTTATTACTGAAATAATATCCATGTAATATTGTCAATTTCAGTGGGAGCTACAAGATTTATTTTCTTGCTTAGTCATCCATATTATTTCGAACTTGCGTTGAAATAATTTATCCCTTCCAAATATGAACAACCATTGCTTCAAGGAAATTGCATTTTATTTTATAAGATAACACGCTGCCTTTCTGATGTCGCATTCTGAAACGTTATCTATAGAATAATAATCCATAATTCCTTGTCTAAAGTTATGGTTCTAAATCTACTTATAATATCAATGACATTATCATATTGTTTACAAATCAACCACATGTTGTATTGCTTGTCTACATGATATGATGTTGTGCCTTACACAAGTGGGAGAAATTGCAAAGTGTGTGCAAGGAACAACATATTATTAGTTTCATTTGCCCAAAAGGTAAGAAAGCTAATAATTCTACTAGGACTTGAACATACAAGATGTTTGTTGTCCTACTACATTCAAATGTCATGATATAGTGAAAAGCTACTTCAACATTTTTACTACATGTTTAGTAAATATAATTATGATTG
The DNA here is from genome assembly GCA_025667525.1 of Glebionis coronaria. Lineage (NCBI taxonomy): Eukaryota > Viridiplantae > Streptophyta > Magnoliopsida > Asterales > Asteraceae > Glebionis > Glebionis coronaria. The sequence continues at coordinate 612,560,948 of CM046876.1, read as the reverse complement.
CGATATAATAATCATAATCTTGAAGTATAAAAATTAACTTGAAATTACTATTAAACTCAAGAGTTTGCGTTCATGATTACTTTAGTTGGTATAATTATGTTTTCTTGATAACACATAATTATAAAGTCCTTGAATTACTCACCGACTTATAACATCAAGTATGTAGTAAATAGTTATGTCTTCTTGTTAACACATAAACATAAGATCTTTGAATTATTCAAATACTTATAATGTATACTTGATATGTTCTGTTTTCTTGTAAACGCATGAACATATAATTCTTGAACTGTTATGTCTTCTTGTAAACACATGGTTCTCGCATTGTTCACGAAATATACATTATAGCATGCACCTGGATTTAAAATACGGATATTGTAATTTGGCATGACCCAATTAACAAGTATTTAATCCAAAGAGTACTAAGTTATCTATGGAATTCTGATGTAGTCTCACAATTCCAATACTCATAGAATACCAAAATGTTATGGTATGTCTAAAGAGTTGAAACAAACTATATTTATATAGTTTGATTTATGATAGCTTTAATTATTCTGTCTCCATGATCTATCAAGGTTAGAAAATTGCGTGTGTCATTGATACACTCAATATAGTTCAAACCTAGAAGGTATTCAAGACAACCCACAAATTGGAAACCCCTAATTTACTAGGGACTTTCGGTTGTTCCACTCAAACCAATATAATCTTAAAATCTCTTGGGGTTTTTCGATTTTCCTACACTTCCGTGCTTGACGATTGTAGTGTTGGTGTTCCTCCTAGCTTGACGTAACACAAACATTTCCTAACGTTATTGGTTAAAAGAGTGATACAAGAATTAGGGTTCATACTAGAAACCCTAATTAGGGTTCTTGGGAGAAATCCCAATATGTCTTGATTAAATTCTTTAATTTGTTAATATCTTATGAAGCATACTATTAACAAACTTGAGATAAGAATTTAAAATGTGTTTTGTACTCTCTCTATTAAGAACAATTTATTGTTGCTTAAATACTAAGTATTTAGAGAATGATCTCTACTTACAAAAGTAAGTGGGAGTTATAACAAATCTTGAAGATATTCAAGAGCAAAATACATAACCTTCAAAAACCACTTGTTGATGTTATATTTTGGTTAAGCATGAAAATGTCAAACCAAAGTAAAAGTTACTCTCATTCATAATCCGCAAGGATACCTCATCACTTGATTGATATTTTAATATCAATGCTGAGGAGTATAAGTTAGGAGATCTTTGTAATCCACTAACTGCTAAGATTAATTATCATATGTTGAATCTGATAAATGTCTTAGAACTATGAGTGATAAGATGTAGTCCTTAAAGGGGGAATCAATCTTTTGAATTTGATTGATGTTTCTCCTAATTATAAACCTATGAGGTTGGAAGGAGTTTCTTTTGAAGAAAGACTCACAAGGACAAAATGGTATACATAATTAATGCATGGCTAATAATAGGAAGCTTTTAATTATACTCAAGCAATTGACTATGATTGAATCATTCTTCCATACACGCATTGATTAAATAAAGATAATTGATTGTCATATATGTTTCTATGTATATGGAATTAAGCTTTATAGCATTCTACTTTATGATTCCTTTAGTAAGGATGATGTATAATCAAAAGGTTTATAAGTCTATAAAATCTTTATTGAGTATACAAGATAGATAATCCAATTATGGATTAAATCATGCATCTAGGAGCTAAATCTAGAATTTAATTACAATATGATTTTGTTTAAATTTAGATTTTTCGAGTACACTAGATATTAAGTGGGAGCACTATGTTTTTTCTTTAAATTCATATGTTGTATAACATATTGAAGATATCATTCCATCTAAGCTAGATGTTAATCCTTAATATTGGAATGAAACTTCATTTGAGAATTTATGGAATAAAACAAATGACTTTGGAATAAATGTTTATTGAAATAAGCATATGCGGTTATTAAGTCAAACACAATGCAATACATCATTGAAGCAAGTCTTGAATGATATATTTCACTATACATAATTAATTACACGAATGGAAATCTTATGTTTTTAACTAAGGATTCATTATGAATATATTATATTGTGTATACGACTTGTTATCACTTTTGCACAAGAGCAAAGTGAGATGACAACAACAATATTTAATTGAGAGTATTTAGATTATTGTTAATAATGTTTACGAATTATAAAGCATAGTGTTGTATGTGTACACTGATGCTAGAGGATAATCAATTCTAGTAAAGTAGATTTTTATCATTTATGATAAATCTTCTAACTAGATATGCTCAATCAAGAGCATTATTGCTTTACACATTAAGGAATAAGAATACTTTACATTTTAGAAACTGTAAAGATGATTGTCAGTATATCGTTGACTTTAAATGCCTTATACAAGGTATGACGATATCCTCATACTATGACACTTGCAATAGTATGAGCATGTAGGATAAGACACTCATCTTGGTTTTCAAATCATTCACAAATTGTGAAATTTGAAACAAGTATTCGGTAAGTTTACTTAGATGACTATTTAGCATTCTTGTAAGAAAAGTTGAGAATGTTGGAAACATTTGACTTCAACTTGCTAAATTAGTTTCATGCAATCTATTTTAGTATTTGGATAATTGGGATGGTAAGACAGTTATTACTTTCTAATGAATAAAGATATTTGATATTTGCTTTCATTCATATAATTACTGTTGTCCTATATTTGTATGTTTAATCCTTGAATATTTTATTATTCTTAATATGTCCATTGTCGGTTAGCAATATGGGAATATTGTCTACATTAAGACAAATGTGAGTGTTGGTTATATTCTATGAATATATGGACGGTTCCCACCAAACTCATGTGTTATTCATAAGGGATGCATATTGGACACCCCGAACTTTCAAATCGTTACTTTTGGATCCTTGTCATGAGTAAGATTTTGAAAATGGTTATTAATTCATCCTTAGACTTGAGATGCAAACAAGTTTGTGCGTGTATGAATATCACTTCTTGATTATATGTTAAACGCTATCTCGCAAGCGGTAGTTATAAAGGCTATAGTTGGAAGTGTTGTGAAGCAACGATCCACAAACACTTGTAGTCAATATAGAATTTGTTCCTCCACTTGATATAGTGCAGATTAGTACCACTGGGCCCTCTCCAGAATCAATCAGATAATTGTGTGGCCGCACCCAAAGAGTAAATCAAGATGATACTTGTTTATGTTTGGTATATCTGAATTAAATTCTATAACGAGAAACTAAAAGTAAAACTATATGGAATGAGTTAGGATCCATATCCATGGTTTAACGGTACTAGTAACAAAGGGATGATTATTAGCAAGTCACGTAATCGTATACCATTTATACTTTTGAGATATTCTTCTTGAAACTATACCTCAATCATTTCCGGTTATAATAAAGTGTTGCTAGATACTTTGTTATAAACGTACTATGTCTTAAACTCTCACAAGTGGGAGCTGTTGGAATATGCGATCGTTTAGCCACTGGAAATGAGTGAGCCTATCGGGGGCACACACGAATACACGAAGAGTATGTTTATTAAATATTTAATATGTATACGGGTTATATATTTATTAAATGTTTAATATGTTTCACGAGATAATTATTTAACGTTTTTAGTTTAACCGTTAGACGTTGTAAACTAATTAATACACGTTAAAATAATAAATAAGAGAAGGACACTTAGAATACATTTGTGCGTATACCTTTTGATCTAAAATTCTATATGGGATATTTTATGTCAAGGTTATTCACCAACATGGTATTGTTTAAAAGAATACTTTATTTTGTTAAATAAACTCTCATGACCATTTTAGAATATGATTCATTCTATTGTGTCTTTGTCATCAAGAAAAGCAGACATAATATATTCTTTCCAATTGTGATTTGCAAGAAGAGTATAAAATATGGTCTTGTGTTTATTCGGTGCTAGAGAAAAAAAAATAACCTTACAAAACCTAAGCAACAGGCGCATACATATGTGATATTATGTACGCATGATGTTAAGGCCAGGCAATCAAACCTTTATGTTTTTTTTCCTCCACCTCTTGATAAAGCAAAAGCTAAGATATATGGGATGCATGCTTATATGTATGCATACTTATGTCAATGCATGCAAATTGTTATTTGTATCCACTGGTGCCCTTTTTCTTTTTACTAACGATATGGCTTATACCACTTCGGTATCCAATCGTATGATTTTATTAATCACCAAACTCTAGTTGTTTGAGGTGGTTAATCGTGAAGCAATCACTAGCATCATAACGTGCTCATTTGACGTGTTGTGTGAGCAAACATAGAGACGGTAATTTAACCGTTGTTTCAAGAATCAAGATCAAGATCAAGTTTATTGATTTATATCTTTAAACAAAAGAGGTTAGTATTTAAATGTTTATTTATGTGTTAATTATATGCATCAAACTAGATCCATTCCGCTGCGTACTCGTAGTTAAATGGTTAACTAGTTGTAAAATCCTAACACTTTTTGCCACTAAGACTTTCAACACGCATTGGCCCACAAAGATCCATATGCAACAAATAAAGTTTCTCTTGGTTGGTGTCTTTAGTCTTGGGTTTGTATGATTTCTTAGTGCTTTTCCCCATTGTACACGCGGAACACAAATGATCCTTGTGAAATGAAAGTTTAGGAAGACCACGAACAAGTTCGTTTTTCGCCAAATGATTAATAGCGTCAAAGTTAAGATGAGATAACCGTCGATGCCATAACCATGACTTAGTCTTCGAAGCTTTGGAGAGAAGACATATGGGAGAAGCGGCCATCATGTCTTGTAGAGACAAAGTATACAAATTATTCCCTCGAGTACCTTTCAATAAATCCACCTCTTCCAAATTACGTATGAAGCAGGTATGCTCTCGTAAAGCAACTTCTAGGTTTGCATCACAAAATTGTCCCACATAAAATAAGTTGTGACCGAGACCTTCCACATAATACACTCTTGAAATAATAACATTCCCAATATGATATTCACCATAACCCATTATCTTTGCAATACGATCATTTCCAAATCGAACCGTACCAAGAAACTTGTTGACGAAATTTCTGAGCTAAGAGCGATCTCCGGTCATATGCTTGGAGCAACTAGAGTCCAAATACCAGAGAAAAATTTGGACCACCTGTTTTCAATAACAACAGTAGACAATGCATTGGAAACTATTGGTTTTGGAGTGTTAGCAGATACAGATATAAGATTATCAGAATTGCTAACATTTGTGTGACCCTTAGATTTCCTGCTTTTTCTAATGTGAGTTTTAGCACTAACAGGTTTTATTGTTCCAACTTTCTTAGGTTTTGGATTATTCGCAGGCACTACAGTGGGAGTAGACCTATTTAAAGGGTACTTGGTTCCTACAGTAGTGTCGGTGTTCCTAGTTAAAGGACACGCTTGTGTTTTGGTAGCCTTGGTACTCCTAGTTAAAGGGCACTCTTTCTCCGCTTTAGTGGGAGTGATCCTAGTTAAAGGGCACGCATTTCCTACTATAGTGAAAGTTCTACCAGTGGGTCGCCACAACCAACCAACTTGGGTTAACACTTTCCCAGTCGGTTTCCATTCTAATCCATTTTTCCGGGCATTCATCTCATACACATGGTCAATAAGACAAGAATCATGATGACTAGAAAACATACATTCATTGCAATTCCAACATTTCAAATTAGAATTCATAGTAGGCTTAGCATGTTGCACAACCGCAGAGCCTTTAGGTTTAGCTACATGATTCTTTTTATTCAAAACATAAATAATATTCCTAGGATGGGCTTCTACTTTCTTCTTCTCTTGACTACTAGATGGGGGCAAGATCCTATCATTCTTCTTGTTTCTTTTAAGCTTAGATCTTTGAGCCTTAGTAGTGGTGATTACTCCTGTAGAAGGCAACACGAGAATATTAGAAGCTGGTTTTGATTCCGCCTTATCTTTAGTGACCAAAGTTTGAGATGGTTTAGTCCTGGGGCCCTTATTAAACGGTGTGACGGCTATAAGGTTCCTTTTGATTGCACTAGAGGATGATGCTGAGACAGTGGCTGCGTTATCCACAACATTCTTACCTTTTAGAGTACGAAGTGTTTCCTTTAACTCAGCCAAGGCCAGATTCTTATCACAAATTTGTTCCCTCAAATCAGATATTTCCACCGACTTTCGATTCAATTGTTCAATCAATGATTGATTCTGTGCAGTGGTATTAACACATGCGCGCTTTACTAAATCGAAGAGTCGTGTATCTTTCTGTTTTAAGTTATCAAATTTGGACAAAATATTGGAAACTCGATTATCTAGATCAAGTTTAAAATTCTCAGCGGCCTCAAGTACGTTCACACAGTTAAGCTCCTTAGATTTCTCTATGTCTATCGACAAAGATTTAGCAACTTTTTCACTTGGCTGACGCTGTTTTGATTGTAAATTCAATCGAAAATTATTTTCAAAGTTTGCATCATCGATATTAACACCTTCGAATGACGTTTCAAAGATTTCTTGAATAAATTGTTGCTTGCATTCAAGCGAAATACAATGTGTTTGAATCTCATCAAAACGTTTTGAAAGCGAAGAATATGAATCTTGAAGCTTTAAAAATTCAGCGTCAGATTCGTGACAAGTACTATCTACCACATTATCCACAGATTCAACATTATGCACAATAGAATCATTATCAACACTTATATTCACACAGACGGAAACTATATCATGAGACATCACTTGTTTCAGAAGCTGATCATTTTGGCGAGAAACCCGTTCTATTTCAAGTAAATTGTTTTCATAAGCATCATCCATTTCATTGAAAACACGTTTAACTTCTTCTATTTCCAAACGCAAATCATGATCAAGATTACTAAGACAAGCTTTAACATTCTTTACAAACGGAACAATTTCGTCTCGGAACACAGCTCTAGTGTGCTCAAAGTTCCATTCACCTTCCGTTATGGCCGTGGCCGTCGTACGTTCCAAAATGACCTTATCAAAATCGGTTAAGTGTTGGTGTACCGCTTTTAAGTTAACGGATGCCTTACTTACCGGTGGAATTAACTTTGTTAAATCCGTTTTGACAAGTGTAGGAGATGTACTAGGAGGGTTTTCATTTGACAAACTTTGAGGCACAAGAACTGTAAGTTCAGCTAATTCCTTTTGTAAGAGAATACGTGTCTTTTAAGAAAGTTGATCTTTATTATGCTTATCATAATCAATTGTATGGAATTTTGAAAACATTTTAGAATGAGTTTCTTCCATAAGTGACTGTGTCTCTTTAGAACTACGAACATAAGGTGCTTCTTTCAATTTGCCAATTATGGTCATATCATAAAGACCGGGAATATATTCCTGAGCTTGTTTTGCATAACCGGGATTAGGTGGTAAATTTTGAAGACGCTTAAGTTAGAGTTCTTTTTATGATTTAGTTAAAAGATGAACCTTTTCTGTGGAAGCGTATTGTTTTAAAACTGTTGTTCCTTGAATTTAAGAAGTTTGGTAGCATTAATTTCTGATTCAAACTTTTTAGACTCGAGAGTTTCGAAATCCATTTTAAGTTTCTAAAAATCATTAACAACCGACTCTTTTGCTTTTAATTCATTGGAAAGGTTAGCTTTTAATGATTCTATTTCTTTCAAGTGTTCAATCTTTTCAAAAAAAAATTGGTCAAATTCAGAACATGTTATTTTCTCTGCTTGAGGGACCATTTCAAAAGTTTTGACCTTTTCTTTATGCAACGCAAGCTCAGCAGTTAGGGTGGAATTCGTATCTACGGATTGTCTGAGAGCCATATGCATTTGATCAATAATATGTTTAGGCACCATGACCAAATCATGTTGAGCATGAGATTCTATAGCCGTCGTAGCATTTGGTTGAGGTTCACTCAAATGTGTAGGATTGGGTACCACATCATCTGAGTTACTAGTTCCCGAATGCTGTTCGAGGTTGTTATTTTCATGCCCAACTTGATGTGGGTTATCATCATTACCAAGATTGGTTGTGGTGGGTACCTCACTGACGACATCAGAACCGTAGTGAGAGAGATTAGCAACGAGAGCAGCTTGGGAAGAGTGAATGTCATCACAATCTGAATCATATGCGTCAAGATCATCTGCTTGATAAGCTGCATTAGAAGTGGAAACGACCGCAATGCCTTCAGTATCTGCTGCCCCTGGGTTTGCAAGAAATGTTAACTCCTTTGAATCCAAAATCTTTCCCTTAGACTAAGCATCAACCAAATACATTTTCTCACGAAACCACGCTTCATCCCTTCTCCTTTTCGGTTGAGTGCATTGCCTAGCCATATGACCTTGTCCTCGGCAATTGTAGCAAGTCACAACCTTTTGAGGACCAATGGGGCTTCCATTTCCATTAGCTTGAGAATTCATAGCTTGAGCATTCACAGTCCTTGTAGGAGGTCCATATGAATTTTTCCTTCCTTGAATAGGTTGCACTGTTACTTGACCATCTTGAATAGTAGCTTGTTGTCGAGGATTTGAAGAGGTGCGGCGCTGATTGTTTGTTGGTGGAAATCCTCTAGTTGCAACAAGTTTTGAAAAATAGGCAGTGAGATGGTTTAGAACATCAGCTGGCGTATCATTTGGAGTAAAGACCGGTGCTTGGATTGGTGGAAGTTCATTATAGTAGAAGGCTTGTGCTGGTTGTGCTTCAATTGGAAAGTATCCTTGCTGAGGAGTATAGCCCATTGGAGAAGTGTTGGCTTGTGATGGTGATGTCTGATATGGTGGTTGCTGTGGAAAAGATTGTTGATGAACACTTTGTTGAAATGCTTGCTGTGGCATCATTGGTGGTTGATAAGATGGTTGTTGTGGTTGCTGATAGGTGTGTGGTGGTGGCTGCTACAAGTATGATGGTTGTTGATAAGTATAAGCCATGTTTTTTTGAGAAGTATACATGGAAAGTGGATCATGAACTTGAGGTTTAGAAAACCGAGCCTCGATCACATGGCATTCGTGTTGTTGAAGAAAATCTTGAAGTTGATCCACATTGGTGTTATGCAAGTCCTTAGCCAATTTAACATCCGTCACGTACTTTTTTCATTCTGAAGGAAGAGTGTTCAAATACTTGGTTTTCAATTGAAACGTAGGAATTTCCATGCCATAGATATTGAGCTCATTCAACAATAGGGTAAATCTCATATAGTAGTCATTGAGAGTCTCCCCTGGCACATAGGCAAACTTATCAAAAGTATCATAAAGCTTACACTCTCGTTCTTGTTTAGTTAACGAGGTGCCTTGCATTAGAACACGAATTCTATCCCATAACTCTTTGGCAACTTTATGTTTGCTGACAAGTTTGTAGACATCTGGAGGAAGGGCTTGGAGAATGATGTTTGTAGCATACTTATCACATTTGTCTTGAATCTTCATATCTCCAGTCAATTCACCCGTTTTACCTTCCGTCACTGTACCATAATCTAATGGTCCATTGAGCACCGATGCCCAAATGAGATGTCCATTCTCTTTGTTCGACATGTAAAGTTCCATTCGGGAAGTCCAATCCTCGTATATATACTTCTCCAACATTGGTGGACGATTATCCGTACCCGAGAGGATGGACTTATCCGTAAGAGTTGTGTACTCCATTTCGATAAGTTTAAGATTTACAAATATTGATCGAACAATGAGAGAAAGTAAATGTGTTTGTTGTAGTGTGTTAAAGCCGAGAAATAATGTTGAAATCCCCTAAATTATGTTCTCGATAAACCAAAAATTCCAAGTCAAAATTGCACACTTCGAAATTTTTAAGGAATGATTTTTGGGTTTTTGGAATGTTGATCGGAATAAACCTTGTCGGAATACCTTTGTCGGAATAACCTTTGTCGGAATATACCCTATCGGAATACCCTTGTCGGAATAAACCTTAATCGGAATACCCTTGTCGGAATGTCCCTAACCGGAATGTCCCTAATCGGAATGTCCCTAATCAGAATGTCCCTAATCGGAATGTCCAAAATCGGAATGTCCCTAATCGGAATGTCCCTAATCGGAATGTCCCAAATTGGAATACCCAAATCGGAATACTCAAATCGGAATCCTTCGTCGGAATGTGATCGGGAACCTTAAACCCTTTTCCGATGACACTGATCGGAATAACTATTAGACTCCTTAAACCCTTTTCCGATGACACTGATCGGAATATATCCCACTTTTCTCGGACAAAACTCAACCAATTCGAGATTTTAAGCCAAAAATGATCAAAACACCCAAAATTTTTGTGTTTTTAGCCAAAGTAACTATACCAAATCTCTACCACAACTATGTAGAAGATTTGTATCAAGAAAAAAAACCATAAAAAACAAAAAAAAATTGGTTCGTGTAAAATGGATCAAAATAGGCGTATGAATCAAGAACACAAACACATAAACAATACAATCATCCCATGGCTCTTGATACCATTTGTAGGATATGTAAATCTTGCTTATGTTTTAGAGAGAGAAAGATAGATGATTTCACACTTCTAGAGAGAGAAAGTTTAAGAACTATGTGTTATTTGAAATGAAATCACCACCCTCTCCATCTAAGGAGAGGGTTTATATACCCAAGCCCATGTCATGGGCTTGGGCTTACATTTGGCCGCCGGCCCATACAACTTGTGGGCTCGGTTTGGGCTTTGTTTAATAAGTGTAAATAACTAAACTACGAGCTATTACATGTACTATTGTTGGAGTGACCGATCCTTCTTAATACGTAAAACGTATTTCCAACACACATTACGACAACTAAAATCATATGAGGTTAACTATCCTACACACGACTTGGAGCTTGCAGTAGTTGTGTTTGCACTGAAGATCTGAGGCATTACCTGTATGGCAAATCATGTGATATCTTCACAAATCACAAAAGCCTAAAATATATATTCACCCAACGTGAACTTAACATGAGGCAAAGGAGATGGTTAGAATTACTGAAGGATTATGACATTAATCTTCAGTATCATCCTAGCAAGGCGAATGTAATGGCAGATGCTCTTAGCAGGAAGTCGGGTATGATTAATGGCATTAAGATAGAGGAAGATATCATTTGTGACTTAGAACGACTGGACATCAAAATTATGATACGTGGACAGCATGGGTACTAGGCTAATCTTAGAGTTGAAACTGACTTACTCTCTAGGATCAAGGAAGCTCAGAAGGATGATGGAGAAATTTGGGCGATCATTTAGAACATCGATCAGCAAACGGAGTTTCGTATTGATGAGGACGGTATCGTATGGCAGGGCACTAGACTTTGTGTTCCTGATGATCTTGCACTCAGGGAGGCTTTGCTGACTGAAGCTCACAGTTCTCCCTTCTCTATTCATCATGGTTCCACCAAGATGTACCATGACATCAATCAGCATTTCTGGTGGAGTGGTATGACGCAGGATGTCGCTACCTTTGTATCGAAATGTCTTACTTGCCAGCAGGTTAAGATTGAGCATCAACGATCTAGTGGTCTACTACAACCATTAGACATTCCAGAGTGGAAGTGGGACAAGATCTCCATGGACTTTGTCACTGGACTTCCGCAGACCAAGAGGAAACATGATGCCATCTGGGTTATCGTTGATCGATTGACCAAATCATCTCATTTTCTGCCAATCTGCAAGGATGATCCGGTTAGTAAATTGGCAGATACTTATCAGAAGGAGATCATGAGACTACATGGTACTCCATCCAGTATTATCTCTGACAGAGATCCTCGTTTTACATCGCTTTTCTAGAAGAGTATGTAGAAAGCTTGGGGAACCAGACTTAAGCTTAGCACGACTTTTCATCCTCAGACAGACGGGCAGTCAGAGCGTACCATTTAGACACTAGAGGACATGCTGCGAGCTTGTGCCTTAGAATGGATAGGAAGTTGGGACGACTATATCTGCTTGGTTGAGTTTGCATACAACAACAGTTGGCACGCCAACATCAAGTGTGCACCGTTTGAGATGTTGTATGGCAGGAAGTGTCGCGCCCCAATATGTTGGGATCAGGTTGGTGAGTGAATTCTTGAAGGTCCGGAGATGATTGAGGTGACCAACGAGAAGGTTGTAGTCGCCAGGGCAAAACTGCAGGAGGCTCGTGCACGTCAGAAGAGCTATGCCGACAAGCATCGTAGGGATTTTCATTTCAACGTGGGAGATCATGTCTTTCTTAAAGTATCACCGAAACGATGAGTTAGACGTTTTAGAATCAAGGGAAAACTTAGTCCTCGATTCATCGGACTGTTTGATATCCTTGAACGTGCCAGTGAAGTATCATATCGCTTGGCGTTACCTCCGCAGCTATCTCACGTTTATAACGTGTTCCATGTGTACTTACTCAGAGGGTACAATTATCATCCCCTTCATATGGTTCATTATCCACTCGAGCAGATTCGTGAGGATCTTTCTTATGTTGAGGAACCTGAATGAGTTCTTGGCGCCAAGAGCGAGTCATGAGGAAGAAGACGATTCTATTCTTCAAAATCCTTTGGAGGGATCATCCTGAGCGGGAAGCCACTTGGGAGACGGAGGAGTCTATCCGGACTTCTTACCCTCATTTCTAGTTTTGATTCGGGTATGTTTCGCTTTCCAGTTTATGTTATCTATAATTCGGGGACGAATTATTCTTTTTAGAGGGGAAGAGTTGTAAAACTCGCATATAAATACCAGGAACAGTACACCACGTAAACCTACGAATTAATTAAAACTTTTCATTTATATATATTGTACACGTGTCACGAACATTAATTTCAGAAAACTACGTATAATAATAACACACGATAATTATTAAGTATAATAATTACAATCACGAATATTAAATACACGATAATTATTACGTATAATAATTATAACACGAATATTAGAACACGAATACACAAAGTATAACTAACATGAATATTAAAACACGAACTAAAACGAATAATAAAGACGAGCGTATACGAATAATACTTTAACTTAGAAAAAGGCTGGGTTTGCTTTTTGGGCTTGTTGTAGCCGCGGACAAGGAAGGACAAGGGGCCCAGTCCCATTTTGAAACTTAACTAGGAAAAGTAAATTACAGGAAAACATAATACATAGTTTTAACAAAATTTAGAAAACCCTAGCCCCCATTTTACTCTTAGCCGCGGCAACACAAGGAGACAAAGGAGAGGGCGTTTGATTTTTGATCTTGGTTGATTACGTAATCGTGTTCGTGTTTCTTTTCTCTTTTCATCCATGGTAAATTCATAAACCTTCATTTTATTAAATTCCTTTTTTTAATTGATTATGAACACGTGGGTTTGATCTTGAAAACAAATAATTAAACATGTTATGAGATTTAATAAAACAAGAAAAAGGGTTTTGTTTGGTTTGTTTGTGGTTCGGCAGCCCAACCGAGAGTCTTACGACTCTCGGTGTCCCTTTTGATCACAGCCGGGACCCCATAGGGGCTCAGTGTGTATGTTGTTCGGACAGTGGGAACGCAAGGCAGGAAGGGGGAACCACCGGCTTAAGCCGGTGGGAACCTTTGTCTCGGCAGGGGCAAGCCACGACGCATCAGCAACCATGGTTGCCGCCGTTGGCTGCACAACCACTGACCGCCACCACAGCCGCAGCTGTTGGTGGTGGTTAGTGTCTGGGATTGTTTTGTCTCAGGTTTCGGGATCGGGATATTTTTGCTATATTATTTTTACAAGTTAATTAAATTAATTCTCATGCCTAATTAATTAATTTAACTAAAACATGAACTTAGGTTATATTATTTGGAATAATAATACATGCTTTAGCCTAAGTATATTTTATTATTTTTAGACTATAGTTTATTAATTATTATCTTAATACATGAACTTATAATTAATTAATAAATTCCATGACTTAGTTAATTAATTTAAAATAATAATACATGTTAACCTAAGTATTATATTAGACTTAATTTAATTAAACCATGACTTAATTGAATTAATTTGTATAACTTATGGTTTATTAATTTAACCATGATATGTTATTAATTAATAAAACATGTACTTTCATTATTAATTAATAATCATATATAACCTATAGTATTTAATTAATAAACTATGCTATAAATTCCATGACTTATAAAATATGACTAATAATCACCAGCTTATATTATCAGCTTATTAGTCCAGCTTATTTCTATCTATGAAAACTTTCTATTTCAGGAAACTTATTATTTATAGAAACTTTCTATTTTTAGAAACTTACTATTTTTTAGAAACTTTCTATTTTTGGGAACTTTCTATTTTTGGAAACTTTCTATTTTTGGAAACCTGCTATTTTTAGGAAGTTACTTAGTATTACACTACAAGTATAATAACACAAGAATACAAGTAATACATAATCAGAAGACACGTAAAACAGGAATAATACCATATGCCATTTAAAACAGTAAAATAAGACAAGAACATATAAAATGAGTTAAGAACATACAAGAACCAGTAACACACTCAGATATCAGACAACTCATACATGTTCCCTATTTATGTAGCATTAGTGAAGTCGGCTTAGGACCTTGCATCTTTTCATCGTTCACTGGACATAAGGTACGGATATTCCGTCCTTCAGCATGGACACTTTTTTTCCTTATTAGGATTCCCCGTTTGCAGCCAACTATTTTCCCCAAGTATTTGTTTTATATGTTTGATAGCTTATGTTTAGTTTTAAATGCCTAAGCCATATACATGCATGCCACGTCATCAGTTATGGAGGTACCATAACCATAACACTAGAGGCACTAGTGTTATGACTTCCCCATGGCGGAGTGATTGCTCGTGGCGTCCCTTTCAGTTTTGGCCATATTATTTATATTATCATGTGGGGCGTATGGGTGCATCCTAGTTACATGTTTTTACAAGATTTTCATGGTGAATGTGGTGTGTGCTTGCATCCTTCACAAGGAGTTGATTCCTCCTACCCAGACTAAATTAATTAGAGGCATCCCCTCAAATTGCATGATGAGGTCACCCCTCCAAGTATTCATGCACGGTGGAACCTAATGACCTATATGGGCTATTGGCTTTTATATAAAAACATAAGTCTTTTCAAACTATAAAACCAATTTTATAAACATGTTTCAGGTTATCTAGGACTTATACATTTCCACTGCTATTAGTCTTATTTATGCTTATGTCTTTCATATCATGCTATATATCCGTTCACTGGGCGTTATGCTCAGCTGTTTCCTTTTCATGTTCCCAAACGGCAGGTACCCAGGGACATAACTAGGACTCGAGAGTACGTGCATATGGATGGAAGCTATCCAATCTTCTTTACCTTATGCATTTTCTTACATTACAATATTTCATTTCTTTTGGACGTTGTTTAGTCCTTTCATTCAGTACTTATATTCATGTGTGTTGAGCTTATATTGGACTACCGATGTTTGATTATGGTATTTCCTTTTATAGTCATTAAATGTTTAGACATTACCTTGCATGCTTTGATGACACGCCATAATTATCCTGTGATATTCAATTTATCAAAATAGGGTGTTACATTCAGTATTGTTCATCATTACATGTTGTTCATAAGTGTTCATTAGTTTAATTTGATGAACTGATGAACAATCACTAGTTGATGCGCAAGCCTAACTACTGACGAACAAAACTAACTGATGAACTAGTTAGTCTTGTTCATCAGTCCCATCACTCTTGTTGATTAACCGATGAACAAAAGTTTCTAATGAGCAAGATTAACCATTGATGAATAAGACTACTCGATGAACAAAAAAATACAAATGTACATGTTGTTCATTAGTTCATTAGTTCATCAGTTCATCGACTAAGTTCATCTTTTCATCGACTGATGAACTGATGAACAACACTAACTGATGAACATGACGACATCAATCTACATGTTGTTAATAAGTGTTCATTGGGTTCATAAGTTCACCAGTTATTAGTTCATCAGTTTTGTTGATGAACCGATTATCATGACTAACTATTGATGAGCAATATATCTGATAAATAAAACTAACTAATGGACAAAACAACATCAATTTGCATGTAGTTCATCAATAAAAAATAGATCATATCTAACCTAGACATTTCATCAAACGCCATCTTGAATGTGTCATATCTCACTCATGTGATATCGAATTTGAACAATTCAAAATTTTGTGTAAATGATTGCCAGAAATCTATGACTTTCGTATTTTAAGTTTTGCGGAATTCGTCTTTTAAGATAGAAAAAGTTAGAGCAAAAAATGCAAAAATTTTCCAGAAAATCTTAACCCACATAAAAAGTTGTGATTTATATATTAAAATGCATACCAAATTAAAGATTTAAATTTTGAAACCTATGGTGAAATCGATTTTTCGTAAAAATTTACTATTTAAAAGTTAATTGCGTTTAAAGTTCGAGGTGAAAATAAAATATATTTCAAAAGATAAAAAAGACGGTTAATTGTTTGAATTCAGAATGTTAATTTAAAAAAGAAGAATCTAACGGTTAAAATTACTTTCTCTACGAAGTACTTTATAAGATAACTTTACTAAGAGAGCTGGGAGCGGTTGACACCAGTGATGCCAAAGCCGCCACGTAGGATTTTGGGGCTTTGGCACTAGAAACCCTTTGGCACCACATTTACGGGGGAGTGGTTGGCACGAGAAAAAGTGATGCCAAAGGGGTATAATGAGCCCACAAATACCCACTATTATTACTAAAAAAATGTTAAATCATTTGGCGCTGGTTGGTGATCTTGACGCAAGACCCTTTGACGCCAGCCGAGGAGTGGTGCGCCAATGACAAGGTGACGCCAAAAGCGACCAGCCCAACCACCAGCTACCCGTTCCCCCACTCTAAGGGGACCACATAGTCCACAAGTCTCAAAATAAATAAATAAAACTAAAGCTTATATATAAATATAAGCAAAAAAACAAACAAGCTCCTAATATATAAACTTAAACAAATAAAGTAATAAGCTCATAAGCTTACTTTTTTTTGGCTTATAACTTATGTTGTATCTTTTTTTTTGTAAATCAATAACTACGGTAGTCTATACATATATTATTCATTCAATAATTATAATTTATATATTAGGATAAAGTAAAGGGGCAACAAGCTGCGCTGCTAGCTTTTTTTATATAAAAAAAAGTCTATTAAATAAAATAAAAAAACAAAAAAAAACTTATGTTATATCATGGGGTAAAAGTTATATAATACTATCGTACTTATCAAATGTACTGACTTTAAACACTTACAATTTAATCGCAAGACATTACCAATGAACTTTCAAATTCATAGTAGACTTTACCAATATTACCCTGAAATGACTATATTACCCTTGTTTTTTAACATTTTATATTCATTTTGTCCATGTTTCCAATATAGAATCAATATCTAATGGAATCATGCCACACATCAAAGTATATCACTTATGCTGTGTTCTCGAGATCTTTCATTAAAGGAAAGAAAATGAAATGAGAGTAAACTAAAAAGAAGTTGTGTTCTCAAGTCTTTCATTAAGGAAAAGAAAAGGAAATGGAAGTAAAATATAGTGTTATTTGGGTGAATTTGGAAGTAAAGTGTTTCCTCCCAATATTGGGATAAAACACTTTACTTCCCTTTCATTTCCTTTTCTTTAATGAATGAACTCGAGAACACACCGTTAAACTCAACGATTGAATGTAAATAAAAGCACTCATATTCAACATCCAAAGCACAATCACCAGGCCAATATACGGATCACCAAACGACCACCTTCAACAAATATCTAGTCAATCAAAACATGACCTAGTGCATAGTAACATACGAGGTCCTCCTAAGGAATCGAGGCACCACTAAGAACCCATAACCGTGCAAGAATTCACACGACACTTAACAATAACAACCCATTGAAATTATGAGCAAAGCGCACACGTCCTTTCCACAAACAACCCAAGTTACCACTCTCTCCAAACCCACCATCAAGGTTTGCAGCACCACCAAACCATAAGCGACAGAGGTGTGGACATACCACACGAACCTAGTACACCAAATAGAAAAGCTCTAGAAGGATAGAGCCTCATCACTTAAAAAAAAGAAGCACCAAGAGCCTGAGCTTGGACGGATACTAATCAAAACCTTAATCAACTAGTGATAATGATATTAATGAAACAACAAAGGTCCGATCTACCACCAGTAACCGACTACATAATAAAACCCTAACGACTTTTGAGCATTCAATATCGAGCAAAACAATAACACACCGGATCCCAAGAGATACGAACCATACTAACCATGGATCGAACAGATCTAGCAGCGAAACCCCAAAATAAGATCTACAATAAAGGGTTAGGGTTTCAGTTGCATAGGGAGACTTCCAAGAACATGTAAAAGTGATATAATGCACGCCCCTTTAAAGATTAAACACTCAATATACCCGATTGCATACCAATAATGAAAGGCTAGCAAAGAATTAAGATGGATAATTTTTATAAAGATGTTGATGGAAAGGATTAACTAACTAGGTGAGAGAAAGTGTAAAGGGACAATATATGTAATTATGTTAAACAAGACAAGGGTAATATAATCATTTCAAGATAATATTGGTAAAGTCTATCATCAATTTAAAAGTTCATTGACAATGACTAGCGATTAAATTATAAATATTTAAAGTCGATACATTTTGATTTGTATAGCTTTTACCCAATATCATGAGCTTAACTTGTCTTAAGCCGAAAAAAGTAAACTTACAAGCTTCTCCAATTTCAAATAAGCCGGTAAGGTTGGAAAATAAAGCTAACCCAAACGCCCCCCTATATGTAAACCGCCT
Organism: Glebionis coronaria; assembly: GCA_025667525.1. Classification (NCBI taxonomy): domain Eukaryota; kingdom Viridiplantae; phylum Streptophyta; class Magnoliopsida; order Asterales; family Asteraceae; genus Glebionis; species Glebionis coronaria. The sequence continues at coordinate 612,542,224 of CM046876.1, read as the reverse complement.
AATACGAAGTATAAAACCATAAAAACACAAATTGAATCTTATTTTAACAAACCCTAAACCCCCAATTCAATTTCAATTTCAATTTCAACCGCCATAAAAACAACAACAATGTCAGAATCAATCGACAATCAGCTGGATATCTGTAAGGATTATAAGGAGACGGGGTATTGTGGGTACGGTGATTCGTGTAATTTTGTGCATGATCGTGGGGATTATAAGATGGAGAGGGATTGGGATGAGGCGTTGAAAGGGGGTGATGATGATGAAGATGGATTTCCGTTTGCTTGCTTCATCTGCCGTCAGCCGTTTGTCCACCCTATTTCTGCGAGCATTGTGCTTTGAAGGTTAGATTGTTCACTCCCTCTGTTTCACGTTAATTCTGCACTAGTATCTTTGGATCTAAAGAACACTATTTAGGAGTATAATGTCCACTAAAACAACTATAGATAACATTTTGACCGTACAGGATTTAGGCGCAAGTGCGTAACCATGATTGCTTTAGTAGTTAGATGAATTTAGTGACCTGAGCTTTGATGTAAATTGACCCATGTTTCTGGGCTGCATTGTTCTGTTTACCTACCCTTAGATCAGTAAAATGCGCAGACATTGTCAGACACACTTGATATTTGGCCCCCATCTAGAAGTTTGAACTTTAGAAGAGTGCCTGCTACTACAAGTCTACAGTCGTGTATAGTCTATTCAAATCAATTCGAGAACACAGTTAAAAATGGATTGACATTGTAAACTGTGTGGAAAAACTTGATTATACATTATACAATCATAATATATGGAAGTGAAATACTCATTGTCAATATGCTAAGATCTGTTTAAGTAGACTTCTGCATTATTCCTGATATAAACTTACTTTTGTTTATGCTTTTCTAGTATCGGGATCTTTACTCTTTTTAACATGTGTTTTAGTGAGTTACTAGTTTATAGGCATGTATGTTTTGTATGTGATTTGGCGCTGATATTGTTTTTTGGGATTTCTATTATGCAGCACCATGCAAAGAAGAAAAAGTGCGTATGCAATCAGCCTACACTTGGAATATTCAACACAGCACCATGCAAATAAGGAAGAGGACGTCTGCTGAAGGAAAGTAGTGGAATGTAATTTTCAAGCCTTTGTTTAGTTGATACAGATAATGTACTTCACTTCAATCTTGCTTTATGTGCAATCAAAATGACTTCACTCTGAAGTTGATCTTTACTGAATTGATGGAGTTTCACTTTTCAGCTTATGTACTCATTTAGATTGGCACTAGAGTCATGCAGGAGTATCATGTTTCATATCTTGCCTTACATGTAGCATGGTATGAGATCTCTTATTAAGTCGTAATGAATTTACAGGTGTTATGTATAAAGTGTTCCCATTTTTAACGAAGAAATGATTTTTTTTAACCATTGTAAACTGTTCAAAATACTCACCATTACATGTTTTAGTTTCTTAATGATTGTTTTAGCAACTTGGGAGACTTAAATGCTATGCTGAAGCGTGTAATGGCGTTGAATGCAAGGTGCGCTTATGCCTTCCTATCACATAGCCTTTCATGGCTATCTTAGTTGCACCAGTGACATCTCTAGGCGCTCTGTTATTTTATGTGCTGGTATTGACTATCATACACATAGTAGGATTATATTATAACATATGCATTCTGGACTGGAGAAAAGAAAGTGCAGGTCTTTCTATTGCAGCCTTACTAGTCAATCTTTGTTGAGCTGTTAATCTTTCTAATTACAAGATCAGTTTATCTGCTTGGATTAATAATTACAGAAAACATAGACTTCTCGTTTTCCATCTACATTCGTAAGATAGCCTTGGCGCCTTGCACTTCAACCTTCTACGAGCTCGTAGCAATGTGGCCTTATGTGCTAGTATCAGTTAAAAAGTGCAGCGACAAAAACATATTTATGTGATTCACTTGCTCCTAGGATTTTATTACGTATTTTACTCATGGTTGTTGTGCATTCATAATTGAAACCCACATCCTATAAAAAGAAAAACAAACAAAAATTGGACGAAGTTTTCACCTGTCATACTATGACGATATAGAACGGGTGTTAAGATAGTAACTTCTAAGTGTTTGCATCATTGCATGTGTAATTACTCTTTTCATGTGTATGTCCTCATAGGAGGTTAATTGAGGGGCTTGGGACAGGTAATGAGAGAGGTATGTTGGAACTTACTTGAGAGTTTCTGATAGTATCATTCTTTCTAATGTGTATCTAACTAGGGATGTAGAATGGGAGTATAGCCTAGTCAGATATGGCCTCTTCCCTTGATCTACTTCAAAACTTACTGAACTGGATGTCACCTGGCTGAACCAAAATATCCTGAATGACTGAATAACCAAATGGGTTGATTATTTCGGGGTGATTCTTGGGATTGTGCAAAACTTGGTACATAACCGTGATACTGAGCAAAAACCTCACTTCTAGTTATAGAAAGAAAAAGAAGGGTTTTGTTCCAAACTTACAATCTTGAAGTCTGAACATAAGTTTTTAGTAGGTTTGAATCAGTATTCATAGCCCAAGGATTAGGCTTATATCAGTAGCATTAGACACGTCGGAAGTGTAATTCCTGTTCACACTTTGTTCTGGAAGAATCAGGACTTGCAGGCAGTCCATTTTGTCCACTTTTTGGGTCTCGTAGTGAGAAAATTAGGTTCTGGTTCACTCCGGTTTACATCTTTATGGGTGCCTATCCCTCCTGAAGGTTTTAGAGCATTAGGAGTCATTACTCCAAGTGATAGTTTTTTTAGGTGCCACGTCAGCGAAACTCGCTCACTCACTCACATGAAAAAAACAGGGGAGTCATCACTCCAAGTGATTTCCAGTTTTTCAGAATTTTACAAAACACCCCCTAAACAAACTTAAATATTTCATTAAAAATAACCAATATTACAATACTTTTAAAATAAAACGAACATAATAAAAAAGACATACGAAAATTAAAAAAACATACGAAAAAATAAAAAAACATACGAAAAATAAAAAATCATACGACCCGCCGTTTAGTTTCTCTTCATCTTCATATGCATCTTCATCTTCGTGGTCAATTTGATTCCAGATATGATCCATAAGGTTTTGTTGAAGATTTTGATGGGTTTCTCGGTCGCGTAGTTCTTTGTTTTTTCGGCGGTAAACCTCACACCGATCAACCCATGTTCGTTGCATATTTCTTGACGGGTTAACGTAATTTTGGTTTCAATCTAAAACCTCCATACCTTGATCTTTCAAAATCATGTTATGAAGTATGATGCACGTATACATGATTCGCCGTAAGGTGTTTACTTCATACGCGCGTGCTGGTTGACGTAATATTCCCCAACGTCCTTGGAGAACACCAAATGCACGTTCAACATCTTTCCGTGCACCTTATTGACGCCTTTTGAAGTGAGCATGTTTGGCGTAAGTTGCAACCGTGGAAGACTTCACAAAACTCGCCCATTGTGGGTAAATACCATCCGCTAAGTAATACCCATTTTCATACTCAACTCCGTTAACCGTATAAGGTTTTACCGGTGCTTCGTCATTCAGAAGGTCATCAAATAACGGAGAATTATCTAAAACATTAATATCATTATTCGCACCTGTCATCCCAAAAAAAACGCATGCCAAATCCACAGATGTTGTGAAGCAACAGCTTCAAGCATCAAAGTAGGGTATCTTTTATAACCACCAGCGTATTGTCCATGCCACGCAACTGGACAATTTTTCCATTCCCAGTGCATACAATCAATGCTGCCAAGCATCCCCGGAAAACCATGTTTCGTAAGATGTAGATCATATATGTGATCAACATCGGCCGGAGTTGGTTTTCTTAAATACTTGGCCATATACAAGTCAATAACGCACATATTAAAATACATTAGACACTCACGTCCGGTTCGATCAGCAATTTGTAAATATTCATCAAATGCATCCGGCGTGTTGCCGTATGCCAATTGACGTATAGCCATTGTGCACTTCATAATAGCATTAATACTCATTCGACCCGTAGCATCGGGTCGAGAAGTAAAATAATGAAAATGCGCAGGAAGAGGATCGGCCTGATAATTTCTTATGCCGTTAACTATTTTTAAAAATAGTCTTCGGCTCATTCGAAATCTTTCACGAAACTTAACCAAAGAATACCTGCAATTATCAACGAAATAATCGTTCATGAGCCGTTCCTCAGCACCTTCTCGGTCACGGTTGACTGGGGTCCGAGATAGTCTTGGACGATTCTTTTCTTCAAGCAACTGTTGATAATGATCGTGTGCTAGTGGCAAGAAGTAAGCATCGAATTCATCATCGATTTCAAAAACTAACGGAACGTGATTGGGATTCATATTTGTTTGTAGAGACTGTTTGTGTTTTGGTGTGTAAGAAATGGTTGATTTTGAGTTATATTTATAGACGGATCGAAAAAATATAGCCGTTAGAATTCGAATTTCAAAAAACTAGCCGTTGGGGGGGGGGGGGGGGGGGGGGGGTTGAAATGAAACATTTTTAAAAAACTAGCCGTTGGGGGGGTGAAATGAAAAATTTTCAAATTTATATACGTTGGGGGGGGGGGGGTAAAAATGAATTTTTTTTTTTTAAAAAAAAAAAAAATCATACTCACGCGACGTGGGTTTACCCACGCAAGGTTCCCGCGCAGCGGGTTTTCTCCTTGCTCGGAGTCATCACGCGGCCCACGTCGCGGGTTTGGCACCCCACAGCGCCACCACTCCCAGCCCTCTTAGTTTATTTACCAAATATTAAATGTTCTAACACAGACGATATATCGAACCATGACAACATTGTGTATTTGTGAAAACTGTATTTGTACTTTGGTAGTATAGCCAAACTAGTGTCATATCAACCATAGTAAAATAACTTTAACACAACATTTACGTCGTGCAATATTGGTTTAAGCATCTTTACATATCATCAAGGAGGGAAATGCATAATTGCTCTCTGTGGTTTGTCCAAAATGCAGGCGTCCTCTTCGACTTTACGAAACTGCAATCAAGCTCCCCAACGTTTAGGATAAGTAGGCAGGCGGCCTCCCCAGTGTTAATTTTGACCCGTTATGTTATTTTGATCAAGGGCAAGATTGTCTTTTTACCTATTAAAAATTATTAAACACTTTTTCCATCATTCCTATAAGAGCAATCGATCCATAAGTTTTTTTCCAGAAATCCCTTTTTCTTACTAACCCTAATTTTTGATTAAACACATCTAAACACCAAGAATGAATTGAGAATGAGGATATTATTACCTAGAAAATATAAACAACAATTGAATTAGCAAGCAATACCTGCTCGAGGATGAAAATATACAAGACAGTAAGTGCCCATTTATTGTTCACTGCTTATGCATTTTGATACAGATGTCGTAAAGAAGAAAGTACACACATTATTAAGAGGTAACTTGAGTACCACCAAACACACTTTTTGTAATACGATTGTTGAATGGGTGTTCATTCATCAAGGTTCTTGAAAGTCCAAGACGAACGAATTCTGGTAAACATAGTTCCCACCATTTTCATACATGTTATTTCCATGGTTAAACGAGTTTCCATGGCTGTGTGAATTCCCATTACAAGAGCTGTCATATCCTCCGTCCATGGTGGTGGCTGGCTCCATGGACAAAGTGTCAGCAACACCATCTCGAACAGGCAAAATGCCAATCATACCTTTCTCCTCCCTCTGCCATAATTCTTGTTCAACCAATTTCACACTGCAGTACTCAATAGTATCAAATGGTTGATGAAAATATCAAGGAAAAAAGGAGATGAAAAACGCAAGCTACCTACCTGGTAGGAGAAGTGCATCGTATACGAATAATAGCATCACGCAATAAAACTTTGTTTCTGAATGGAAGAATCCCAATTCGATTTGGTAGCTCAACTGCTGTACCAAAAAGTCTTGCAAAACCCGTTTAAATGGCTACGGGTTAAAACCTATTGGGTTTGTTATTTTTTAATAGGTAAAAAGACGGTCTTGCCCTTAATCAAAATAACATAACGGGCCAAAGTTAACACTGGGGTGGCCGCCTGCCTACTTATCCTAAACGTTGGGGAGCTTGATTGCACTTTCATAAAGTTGGAGAGGGCGTCTTTATTTTGGACAAACCACATGGAGCAATTATGCATTTCCCTCTATCATCAAGTCTGTTGCAGTGCAGGTGTGCATGAATAAAGAAGAAATAGCCAAAGAAAGAAGCGTAATAATTGAGACTACATACAATATACTTGTGGAAAAGTTTAAGTGTAGCTTTGACGTAAAAATATTGGTCAAGTGTCGGCTGTGTTTTGAGATAAATCTAATTCAACATGAAAACTCGAATGTAACTTGGCAATGAACACTCTTAAATTTCAGTTAATCAGTTCCATATTTGAAGCTTGCTGAAAGCTCTTTAATCTCCATCATCGTAATATAAGATGATCACACGATATGATAACGGCTTATGAGCTTATGACTTATGTTAAGCCATCGGCTTAACTTATCATAAGCCGGAAAAATTAAGCTTACAAGCTTTACCAATTTAAAATAAGTCGATAAGCTCCAAAAATATAGCTAACCCAAACATAAGGGTATCCATAATTTGGATTTGACCCACGAAAAATAAAAAATTGAACCGAATCGAATTCGAACTAAAACCGAACTGAACATACAATTCAAGTATTGGATCATAACCAAACCAAACTACATATCTGATTTTCGGATTGGATATTTGTTTAACAATTGGACCCGAAAACCAAAATTAGACAAGTACATATATTTTCTTTTATATATAACATTTTTAAAGTTTATTATAATATAATAAAACAATTTTTATATTTGAAATTAGGATGAGCAACCCGAATCCGAATCGGAACTGTACCGATTCCCGGTACCTGAATCCCGTTCGGTACGATACCGGGACTACGAAATACTAATTCGGTATGAGATCGGTATCAAATCGGAAAATTCCCGAAAGTCGATGCTCGATACCGGTACCGATATTCAAATCTCGTTCGATACGAGATCGATATATAATTTTTAGATCAAGAAAAACTCGGAAGCATTAAATCGCGATGGGTTCTAGACGCGATTGGTATCGAGCTTATTCCTATTTAAAATATTTTTTTTAAATATAATTATATATTTTTAAAAATAATGTAATCTGAACAATTCGAGTTATCCGAGTCGATTCAAAAACTAAATCGAATTCAAGTGGATGGATTTATAATTCGGTTCGGTTCGGTTCGGTTCTGTTCGGTTCCATTGAATCGGTTGAAATCCAGTTCCGTTGACACCGCCAAACGCCCCCATATATGTGTAGTTAACCGCCTGATAATAAAAAAAAGTATAAAACCATAAAAACACAAATTGAATCTTATTTTAACAAACCCTAAACCCCCAATTTAATCTCGATTCGATTTCATAAAAACCACTTATATATATCGTAATCAATTACATTCAATTCAATCCAACAACAATGTCAGAATCAATCGACGATCAACAACAACAAAAACCAGAACAACAAGGTACCATGTTTTTTTCTTATTCTTTTTATTACTCTTATCTGGTGTTTGTTTGGGCTTATGTAGCTCTAGCGTATGGCTTCTTTTGAAACTTGTTATTTTTGCTTATCATGACATGATAAGCTAATTTAACTCAAAAGTTTCAAATAAGCCGGAAAAGGTAAACAAGCTTATGAAGGGGGTGTTTGTTTTAGCTTATGTAATGGCCTTATATAAGCCATTTATGGCTTATATAAGCCTATGTTTAATAAGCTTATAAGCCCATGGCTTATATAAGATTAAGTTAACATGAAGGTAAAATGGTAAATATGTTATATAAGCCCAAACCTTCATAAAAGAGCCACATATTTGTGGCTTATCAAAACACCCATATATAAGCTTATAAGCCCACTTATATAAGCTTAACCAAACACTTGGTTTGGGCTTATAAGCTTATATAAGCTAATAAGCTTATAAGCTAAAACAAACACCCCCGAAACATAAGCCCAAAACCAAATAAGCCAGAGCTATATAAGCCCAAACAAACAAATCTTCTATTACTACTTAGGTGGTGTTTGTTTCGGCTTATATAGCTCTGGCTTATGGCTTATTTGGTTTCGGACTTATGTTTCATAAGCTTGTTTACTTTTTTCTGGCTTATTTTGGAACTTGTTATATATTAGCTTATCATGACATGATAAGGTTATATAAGGAAAGTTTTGAAATAAGCCGCAAAAAGTAAACAAGCTTATGAAACATAAGTCCGAAACCAAATAAGCCATAAGCTAGAGCTATATAAGCCCAAACAAACTGTTAATTATCTAATTGTAATTGTAATGCTAACACAAGTTTTCAGCTTAAGCTTATTATGTCATAATATGATAATATAACTAGTTTTAAAATAAGCCACAAAAGTAAGCAAGCTTATGAAACATAAGCCCAAAACCAAGTAAGTAGTAAAAAAGATTTGTTTGTTTTGCCTTGTATAGCCACCTTATGGCTTATTTGGTTTTGGGCTTATGTCTCATAAGCTTGCTTACTTTTCGTGGCTTGTTTTGAAACTTGTTGTATTAGCTTATTATGACATGATAAGGTTATATCACCTGAAAAGTTTCGAAATAAGCCACAAAAGGTCAACAAGCTTATGAAACATAAGCCCAAAACCAAATAAGCCATAAGCTAGAGCTATATAAGGCATAACAAACAAATCTTTTATTACTACTTTATGGGGGTGTTTCTGCTTATATAGCCGGCTTATGGCTTATTTGGTTTTTAAATTTTTTGGCTTATACGTATAAGTTTATTAGGTCATAATGCACTTGTATAAGCCAAAAAGTTTCAAAATAAGCCACAGAAAGTGAGCTTATGAAACATAAGCCCGAAACTAAATAAGCCACTGTGTATAAGCCGAAACAAACAAATCTTTTATTACTAATTTATATGAACTGTTAATTATCTAATTGTAATGTTAACACCCGTTTTATACTTTATTTACAGTGTGCAACTTTTTCCGAAAGCCATCAAAGAACAAAAACATCCGAAAGCGTGCTGATGTCGAAGATAACGACCAGGAGGAAGCTAGTTTAGTAATCCCTAAGAAAAAAGCAGTAGCGCCTGATAATAAGTTACATTTCTCGACTGGGTCGACTAAGCGGTCGATAGAACAAGGGGATGTAGATACGAAAGCGACCATGTTTCAGTTTGAGTCGAGTAAGGAAATTCAGGTTCAGAATGATAGTAGAGCGACTGCCACTTTGGAGACGGAGACAGAATATAGTAAAGATGCGAGAGCCATTAGGGAAAAAGTGTTGAAGCAAGCGAGTGAGGCGTTGAAAGGGAAGGGTGGTGGTAATGTGGGGGATTCGGGAAAGGATGAGAAGCTGTATAAGGGTATTCATGGGTATACAGATCATAAATCGGGGTTTAGGCGGGAGCAGACGGTTTCTAGTGAGAAAGCGGGTGGGTCGCATGGACCATTGAGAGCTTCTGCCCATATTCGGGTGTCGATGAGATTTGATTACCAGCCAGATATTTGTAAGGATTATAAGGAGACAGGGTATTGTGGGTATGGTGATTCTTGCAAGTTTATGCATGATCGTGGGGATTATAAGTCGGGATGGCAGATGGAGAGGGATTGGGATGAGGCGGAGAAGGTGAGGAAGAGGAAGTTGGCGTTGAAAGGGGGTGATGATGATGACGATGAGGAGGAAGAGATTGAGGATGATGAAGATGGATTGCCGTTTGCTTGCTTCATCTGCCGGCAGACGTTTGTTGACCCTGTTGTGACCAAATGCAAGCATTATTTCTGCGAGCATTGTGCTTTGAAGGTTAGATTGTTCATTCCCTCTATTTTACGTTAATTGTGCACTCGTATCTTAGGATTTAAAGCTGTAACATCGTCATCGTGCGTGTGACAGATTAAAGAACACTATTTAGGAGTATAATGTCCACTAAAACAATTATAGATAACATTTTGACCGTACAGGATTTAAGCGCAAGTGCGTAACCATGATTGCTATTCATGTTAGATATATCAATAAAGATTGATTTTGTAGTTAGATAAATTGACTGACTTGAGCTTTGATGTATCAAGTGACCCGTGTTTCTGGGCTGCATTGTTCTGATTACCTACCCTTATATCACCTGAATGCGCAGAACAGGGATTGCCAGACACTTGGCGTAATGACACATTAGTTGCTTATTATTGGCCCCATCTAGAAGTTTGAATTTAATAAGAGTGCCTGCTACTACAAGTCTACAATCGTGTATAGTCTGTAATATTCAAATTAATCGAGAATTATGCCTTGGATAAAAAGGAACACAGTTAAAAACGGGTTGACATTGTAAATTGTGTGGATAAACTTGATTATATATTATACAATCATAATATATGGAAGTGAAATACTCATTGTCAACATGCTAAGATCCGTTTAAGTAAACTTCTGCATGATTTTTGATGTAATTTAAAATTGTTGTTCTTGCTTTTCTAGTATCTGGACTGTTAAACATGTGTAGTTTGTAGAGTAACTAGTTTCCAGGAATGTATGTTTTGTATATGATTGTGTACTGATATTTTTTATGGGATTCTCTTATGCAGCACCACGCAAAGAAGAAAAAGTGCTTTGTTTGCAATCAGCCTACACTTGGTATATTCAATACCGCACATGAAATAAGGAAGAGGACGGCTGCTGAAGGAAAGTAGTGGAATGTAATTTTCAAGCCTTTGTTTAGTTGATACAGACAATGTACTTCACTTCCATCTTGCTCATGTGCAATCAACATGACTTCACTCTGAAGTTCATCTTTACTCGATTGATGGAGTTTCACTTTTCTGCTTTTGTACTCGTTTAGATTTGGCACTAGAGACATGCAGGAGTATCATGTTGCATATCTTGCCAATTTACACCTCACACTTTTGTATTATTATAATGAGGGATTGTCTTACATGTAGCATGGTATGAGATCTCTTACAAAGTCGTAATGAATTTACAGGTGTAATATATGAAGTGTTCCCATTTTTAACGAATAAATGATTTTATTAACTATTGTGAACTGTTTAAAATACTCACCGTTACATGTTTTAGTTTCTTAATGATTGTTTTAGCAACTTGGAGACTTCAATGTTATGCTGAAGCATGGGATGGCGTCAAATGCAAGGTATGCTTATGCCTTTCTATCACATAGCCTTTCATGGTCATCTTTGTTGTGCTGGTGACATTTTTAAGTGCTCTGTATGTTGTGTGTTAGTATCGACTATTATACACATAGTAGGATTATATCCTCCTTCTATATGCATTCTCGAGAAAAGAAAGTGCAGGACTTCCTGTTAATCTTTGTTGAGGCTTTAATCTTCCCAATTGCTCGCAAAAAATATAGATTTCTTGTTTTCCATCTCCATGTTTAAAATAGCCTTGCACTTCTACCTTCTTTGAGCTGGTAACAATGTGGCCTTATGTGCTAGGATCAGTTGAAAACTGCAGCGACGAAAACTATATTTATGTGATTCTAACACGTTCCTAGGATTTTCTCATTTTACTCATAATAGAAACCTGCATCCTATAAAAAGAAAAGCAAACAGAATGAGCCATATAGAAGTTTTCACCTGTCATCCTATATAAGGTATAGAACGGGTGTTAAGATGGTAACTTTTAAGCTTTTCCTTGTTTAATTACTCTTTTCATGTGTCAAACCTATATCCTTATAGGAGGTTAGTTCAGGGTCTCTGGATGGTTAAACAGAGAGGTATGATGGGACTTATTTGAGGGTTCTTAATAGCATCATCCTTTCTAATGTCGATCTAATGTCACCTGGCCGAACCATAATACCCTGAAAGACTTGACCAAATCGGTTGATTAATTCGTGATTCCTAGGAGTGCACAAAACACAGTACATAACTGAACTGGATGTAAAATGGGAGTATATCAGGTTTTAGGCTATTCGGATATGGCCACTTCCTTTGGTCTACTTTAAAATTAACTGAACTGGATGTCACCTGGCCGAACCAAAATACCCTGAAAGACTGAACAGCCAAATGGGTTGATTAATTTGGCTGATTCATAGGAGTGTGCAAAACACAGCACATAACTGTGATATGAGCAAAAACCTCACTTCTAGCTTAGAAAGAAAAAGAAAAGTTTTGTTCCAATCTGAACATAATATAGGTTTGGATCAGTATTCACTCGCCTGAGGATTAGGCTTGTACCAGTAGCTTTCGACAAGTCGGAAGTGTAATTCCTATTCACACTTTGTTCTTGGAAGAACCAGGACTCGTAGTGCATTTTAAAAAATTTGGTTCCAGTTCAGTTCAGTCTATTTCTGGTATGGGTGCAGATCCCTACTGGTTCTTGTACAGAAGGGATTTAATTCATTTACTACATATTATTAAATGTTCAATAATAATGAAAGCATAGACGATAGTATAATGACTTGGTATAACCTTATGACTTGTAGAAAAGTTTAAATTTAGCTTTGACACAAATGTTACTCGTAGTTAAGTATCGGCTATGTCGAGATCGATCTTATTCAACATAAAAACTCGAATGTAACTTGCCAATGAACACTCATCAGTTTCCTATTTGAAGCTTGAAGCAAGCTCTTTAATCTCAATCATCGTATTATAAGATAATCACACAAAATGATACTCGATCACTAGGTGATGCTTCTAAGAAATTTTGGGGTTTCCATTATTTTCATTTATTAGTAGTAATAGATAGATACAACGAGAGCACAATTTACAATAATGTAATTAGTCGAGAACAAATTGGAACCCAAGACCTCTTATGAACATCACTCCTGTTACGTTAGCTCTAATTTTTGCTGCAACATCATTGATTTTATTTCACGCCACCTCTGTACTAACCAGCATCTTTTGATCTTGAACCGTCGACTTTTTCTCTTTAATTCTAGTCTCGAGTCCAATAATGTGGAGATTGTGAAGTCAATAATGGCCACAACACATTCTTCTGCTCTCTTGGTTTCTTTCTATAGTTTTTGGTGTGTTGTCTTATGATCCCGTTTACTGCTTTTAGGTAATTGCTCGAGTCGTGGTCTCTAAGGATTGTGCCATCCGACCCATAGGCTGTAGGATGTTGTAACGTTTCTATTGGGTGTGGAGAATTCAGAAAGACACGGAAAGCAATCTTGGTTGAACCACGCTGAGTATTTTCCATTGCGTAGAGAGCACTTCCAGGTGGTAGTAAAGGATGACGTGGCGACGTTTTTTCATCAGGTTGTAGGATAAACATTTTCCCGAGTGGCGTATATAACAGGCTCTGCATATGCAAGGATATAGTTAGAAGAATTTCTAGTGTAACGTTCTCTTTTTTTTGCATTAAATACCAAGGATAACAGTATAAGGGAGAGGAGTTTAGACGTACATTTTTGTTTAAGCATGGGTGAGAACGGAAGGTACCACACAAACGCTTAAGTAATTGGGCAACATGGTTGGAGTAATTGCACGAAAACGCTCTGGGGACGATGTCTCTATGCATCATTACACAGCGAACATGGTTCTCATCTAACCCCAACTGATCCAGAACTTTTTTACCATTACAGAACACGAACGGTGAACCATAGGTGACTACTGGTCGTAAAGCCGTTGGCTTTACAACATTCCTGGTCAATAACATCAAGTTAACTAGTAAAGAGAGGCTGCCTCCAATTGAATGACCTGTAAATTGAAGCTTTGCTCTTGCACCATATCTATTCAAATGTTCGAGAATATGTGGCATGAATTGCTCATATATTCTCTTTGCCGCCTCGTAAATTCCCCTATGAACTAGCACTCCTGTATTCTGTAACAAAAGTTTGTGAACTTTTGTTAAAACCCCATTTGGCATATGGTTATTTTGTTGAATTTTCGTGAAAGTGAGTTAATCAGAGAAACAGCTAACCTCAAACTTAGTCGGTTCAAAGAACAGAATTGCTTGCCACGATGCCACTGAGTCTGAACCCTGAAATTATCATTAAATCAAGTTTTAGCCAATCGAAACCCAAAGCAGGTTCTTATCAGAATACGTATTGCTAAATTAGGGATGTATTTGGATACCTGGATAACAAAACACCGAGTGTATCTACTTGAATCATCACAAATAAACCATTCACAAGGCGAAGAATGGAGCGACTGAAGATCCGTTGCAGCCTCCTGTTTTTCTTTTTCAGGTTCCCGAATAACTGCTGTCATAGTAGAAGCTGCCATATACGCAGCCATCTCGGAATTGTAAACGCTTGAAGAAAAATCTGCTTTTGCATCACCTTGGTTTATAAGGCCACCAGCTTGTGATTGAACATATGTTTCTGCTGATGCTGCTATCTCGTAAGCAGGAATGCGTGTTATCCGCTTTTCCGGTTTCTGATTGGTTGCTGAATTATTCACAGGCATACGAGTCGAATCACGTGCAATGGCTTCAGCTAATGCTTTTTTCTCCAATGACGATGTCACAAATGTCAAACCATAGTGTCTTCTCAAGTCGTCCTACAAAATTTTGATTTTTTTTTTTATTCTCTTTTACTCTTGTATAGAAGCAAAAACGAGCAATAAATCGGAACATAACATACCTTAATCTCTGAGATAACATACGCCGTGTTACATAAAAAGGCCAGTTGAGAAAAATGCTTGGTATCAGACCAAGAAACTTCCTTTAACATGCTCGAAAATGTTTCCTTATTAATCATTAAATCATCTTCATCATCACTATAATCGACTTCGCAACCATCACCACTTCCATCTTCATCACATCCCTTTTCTTCTTCGTGATGAGCATCGAGCTCATCATTTTTTTTTTCAGCCCACCGGCTTCTAATTTCCAGTAGCCTTTCGATCCAATTAGCCCGTTTCTTCTCATCCTTTATCGTTTTGACATCACTAACCATTTCCTCACTGTCTTCTGTATCTGTCTCAGTCTCCGTGTTTGTGTCGTAACTTGTCTCAGATTCAAATAAAGACTTCTTGTACGCATTTGGGGTAATTAAGTCAGAAAAGCCCGTGGAACGGCTGTTTTTCAACTTAGGTTGATTCATTGAACCCTGAACATGATTAGCATAACACAGGTTGTTGTAGGACTCTCTTCGCATTCTTGCATGATGTCTTAGGTTCTGACCCGTAGATGATCTGTTAAGGATGTTTGGCCTGTGTCCCGCTCTAGGACTTTCGCCTTTTAGGGTAGTTGGCTTACTAGATACTGACGTAGTACTGTATACCATCATTTGCAAGAATAGAACCTTAATCTTCAGATAGCCTGAAACATATATTTCTTGAATAGAACCATAATGTTCATTAGATCGTAGTCTTCTGAGATCAAAGCAATTAAACTATCGAACAATATATGATGTCACGAAAAGGGACAAACAGGTACCTCGGTAGGATCAACAACGTTTTGTTTGTTACAGATTTTGTTTAAGTAACATGTATTTTGAGGCACGATGTCGTACTTACAATAGTAATATAAACACGACACGGTATCTTGTTTAGGAGTTCCTTTATGGAAAGTGACCTTCTTTAATCTTTACAAACTTTGACTGGATGATGTCCATTGCTGGAAAGTTCATGTTTACATGATAACTATCGTCTTAACATATGTTTAGGTATAATGTAAGCAAGCTTATGAAACATAAGCCCAAAACCAAATAAGCCATAAGCCAACTAAATAAGCCGAAACAAACAAATCTTTTATTACTACTTTATATGAACTATTCATTATCTAATTGTAATTGTAACCAGTTTTTTATTTTTATACAGTCTGCAACTATTTCTGAAAACCATCGAAAAACAGAAACATCCAAAAACGCGCTAATGACAACGACGATACGAACAGGAAGAACCTAGTTTAGTAATCCCTTAGAAAATACTCATCCATACATGTTTGAGTTTCTTAATGATTGTTATAGCAGCTTGGAGACTTAAATGCTATGCTGAAGTGTGCAATGGCGTTGAATGCAAGGTATGCTTATGCCTTCCTATCTAATAGCCTTTCATGGCCATCTTAGTTGCGCTGGAAACATCTCTAAGTGCTCTGTTATGTTGTATGCTGGTATTGACTATTATACACATAGTAGGATTATATTCTTCTATATGCATTCTGGAGACAAGAAAGTGCAGGTCTTCATATTGCAGCCTTACTGGTTAACTTTGTTGAGCCGTTAATCTTTCTAATTACAAGATCAGTTTATGTGCTTGGATTAATAATTACAGAAAATATAGACTTCTTGTTTTCCATCTACATTCGTAAGATAGCCTTGGCGCCTTGCACTTCAACTTTCTATGAGCTCGTAACAATGTGGCCTTATGTGCTAGTATCAGTTAAAAAGTGCAGCGACAAAAACCATATTTATGTCCTCCTATAAAAAGAAAAACAAACAGAAATTGGACGAAGTTTTCACCTGTCATCCTATAAGGATATAGAACGGGTGTTAAGATGGTAATTTCTAAGTTTTTGCATGTGTAATTTACTCTTTTCATGTGTATGTCCTTGTAGGAGGTTAATTGAGGGGGTTGGGACAGTTAATGAGAGAGGTATGTTAGAACTTACTTTAGAGTTTCTGTTAGCATTATCCTTTATACGTAGTAATATCAGGTGTCAGCCTACTCAGATATGGCCAGTTCCCTTTGATCAATTTCAAAACTAACTTAACTGGATGTCACCTGGCCGAACCAAAATACCCTGAAAGACTGAACAGCCAAATGGGTTGATTATCGGGCACATAACCGTGACACTGAGCAGAAACCTCACTTCTAGTTGTAGAAAGAAAAAGAAGGGTTTTGTTCCAATCTGAACATAAGGTTTTAGTAGGTTTGGATCAGTATTCATTAGCCCAAGGATTAGGCTTATATCAGTAGCATTTTTTTTTATTTTTTTATTTTTTTTTATTTTTTTTTTATTTTTTATATCAGTAGCATTAGACAAGTCGGAAGTGTAATTCCTATTCACACTTTGTTCTGGAAGAATCAGGACTTGCAGGCAGTCCATTTTGTCCATTTGTTGGGTCTCGTAGTTAGAAAATTAGGTTCTGATCTGGTTCACTCATGTCTACTTCTGTATGGGTGCCTATCCCTACCGAAGGACCTGATTCATTTACCAAATATGAGACGATATATTGAACAATGACAGCATTGTGTATTTGTGAAATCTGTATTGGTACTTCGGTAGTATAGCCAACCTAGTGTCATCAACCATAGTAAAATAACTTTAACACGACACTTATGTTGGGGTTTACTTCGTTCCAACAGGGTGAAGATAATCAATAGCCTAACTACGTACCAATGAATGGTTACCGGATATCTCTTGGAGTCGTGTAATCACTTTCCAAAGAAGATTATTCGACCCTATGCCTGGGTTAACACGAATACCTCCTTGGGATAAAACCAAGAGTTAGTTCTTGTTTTAGGCACAAATCAAGAACTTTATGCGTTTCTGTGTTTCTTGTTTTTGTATATCATCATGCAAAATATGATCACTATTTATAGTGATCCTATTCCTTTAAGGAATGTAACTCCTAGTCAAAGGTATTAAGAGCATTAATCGGCCTATTAATCTCATAATAACCTTCATAAAGCATAGTGGTTACATGACCAGAAATCTGGTCATCAAGTCAATATTCAACCCTCATTAACTGGTCAAAGAGGTTACAAAGACTTTGTGCATCACCAGGAGCAACGTCCTAACCAGGAGCAGCTTCCTGACCAGGAGCAGCTTCCTGACCAGGAGCAACTTCCTGACCAGAAGCAACTTCCTGACCAGGAGCAGCTTCCTACTGATATCACAACCACTATATTGAGTCCAGGGAGGTAAGGGACTTAATGGGTGTACACTCCGTACCTCCAAACCCATTTACAAGTATTACCCGTTCCCACAATTGCACTAAATTTCCAACAATCCTCCCCAATTTAGTACAATTTCTTTTTGCATGAAAATCAACTTTAACAAAACCAGTGCATAAATGAAAATGTCCTGAGGATTGAATTTCCATCTTAGTACATCACTCCAAATATTCGAGAATCAGGGTGTTCTAAGAATTGAACCCTTCAACTACTTTGAACACCTGAAGATAACATACACCCAAGTTTTCAAACACTTAAAACGCTCCTGACACCATACAAGCCATGTGTCCATATCCAATTCATAAATGTTGTAAGAGCCAAAGTCCATGCTCCTTGAGGCGGCGAAACCTCAACATTTACATAGGTGGTTCCTCTTTAGTTCATGCTCCTGCTTAAGCACTTTTTCAAAGAAATTAACCATTAAGAAGTTTATAACTTCATCCTCCTTTCAGCAGGTACAAGCACATCCTTGGGATGATATGTAAAACATGTGCTTCAGTCCCCTGAATGTTCAGCTTTCCACATTGAACTCAGCTCCCAAGTTTCCTCAGGAGGGAGTTGGGTGTCCTAGCATTCAGTGACTAGAGTGGACTTTTAAACCCATCCCTTTACCAGACTTTATAACCAAGTCTCTAGCCAATCCCTTCGTCAAGTGATCAGCTAAGTTTTGTTGAGACCTCACAAACTCTATTGAAATCACCCCATTCGTGATCAACTCACGAATCATGCTATGTCTAACACCTAGGTGTCTAGACTTGCCATTGTACATCTGGCTATATGCCTTAGCCAATGTAGCTGCACTATCACAACGGATAGAAATGGGTGCCATAGGTTTGACCCACAATGGAATCTCAAGAAGCAAGTTTCTCAACCATTCAGCCTCTTTACCAGCAGCTGCTAGAGCCACAAATTCAGATTCCATTGTTCAACCAGTAATGCAAGTTTGCTTCTTGGATGCCCCAGAAATTGCACCACCACCAAGAAGGAATACCCAGCCACTTGTGGATGAATTATCCTCAGTATTGCTGATCCAACTTGCATCAGTGTAACCTTCCAACACTGAAGGATATCCAGTATAAGACAAACAATAATCCATTGTTCCTTTCAAATACTTCAGTACCCTCTGAATTGCTTGCCAATGCTGAGTACCAGGATTACTAGTATACCTACTCAGTTTACCCACAGCAAATGCAATGTTAGGCCTAGTACTAGTCATGGCATACATCAAGCAACCAATAACCCTAGAATACTCAAGCTGGGAGACAGCCTGACCATTGTTAGACATTAGTTTCTCACTTGTATCCATAGGTGTACTTACTGGAGTACAATCAAAGTGATTGAATTTCTTTAGCACATTCTCAATGTAATGAGACTGAGAAATTACAATACCATCACTTTCATGTTTAATCCTTATGCCAAGGATAACATCAGCCTCCCCCATGTCTTTCATGGAGAACTTTGATGACAAAAAATCCTTTGTCTGATCAACCTTAGCTTGGTCAGTACCAAAGATTAACATGTCATCAACATATAGGCAAATGATGACTCCTTTACCAGATTCATCAAATTTGCTATATACACATTTGTCAGCTTGGTTAAGTGAATAACCATTAGACAAAACCACTTCATCAAATTTCTGGTGCCATTGCTTAGGTGCCTGCTTTAGTCCATATAAGGACTTAATCAGTTTACACACCTTACCTTCATGGCCAGGCATAATGAAGCCCTGAGGTTGGTTCATATAAACCTCCTCATCCAAGTCACCATTCAAGAATGCTGTCTTCACATCCATTTGATGAATAATCAGATTGTGAATACTTGCTAGAGCAATCAGCATTCTTATGGTACTGATACGTGCTACTGGAGCATAAGTATCAAAATAGTCTATCCCTGACTTTTGTTTAAAGCCCTGAATGACTAACCTTGCCTTGAACTTTTTAACAGTTCCATCTACCTTCATTTTCCTTTTGAAAATCCATTTGTTACCAAGTGGATGGCAACCAGGAGGTAGATCAACCAACACCCAAGTGTTGTTGCCCATGATGGAGTCCATCTCATCATTTATTGCTTCTTTCCAGAAAGCAACATCCTGGGACTTCATTGCTTCATCAAATGTTTTGGGATCATCCTCAACATTAAAGCAATAGTAGAATTGGTCAGAGACCTCATCTCTTGTACCTTCAACTAAGTATAGTTGAAACTCAGGCCCAAAATTCCTTGGAGTCCTATGCCTTGTGCTTCTTCTAAGCTCAGGCTCAGGTTGCTGAACCACAACCTCATCAGTGACCCTTTCAGGTTCCACTGAAACACCAGTGTCCTCAGCTCCTATAGGAGTCCTAAGGCTTGGTCTAGGGACTGATGAGAACCTAGTCTCATCAAAGTTAGCATCCCTTGATTCAATGATTGAGTTTATTGAAACTGAATCATTAGGTTCAATAACATAGAACCTATAAGCCTTGGAATGCTCAGCATATCCAACAAAGATGCATTCAATGCCTCTTTCACCCAAGGTTTTCACCTTTGGATCAGGGAGTCTTACAACAGCCCTACAACCCCAAACTTTGAGGTAGTTCAAGTTTGGTTTCCTTTTAGTCCAGAGTTCATAAGGGGTAATCCTGTTCCTTTTATTAGGAACCCTATTTAATAAATAGCAAGCTGTTAACATAGCTTCTCCCCAAAACCCTTGACTCAGTCCTGAGTAGGACAACATGGAGTTAACCATCTCTTTTAGTACTCTATTTTTCCTTTCTGATATACCATTTTGTTGTGGAGTATAGGGGCAGTTGTTTCATGGATTATTCCAACAGACTGAAAATACTGAGTATTCATGTACTTACCTCCCCTATCAGTCCTAAATCTTTTGATTTGGACTCCTTGTTGTAATTCAACTTCAGTTTTAAATACTTTAAATTTATCTAATGCTTCATCCTTAGTATGTAACAAATAGACATAACAAAACCTTGAAGCATCATCAATAAATGTTACCAAGTATTTCTTATTCCCTAATGAGGGAGTAGCATGCAAATCACATAGGTCACTATGGATTAGCTCCAAAACTGTAGTTACACGTTTTACATCCTGAAATGGTTTCTTAGTAATTTTATTCAGCATACAAGTCTGACACTTATCAGTGTCCATGTCAAAAGCTGGAATTAACCCATCCTTAGACATATCTTGCATCCTCTTATAGTGGACATGGCCTAGTCTAGCATGCCATAGTGATGAATCATTCAGTTTAGTGGTAGTCATCAGGACAGAATCAACATTTATACTAGAATCAATATTAAGCCTGAACATTTGATTACTCAAATAGCCAAAACCAATAAACACACCATGTTTAGATAAAACAAATTTATTAGATTCAATCACTTGTTTATAACCACAATTATTCAACACACTACTAGAAACCAAGTTCTTCCTAATATTAGGAACATGCAAAACATTAAACAAAGAAACAATCTTTCCAGAACTAAATTTAAGATCTACACAACCACGTCCATGCACTAGGGCTGTTGACTCATTTCCCATGTGAAGAATAGATCCATCATTCATTGACTCATAAGTCTTGAACCAGCATCTATCTTTACACACATGTACTGTTGCTCCAGAGTCAACCCACCACGCAACATCATCATCCTGCACAAAGTAAGCTTCAGATACATATGTAACATAATAAATCTGGAGAGATTCATTAAACATATTCTCACCTTTTGTGCCTGATCCATTAGCTTGGTTGCTAATGCTAACACCTTTGCAATCCCTTTTGAAGTGTCCAGGTTTCCCACACTTCCAACAAGCCACTGATGACTTCTTGTTAGGATTAGCCTTGGTGTTATCATGATGCTTACGTTTGCCCTTGTTGTCATTGTACCTGGTGGAGTTGTTATGCTCCACCATATTGACAACAGATGAACCAGCAACATTATTGCTCTTTGGCTTATCACTTTCATGCACCCTGAGGGATTCCTCAATGCGCAAATGACTGCCCAACTCAACAAGAGTTAACTCCTCCTTCTTATGTTTCAAGGTATGCTTGAAATCTTTCCAAGAAGGAGGTAGTTTGTCAATGACACACGAGACCTGAATGGTCTCATCCATGTTTATTTTATGTTGTGTAAATCTGCCAAGTATTCCAAGAAGTTCATTGTATTGTTCCATGACTGGTCTTGAATCAGTCATTTTGTAATTTGTGAAATCACTCACAAGGAACTTCTTACTTGATGCATCCTCAGCCATATATTTGGCTTCCAAGGAATCCCATAGTTCTTTAGCAGATTCAACATTTTGGTAAATATCAAATAAAGAATCAGACATACCATTGAGAATTATGCCGCGACACACATAATCATCATTTTCCCATTTGCTCCTTTTCCGCATCTCCTCCAAAGTAGCATCATCACCACCATCAGGAATAGGAGTGGTCAGCACGTACACCACGTTCATGGTAGAGAGAAGAAAGTGCATCTTCTTCTGCCATCTCCTGAAATCAACCCCTTCAAACTTGTCCAGTTTGGAGAAGTTAGCCACCATATGCTTCATTGCCGCCGCCATTGATTATCACAAAATAATCTTCTTTGATTGTTGGGGTTTACTTCGTTCCAACAGGGTGAAGATAATCAATAGCCTAACTACGTACCAATGAATGGTTACCGGATATCTCTTGGAGTCGTGTAATCACTTTCCAAAGAAGATTATTCGACCCTATGCCTGGGTTAACACGAATACCTCCTTGGGATAAAACCAAGAGTTAGTTCTTGTTTTAGGCACAAATCAAGAACTCTATGCGTTTCTGTGTTTCTTGTTTCTGTATATCATCATGCAAAATATGATCACTATTTATAGTGATCCTATTCCTTTAAGGAATGTAACTCCTAGTCAAAGGTATTAAGAGCATTAATCGGCCTATTAATCTCATAATAACCTTCATAAAGCATAGTGGTTACATGACCAGAAATCTGGTCATCAAGTCAATATTCAACCCTCATTAACTGGTCAAAGAAGTTACAAAGACTTTGTGCATCACCAGGAGCAACGTCCTAACCAGGAGCAGCTTCCTGACCAGGAGCAGCTTCCTGACCAGGAGCAACTTCCTGACCAGAAGCAACTTCCTGACCAGGAGCAGCTTCCTACTGATATCACAACCACTATATTGAGTCCAGGGAGGTAAGGGACTTAATGGGTGTACACTCCGTACCTCCAAACCCATTTACAAGTATTACCCGTTCCCACAGTTGCACTAAATTTCCAACAACTTACGGGCGCAGTATTCGTTTAAGCATCTTTACAATTCATCAAGTCTGTTTGTAGTGCAGGTGTGCATGAATAAAGAAGAAATAGCCAAAGAAAGTCCACATACAATCTTAATTACCATCAATATACCTATGTAAAATTTTAAGTTTAGCTTTGACGTAAACATTGGTCAAGTATCGGCTGCGTTTTGAGATAAATCTAATTCAACATGAAAACTCGAATGTAACTTGACAATTAACACTTCTAAATTTCATTTAATCAGTTTCCTATTTGAAGCTTGCTGAACACTCTCTAATCTCCATCATCGTAATATAAGATAATCACACCATAACGGATCACCAGCGATGCTCCTATGAAATTAAGGGATTTCCATTATTTTCATTTATTAGTAATAGATAGATACAATGAGAGCGCAATTTACAATAATGTAATTAGTCGAGAACGAATTTGAAGCCAAGACCTCTTATGAACATCACTCCTGTTAAGTTAGCTCTAATTTTCCCTGCTGCTACATAATTGATTTATTTCACGCCACCTCTGTACTAACCAGCCTCTTTTGATCTTGAACCGTCAACTTTTTCTCTTTAATTCTAGTCTCTTGAGTCCAATAATGTGGAGATTGTGAAGTCAATAATGGCCACAACACATTCTTCTGCTCTCTTGGTTTCTTTTTATAGTTTTTTGTGTGTTGTCTTATGATCCCGTTTACTGCTTTTAGGTAGTTGCTCGAGTCATGGTCTCTAAGGATTGTGCCATCCGACTCGTAGGCTGTAGGATGTTGTAACGTTTCTATTGGGTGTGGAGAATTTAGAAAGACACGGAAAGCAGTCTTGGTTAAACCACGCTGAGTATTTTCCATTGCGTAGAGAGCACTTCCAGGAGGTAGTAAAGGATGATGTGGCGACGTTTTTTCATCAGGTTGTAGGATGAACATTTTCCCCAGTGGCGTATATAACAGGCTCTGCATATGCAAGGACACATTTTGGATATAGTTAGAAGGATTCTAATCTAAGGTTCTTTTTTCTGCATAAAATACCAAAGATAACGGCAGTATAAGGGAGAGGAGTTTAGACGTACATTTTTGTTTAAGCATGGATGAGAGCGAAAGGTACCACACAAACGCTTAAGTAATTGGGCAACATGGTTGGGGTAATTGCACGAAAATGCTCTGGGGACGATGTCTCTATGCATCATTACACAGTGAACATGGTTCTCATCTAACCCCAACTGATCAAGAACTCTTTGACCATTACAGAACACGAACGGTGAACCATAGGTGACTACTGGTCGTAAAGCCGTTGGCTTTACAACATTCCTGGTCAATAACATCAAGTTAACTAGTAAAGAGAGGCTGCCTCCAAGCGAATGACCTGTAAATTGAAGCTTTGCTCTTTCACCATATCTATTCAAATGTTCGAGAATATGTGGCATGAATTGCTCGTATATTCCCTTTGCCGCCTCGTAAATTCCCCTATGAACTAGCACTCCTGTATTCTGTAACAAAAGTTTGTGACATTTTGTTAAAACTATTCGATTTTAACAAAAACAAGAATCAAGATGATTCAACCAACCTCCCCTTATTATTTTTTATTAACTGCGTTAGGCAATCACTTCAAATGTGATTCCTAGCTTTTTGATCAAACATACAATACAAGAAGAAAGAAAGAATACAACCACATGTGTTACAAAGATCTTACAACCAAGATCAATGAACACCTAAACAGTCTGAACAGATCAATGAAAGCTTGAACCAACAATGGCGATACCAACAATGTGAGAGAGAAAGTAAAAAACAGAATAACCCTAATAGCTACAAATGCGATGAATATATAGCCCCAAGAGTCAACCAGCTTCTCATTTTCCAAGATTGGCACAAGCTGCACTTTCATAAATAGCAAAATGTGGTACAAAGTAAAAATATATAAAGTAAAACTTACCTTTCTTACCCTTGAAGATATAAAACTTTGGCAAACACAACTTATACTTTTAATACCCCCTCTTAAGTTGAGTTTTGGTATAAGTCAATAAGCTTCAGTTTCTCACAAAACCACTTATGATCTTTGATTGATAATCCCTTAGTGAATAAGTCAGCAATATTATCTTCAGACTTGATTTTACAAGTTTTAACCAATCCTGCTGAAACTTTTTCTCTAAGGAAGTATAAATCTATTTCAAAGTGTTTTGTTCTCTCATGGAACACAGGATTAGCTGCAATTTGAATTGCAGAACTACTATCACAGCTGATAGGCACATGTAGAGTAATATCAACCTTAAGATCTTTCATGATCTTAAGGATCCACATAATTTCACAAGTAACACTGTTCATAGCTCTATATTCAGCCTCAGCTGAAGATTTAGCTATCACATATTGTTTCTTGCTTTTCCATGAAACAAGATTTTCACCTAGGTAAACAATATATCCAGTAACAGATTTTCTTGTAATCTTACACTTAGCCAATTTATGAACAGATATAAGACTAACCTTATAACCTGGAACAATTAACACATTTTTCAACCCAATTTTATCAGACAGCTTATAATTTCCAATATGTTTAACTTGTTCAACAGTTCCATTAGGATGAGAAACAGATATGTTTAGCTTAGAAACATCAATTACATCATATAAGTGAGTTGTTGAAAAAGTCATGTGTTAAGATGCTCCAGAGTCAAAGATCCATCCAATATAAGTACTATAAGTAGTTATATTAGAATTGTAGTTAAAAAATCTACAAGTAACAAAACTAATTATGTGATTAGACCCATAAACCATACCTGCAGCACAAGACTGCACATCACCAATATCACCTTTAGAGCTAATTAAAGCCATAAGTCTATTAATTTGATCAACAGTAAAGGGAAGAGAGTTCCCAGATCCTTGATCAACCTTATTACCAGAACTAGAAACATTATTAGAAACGTTAGATCCTCCAGGATTTCTTTTCTTGAAACCTGGAGGATATCCATTAAGCTCAAAACATCTGTCAACAGTATGTCCATTCATATTGCAATGAGTGCACACAAATTTATTATTGTTTCTATTAGTACCTCTGCTTTGATTATTTCTATTGTTAGACCAATTATTTGGTTTAACTACAAAAGCAGTAGTAGTATTCTTATCATTACCATTATGCACATTACTATTCTTATGAGACTCAACCCTTGACAAAGTAGCAAAAGCAGATTTAACATCAGGCAAAGGGTCTGCAGTTAACAATTGACTCCTAACAACACTGAAAGTGTCATCAAGACCCATAAGAAACTGCATAAGTCTCATAAGAGCATTATGACTCTTCATTTGAGGAGCACCAGCACGACTACAAGAAGGAAGATTGACAAGAGAGTCAAACTGCCTCCATAAACTATTGTAATTATGATAATACTCAGACAAAGAAGATCCAGACTGAGTGAGAGAGCAAATTTTAAAGTGCAAATTATAGATAACAGATCCATCTATTTTATCATATGTTTCTTTAAACTCATCCCACACATCTTTAGCATTTTTAGAGAAAATTTGTCCTTGATATAACTCAAAAGAGATACATCCAAGGAGCCAAGATAAGACCACAGCATTACATCTATCCCATTGATCAGCCAAAACATTATCATCATTATTCTTTTCACATGTACCATCAATAAAACCCAATTTATTCTTAGTATGCAATGCAAGTTTAAATGCAGCAGCCCATACTTTATAATTTTCAGGACCAGTGAGTTTAACACTCACAATGGGCTGCCCATTTGTGTCAGTAGGGTGTAAAAACAAAGGGTCATTAGTATGAATGACAGTTTCACTTTCAGTTTCAGTATCACTAACAGGATCATCATCATGGTCACCTTTCTTAGAAACAGACATAATGAAAACACACAAAGAACAAACAAAGCACAAATAACCCCTTGTATCTCCTCAACAACCAACAACCAATGCTAACTAGTCCCTTCGACACCTAAAACCCCTTCTCAAACAACAAATAAAAAAAAAAGAGAGTGAGAGAGGTGTTACTACACGCGCAACAACCAGCAACAGAGCAATAAGATCAAGAAGATCTCACCACAATCAAGCACAGCGGAAAAACAACCTGAGAACAGTTAGTTATAACAAATAACCAACAGGAATAACAAACCCCCAAAAATTGAACGAAACCCTAATTTCTGAAATTTAGGGTTTCTTCAATTTGTCTTACCAGAGATGAAATTAAGCTCAATTAAACAATAAAGAACCCAATTAAACACCACAGAATGCCAAGAATCAGAAAACCCCCAAATTTTAAAAACCCTAAAAATTTTAAAAGATCAAAAACTTGTAATTAATCACAATCCACACAAGATTAATCACAAGATTAATCAAGATCTTTATTAAAACAGGTTTAAAACTCAGATATCGAGAACCAAAGGCTCTGATACCATATTTGATTTTAACAAAAACAAGAATCAAGATGATTCAACCAACCTCCCCTTATTATTTTTTATTAACTGCGTTAGACAATCACTTCAAATGTGATTCCTACCTTTTTGATCAAACATACAATACAAGAAGAAAGAAAGAATACAACCAGATGTGTTACAAAGATCTTACAACCAAGATCAATGAACACCTAAACAGTCTGAACAGATCAATGAAAGCTTGAACCAACAATGGCGATACCAACAATGTGAGAGAGAAAGTAAAAAACAGAATAACCCTAATAGCTACAAATGCGATAAATATATAGCCCCAAGAGTCAACCAGCTTCTCATTTTCCAAGATTGGCACAAGCAGTCCCTGCACTTTCATAAATAGCAAAATGTGGTACAAAGTAAAAATATATAAAGTAAAACTTACCTTTCTTACCCTTGAAGATATAAAACTTTGGCAAACACAACTTATACTTTTAATAAAAACCCCATTTGGAATATGGTTATTTTGTTGAATTCTCGTGAAAGTGAGTTAATCAGAGAAACAGCTAACCTCAAACTTAGTCGGTTCAAAGAACAGAATTGCTTGCCATGATGCTACTGAGTTTGAACCCTGAAATTATCATTAAATCAAAGTTTAGCCATTCGAAACCCAAAGCCGGTTCTTATCAGAATGCATATTGCTAAATTAGGGATGTATTTGGATACCTGGATAACAAAACACCGAGTGTATCTACTTGAATCATCACAAATAAACCATTCACAAGACGAAGAATGAAGCGCCTGAAGATCCGTTGCAGCCTCCTGCTTTTCTTTCTCAGGTGCCCGAACAACTGCTGTCATAGTAGAAGCTGCCATATACGCAGCCATCTCGGAATTGTAAACTCTTGAAGAAAAATCTGCTTTTGCATCACCTTGGTTTTTTTTTGAACGGCAGTTTGGTGCAGCGGAGTATCTTGCGTGCCACCGAGGCACCAAGTCTCTCAACCCGAGTTTGAATCATCTCACGAAGAGAATATCAACCCCCATGCTAGCCATCCAGTTTCCCATTAAGAGGCTTCAAGGCATTGCGATGGGATTCAAATCCAGCTGCCAATTCTGGGAAAATCCCCCATATGGGGAATGACAGGAGTCGAACCCCTGATCTCCCCCACATGGAGACTATAACCAAATGCATCCATCCAACTGAGCTAGACTTCATTTGCAAAAATCTGCTTTTGCATCACCTTGGTTTACAAGGCCACCAGCTTGTGATTGAACATATGTTGCTGCTGATGCTGCTATCTCGTAAGCAGGAGTGCGTGTTATCCGCTTTTCCGGTTTCTGATTGGTTACTGAATTATTCACAGGCATACGAGTCGAAAGACGTGCAATGGCTTCAGCTAATGCTTTTTTCTCCAATGACGATGTCACAAATGTCAAACCATAGTGTCTTCTCAAGTCGTCCTACAAAATTTTGATATTTTTATTTTTTACTCTTGTATAGAAGCAAAAACAGGCAATAAATCGGAACATAACATACCTCAATCTCTGAGATAACATAAGAAGAAAAAATAAGGCTAGATGATTTAACAACACTTTCATTCACTTCAAACAATCAAAGGAACGAGAGAGTTTATAAGAATCAAAATCCACCACAGTATAAACTGGTATGGATCTATTATCTAACCTGATAATAGTTTTACAAATCAAACAAACAAAAAATACTAGATGAAAAACCCAGAGATGAAGTAAGTTATGTGTGTCGCCATTGATGGCTGCACAAGAGAAAACACACACACTTGACTTAACCCTAACTCAATAAGAGTTAGGGTATTATATGAAAAAACAACAAACGGTAAACCCAACAAACTTGGGCCTTCATTCCAAAAGCCCAAATGACCAACGGCTAGCCCATAAGAGAAATTCACACCCATTGTCCAACTTTAGACCCTGAAACAAGAGAAAGCACAACATTAGTCCTTATAACTTTTGAATATCAGATTATATAAGGATTTTAACATCCCCCCTTAATCTGATATTCTATACAGGTCAAGCATTCCCAGTTTTTCAACCAGGTATGCATGTTGTGGTGTATCCAACCCTTTGGTAAAGATGTCTGCAATTTGATTTGCAGACTCTACCTTTTGAGTCCTAACCACCCCATTCAAGATCTTTTCCCTCACAAAATGTAGGTCAATTTCAAGGTGTTTAGTTCTCTCATGAAACACTGGGTTGGCAACAATTTTGATTGCTGAGTTACTGTCACAATAAAGATCCACAGGCAAAAGATTGCTACATTTTAAATCTTTTAGAATTTTTAGGATCCAAATGACTTCACTAGTCACTGAGGCTAGAGCTCTATACTCAGCCTCAGCAGATGACTTAGAGAGAGTAATTTGTTTTTTGCTTTTCCAAGATACAAGGTTATCATTCACAAACACACAATACCCAGTAACTGATTTCCTAGTGACAATACACTTAGCCCAATCAGCATCAGAAAAAGCTTTAAGAGTCATACCTGTGTGATTCTTAACATGAATACCCAAACCTGGAGCACCCTTTAAGTATCTAAGAATCTTAAAAGCAGTCTTCAAGTGAGACCTCAAGGGTGAGTGCATAAACTGACTAAGACAATGAACAGCATAGGAAATATCAGGTCTGGTATTGGTCAGATATATCAGCTTGCCCATAAGCTTTTGGTAATCCACAATGTTTTCCAACAAGGGATCATCATCACAAGGTTGATTAGAAATGGTCAGTTTGGAAGGTAAAGGTGTCTTGGAGGGTTTGCAAGCAAGCATACCATATTCAGATAAAACATCAAGAACATACTTTCTTTGATTCAAACATATTCCATCTTTAGTATCAACAACTTCAATTCCCAAAAAATATTGCAGTTTTCCCAAATCTTTTATTTTGAAATTACTTTTCAAAAAAAGTTTGAAGTTGTCAATCTCCTTTTTGTTGTTCCCAGTAATAATAATATCATCAACATAAACAAGCACAGCAATAAAACACTTATGGCAATCCTTAGTATACAAGGAGTAATCAGACTTGCTTTGCAGAAACCCATTCTCAATTAAGACAGAAGTGAGCTTAGCATTCCATTGTCTAGGGGACTGTTTCAGACCATAAATAGACTTTTTAAGCTTACAAACAAGCTTAGGATTACCAGAGTAAAAACCTTGTGGGGGTTTCATGTAAACAGTCTCATCCAATTCACCATACAAGAAAGCATTGTTTATATCTAATTGGTAAATAGGCCAACATTGGTTAACAGCAAGATTGATCAAGCATCTAATGGTAACCATTTTAACAACAGGAGAGAAAGTTTCCTCATAATCAATTCCCTCCTTTTGACCACAACCCATGGCAACCAATCTGGCCTTATACCTCTCAATCTCACCACTGGATTTAAACTTAAGTTTCCAAACCCATTTAGAATTTAAGGCAGTCCTATCAGGAGGCAATTCAACTAAGTCCCAAGTGTCATTTTCAAGCAAAGCAGCAAATTCAACATTCATAGCATCTACCCATTCAGGACTTTGACAAGCCTCAAAAAAACTCCTAGGTTCACTACTCTTATTCAATTGAGTAACAAAGCATAACACATCTCCTTTAAGTTTGGAATAACCAACAAATTTTTCAATCCCATACTTGACCTTGGAATCCACAACAAAATCATTGTAATTTTTTGGAAAAACAGAAGGTCTAGAAGACCTTCTCACACCCTGATTACCCTGAGCATTAGTATTAGAGATACCACCCAAGTCATGTCCATGCAAAGGAAGGCTTGGGTGAAATTCTAAGTTTCCTTCAGATATTTGTGTTTCATCAAGTGTAGCAGCCTCAACACTTGGACTGGCATCAATGGTATCATTGCTAGAAGCAATGTATCCATTGTCACCTAGACCCAAGTCTGGGCTACCAGCACTTGGTGACTTACTGTCACCATTATGAACATTAATAACTCTCTCATCATCATTAGGAAGCTCAGGGTTTTCCAAATCAAAAAAGGTTAAAACTTTGTCATTTTGAGAAACATCAACATCTTGGTCCTTATTCTTTTTATTCAAAACAGTATCCTTAAAAGGAAAAATAGACTCAAAGAACTTAACATCTCTGGAAACAAAGAACTGATGTCTATCAAGACTATAAAGTTTATAACCCTTTTGCAAATTAGAAAAACCCATCATAACACATTTTTCAGATCTGCTGGTAAGTTTATCATGCCTATTCAAAATAGTAGCAAAACAAAGACAACCAAAGGTCCTAATATGAGAGAGATTAGGAGATGTGTTATACATCATCTCATAAGGAGATCTACCATTTAGAACAGAAGAAGGCAATCTGTTGATAAGATAAGTAGCAGTCAGAATGCATTCAGTCCAAAATCTTAAGGGTATTCCCCCCTGAAACATAAGGCATCTGGTCACATTAAGGAGATGCCTGTGTTTCCTTTCAACAACCCCATTTTGTTGTGGAGTATAAGCACAAGAGGTTTGATGTATAATACCTTTGTTATTACAGAATGTCTGAAAAGTATGGTTAACAAACTCAGTCCCATTGTCACTTCTGAAAATTTTAACATCTTTTTGAAATTGGTTTTTTAACAAATTGTAAAAAATCTCAATAGATTTGCCAACTTCATCTTTGGTTTTTAACAAATAAACCCAAACAGCTCTTGTGTAATCATCCACAATGGTCAAGAAAAATCTATGGCCAGTATGACTAGTCACCCTATAAGGACCCCAAACATCCAAATGAACAAGTTCACCAAGAGTTCTAGTTTTGTGTTCACTTAGAGGAAATGGTTCTCTCACTTGTTTAGCCCTTTGACAAATTTCACAAAACTCATGTTGATCAATGCAACTAATTTTTAAAGAATCTTTTAGAACATTTAGGGCTGGGTCAGCAGGGTGACCCAATCTACAATGCCAGTCATGTTTGGACAAAGAACAAGTAATCACATGAGAATCATTAACACATTTGTTACCTTCTACATCTAAATAGTACAAACCACCACACTGTCTACCAGTCCCCAAGATTTTTTTGAGATTGAAATCCTGATTAACAAAGAAACATTTATTTTCATCAAACACCACTAAGATTTTGTTATCCTTAGCTAATTTATGAACAGTCACCAAAGTCACACAATAATCAGGAATAACAAGAACATCAAACAACACAAGTCCATTAGAGAGTTTAAGATTTCCAATTTTGGAGATGATGGCTTCAGTCCCATTGGGATGAGCAACTTTAATATTAAGGTGAGAAATATCAAAAACATTTTCTAATTCAGAATCATTATTGGTCATATGTTGATTAGCCCCAGAATCAACAACCTTCCCATTGTTCCCAATTTTGGACTTGATGTTTGTGTTAGAACAAAAAAACTTCTCAAAATTGTCATTAAAAATCTTACTATTGTTAAAGTAAGTACCTGCCATATTGGCATGAACATTCCCAGAGTCACTAGTGGTCCCTTTGTTATCTTTAAACATAGAAAGTAAGGTAGCAAGTTGCTCATCACTGAATCCAGATGAAGAGGATGTTCCAACAGAATTGTTGGAAACATTTTTTCCCTTGTTACCTTGTCCTCCTTTTTTCTTACCAAAATCAGGAGGATACCCAATAATCTTGAAGCACCTATCAATAGTGTGCCCATTATACCCACAATTTTCACAAATCAACTCAGAATTACTAATACCAAAAGGTCTAGGACCAGAATTGTTAGGAACATTAGGTCTAAATCCAGTGGTGGGAGTGTTAGGTCTGAAACCCCCATTGTTGCCAAAATTAAAGTTGGGTCTAAAGTTACCACCATTATAATTACCTTGGTTATTGGACTGATTTCTTTGAGTATTATTATTTCTAGCAGGCCCATTAGAAAAGAAAGCAGAGGTCTGAGTCCTCTGAGAGGAACTAGCAAGGGTACCAGATGCCAACCTATGAGATTCCTCACTGGAAATTATGGCATAGGCACCTTTCACATCAGGCAAGGTCTCTCTAGAGAGAATAGAACTTCTAATGCTCATATAAGAATCATCCAACCCCATCAAAAATTGCATAAGCTTCAACAACTGATTATGTCTTTTAAATTCACCAGAAGCAGTACACACACAATTAGGTAACTCAATCATAGCATCATACTGTTTCCAATAAGCATTCAATTTATGGTAATAATCAGATAAGTTAGACCCATTTTGTTTGAGAGTGTTAATCTTGTGATGTAGGTTAAAAATGACAGAACCATCCACTTTATGGTAAGTTTCTCTCAATTCATTCCAAACATACTTAGCCTTTTTAGAAAAAATTTGTCCAAGGAATAATTCCTCAGAAATAGAGTTCAGAATCCATCCAAGAACCACAGCATTGACTCTATCCCATTGTTTTCCCAAAACTTCATCAGTTAAAGACCTTTTACAAGAACCATCTATAAAACCAATTTTGTTTTTTCCTTCCAATGCCAACAACATGGCATTGGCCCAAACTTGATAATTTTCAGTACCCTTAAGTTTAACACTCACAACAGTCAACACAGCAGTATCATTGGGGTGTAAATGCAAAGGGTCACTCAAGTCCAACTTGCTAATGAGTGTGACAGGATCTGTCACACTCAAGGTCTCATCATCACCATGAACTGACTCATTCTCATGATCAGTCATGGTGAAGGGTCAAAAAGGGTATAAACAAACTCACAACACTGCAAACAAAGTTCCCAGGCTTCCAAACCACTCAAGGGTGGCAGGTCAAGGGCAAGCAATGAGTGAGGATCCAATATAATGGGTCAGAAAATAAAAAAGACAACCAACCCAAGAGCACAAACAAACAAAAAACAGGTAGCAAGTAAGGAGAGAGCTAAGAGGTGTTACAGTGATAGCAAACCAAGCACAATCGATCTGATATATCTAGAT
The DNA here is from genome assembly GCA_025667525.1 of Glebionis coronaria. Classification (NCBI taxonomy): domain Eukaryota; kingdom Viridiplantae; phylum Streptophyta; class Magnoliopsida; order Asterales; family Asteraceae; genus Glebionis; species Glebionis coronaria. Next base: position 612,507,891 of record CM046876.1, on the reverse strand, counting down.
TCACTTAGTCTAGATGATATCAGAACCTCCAATTGACCAACCCTAATTTTCCTTCAAGGGAAAAAAAGGGAAAATCAATTTCCGCAAGAGAAACCCTCCAATAAGCCACCTATGAGACACAAGGAACAAACAACACAAGATCTAATCACAAACAGTAAACCCTAATTTTTGCAAAAAATTGGGGATTTACCACTTATGAGATAGATAATATAACCAGAGTAACAATAATCGCAACAATAAGTCACCGGAACCAAGGAATCAAAAGATCCCCAAAAAAGTCAAACCCTAATTTTTTTCAAAAAATTAGGGGTTTTGTAAATCGAGAGAGTATAATGCTATTGTAATAGCAGATTGACCAGAAAAAACACTTTATAACTTTGTATGAACAAAAAACCATAAAAACTTTTTGAAAACAAAACTTTTCACAATAACAGAATCAGGTTTGATAACCAGGCTCTGATACCAAGAAGAAAAAATAAGGCTAGATGATTTAACAACACTTTCATTCACTTCAAACAATCAAAGGAACGAGAGAGTTTATAAGAATCAAAATCCACCACAGTATAAACTGGTATGGATCTATTATCTAACCTGATAATAGTTTTACAAATCAAACAAACAAAAAATACTAGATGAAAAACCCAGAGATGAAGTAAGTTATGTGTGTCGCCATTGATGGCTGCACAAGAGAAAACACACACACTTGACTTAACCCTAACTCAATAAGAGTTAGGGTATTATATGAAAAAACAACAAACGGTAAACCCAACAAACTTGGGCCTTCATTCCAAAAGCCCAAATGACCAACGGCTAGCCCATAAGAGAAATTCACACCCATTGTCCAACTTTAGACCCTGAAACAAGAGAAAGCACAACATTAGTCCTTATAACTTTTGAATATCAGATTATATAAGGATTTTAACAATACACCGTGTTACATAAAAAGGCCAGTTGAGAAAAACACTTGGTATCAGACCAAGAAACTTCCTTTAACATGCTCGAAAATGTTTCCTTATCAATCTTTAAATCATCTTCATCATCACTATAATCGACTTCGCAACCATCACCACTTCCATCTTCATCACATCCCTTTTCTTCTTCGTGATGAGCATCGAGCTCATCATTTTTTTTTTCAGCCCACCGGCTTCTAATTTCCAGTAGCCTTTCGATCCAATTAGCCCGTTTCTTCTCATCCTTTATCGTTTTGACATCACTAACCATTTCCTCACTGTCTTCTGTATCTGTCTCAGTCTCCGTGTTTGTGTCGTAACTTGTCTCAGATTCAAATAAAGACTTCTTGTACGCATTTGGGGTAATTAAGTCAGAAAAGCCCGTGGAACGGCTGTTTTTCAACTTAGGTTGATTCATTGAACCCTGAACATGATTAGCATAACACAGGTTGTTGTAGGACTCTCTTCGCATTCTTGCATGATGTCTTAGGTTCTGACCCGTAGATGATCTGTTAAGGATGTTTGGCCTGTGTCCCGCTCTAGGACTTTCGCCTTTTAGGGTAGTTGGCTTACTAGATACTGACGTAGTACTGTATACCATCATTTGCAAGAATAGAACCTTAATCTTCAGATAGCCTGAAACATATATTTCTTGAATAGAACCATAATGTTCATTAGATCGTAGTCTTCTGAGATCAAAGCAATTAAACTATCGAACAATATATGATGTCACGAAAAGGGACAAACAGGTACCTCGGTAGGATCAACAACGTTTTGTTTGTTACAGATTTTGTTTAAGTAACATGTATTTTGAGGCACGATGTCGTACTTACAATAGTAATATAAACACGACACGGTATCTTGTTTAGGAGTTCCTTTATGGAAAGTGACCTTCTTTAATCTTTACAAACTTTGACTGGATGATGTCCATTGCTGGAAAGTTCATGTTTACATGATAACTATCGTCTTAACATATGTTTAGGTATAATGTAAGCAAGCTTATGAAACATAAGCCCAAAACCAAATAAGCCATAAGCCAACTAAATAAGCCGAAACAAACAAATCTTTTATTACTACTTTATATGAACTATTCATTATCTAATTGTAATTGTAACCAGTTTTTTATTTTTATACAGTCTGCAACTATTTCTGAAAACCATCGAAAAACAGAAACATCCAAAAACGCGCTAATGACAACGACGATACGAACAGGAAGAACCTAGTTTAGTAATCCCTTAGAAAATACTCATCCATACATGTTTGAGTTTCTTAATGATTGTTATAGCAGCTTGGAGACTTAAATGCTATGCTGAAGTGTGCAATGGCGTTGAATGCAAGGTATGCTTATGCCTTCCTATCTAATAGCCTTTCATGGCCATCTTAGTTGCGCTGGAAACATCTCTAAGTGCTCTGTTATGTTGTATGCTGGTATTGACTATTATACACATAGTAGGATTATATTCTTCTAGATGCATTCTGGAGAAAAGAAAGTGCAGGTCTTCATATTGCAGCCTTACTGGTTAACTTTGTTGAGCCGTTAATCTTTCTAATTACAAGATCAGTTTATGTGCTTGGATTAATAATTACAGAAAATATAGACTTCTTGTTTTCCATCTACATTCGTAAGATAGCCTTGGCGCCTTGTACTTCAACTTTCTATGAGCTTGTAACAGTGTGGCCTTATGTGCTAGTATCAGTTAAAAAGTGCAGCGACAAACAGAAATTGGACGAAGTTTTCACCTGTCATCCTATAATGATATAGAACGGGTGTTAAGATGGTAACTTTCAACTGAATTTCTCAATCTATGAATGATGTTATGTTGTTTTATTGAATGCATTGTTCGATAAATTATTATCATTTAAGTTTATTACTGCATGTCAAGTGATCCCTAAATAAGCCTGTTATCAAAACTTAGTACTTGAGGCTCAAAATCAGTTTCACTATGCTCAAACACTGGCACTTATTATCTGGCCGAACCAAAGTACCCTGAATGACTGAATAACCAAATGGGTTGATTATTTCGGGTGATTCTTGGGATTGTGCAAAACTCGGTACATAACCGTAGCATTAGACAACTCGGAAGTGTAATTCCTATTCACACTTTGGTCTGGAAGAACCAGGACTTGCATGCAGTCGATTTGGTCCATTTTTTGGGTCTCGTTACAAAATTAGGTTCTGGTTCAAAGTTCACTCACGTCTACTTCTGTATGGGTGCCTATCCCTTCTGTATGGGTGCCTATCCCTTCTGAACCATGACAACATTGTGTGTTTGTGAAATCTGTATTGGTACTTTAACACGACATTTACGTCGCGCAGTATTTGTTTAAGCATGTTTACGGTCATCAAGTCTGTTGTAGTGCAGGTGTGCATGAATAAAGAAGAAATAGCCAAAGAAAGAAGCGTAAATTGAGACTACATACAAGCTTTGACATAAATATTGGTCAAGTATCGGCTGTGTTTGAGATCAATCTAATTCAACATGAAAACTCGAATGTAACTTGACAATTAACACTTCTAAATTTCAGTTAATCAGTTTCCTATTTGAAGCTTGCTGAACACTCTTTAATCTCCATCATCGTAATATAAGATAATCACACGACATGATAACGGATCACCAGCAATGCTCCTATGAAATTAAGGGATTTCCATTATTTTCATTTATTAGTAATAGATAGATACAATGAGAGCGCAATTTACAATAATGTAATTAGTCGAGAACGAATTTGAAGCCAAGACCTCTTATGAACATCACTCCTGTTAAGTTAGCTCTAATTTTCCCTGCTGCTACATAATTGATTTTATTTCACGCCACCTCTGTACTAACCAGCCTCTTTTGATCTTGAACCGTCAACTTTTTCTCTTTAATTCTAGTCTTTTGAGTCCAATAATGTGGAGATTGTGAAGTCAATAATGGCCACAGCACGTTCTTCTGCTCCCTTGGTTTCTTTTTATAGTTTTTTGTGTGTTGTCTTATGATCCCGTTTACTGCTTTTAGGTAGTTGCTCGAGTCGTGGTCTCTAAGGATTGTGCCATCCGACCCATAGGCCGTAGGATGTTGTAACGTTTCTATTGGGTGTGGAGAATTTAGAAAGACATGGAAAGCAGTCTTGGTTGAACCACGCTGAGTATTTTCCATTGCGTAGAGAGCACTTCCAGGAGGTAGTAAAGGATGATGTGGCGACGTTTTTTCATCAGGTTGTAGGATGAACATTTTCCCCAGTGGCGTATATAACAGGCTCTGCATATGCAAGGACACATTATAGTTAGAAGGATTTTAATCTAAGGTTCTTTTTTTTTGCATAAAAATATAAAATACCAAAGATAACGGCAGTATAAGGGAGAGGAGTTTAGACGTACATTTTTGTTTAAGCATGGATGAGAGCGAAAGGTACCACACAAACGCTTAAGTAATTGGGCAACATGGTTGGGGTAATTGCACGAAAATGCTCTGGGGACGATGTCTCTATGCATCATTACACAGTGAATATGGTTCTCATCTAACCCCAACTGATCAAGAACTTTTTGACCATTACAGAACACGAACGGTGAACCATAGGTGACTACTGGTCGAAGAGCCGTTGGCTTTACAACATTCCTGGTCAATAACATCAAGTTAACTAGTAAAGAGAGGCTGCCTCCAAGTGAATGACCTGTAAATTGAAGCTTTGCTCTTTCACCATATCTATTCAAATGTTCGAGTATATGTGGCAGGAATTGCTCGTATATTCCCTTTGCCGCCTCGTAAATTCCCCTATGAACTAGCACTCCTGTATTCTGTAACAAATGTTTGTGACATTTTGTTAAAACCCCATTTGGAATATGGTTATTTTGTTGAATTCTCGTGAAAGTCAGTTAATCAAAGAAACAGCTAACCTCAAACTTAGTCGGTTCAAAGAACAGATTTGCTTGCCATGATGCCACCGAGTCTGAACCCTGAAATATCATTAAATCAAAGTTTAGCAATTTGAAACCCAAAGCAGGTTTTTATCAGAATGCATATTGCTAAATTAGAGATGTATTTGGATACCTGGATAACAAAACACCGCGTGTATATACTTGAATCATCACAAATAAACCATTCACAAGGCGAAGAATGGAGCGACTGAAGATCCCTTGCAGCCTCCTGCTTTTCTTTCTCAGGTGCCCGAACAACTGCTGTCATAGTAGAAGCTGCCATATACGCAGCCATCTCGGAATTGTAAACTCTTGAAGAGCAATCTGCTTTTGCATCACCTTGGTTTATAAGGCCACCAGCTTGTGATTGAACATATGTTGCTGCTGATGCTGCTATCTCGTAAGCAGAGGTGCGCGTTATCCGTTTTTCTGGTTTCTGATTGGTTGTTGAATTATTCACAGGTACAGTCGAATCACGTGCAATGGCTTCAGCTAATGCTTTTTTCTCCAATGACGATGTCACAAATGTCAAATCATAGTATCTTCTCAAGTCGTCCTCCTACAAAATTTCGATATTTTTATTCTCTTTTGCTCTTGTTTAGAAGCAAAAACGAGCAATAAATTGGAACATATAACATACCTCAATCTCTGAGATAACATAAGCCATGTTACATAAAAATGCCAGTTGAGAAAAATGCTTGGTATCAGACCAAGAAACTTCCTTTAACATGTTCGAAAATGTTTCCTGATTAATCTTTAAATCATCTTCATCATCACTATAATCGACTTCACAACCATCCCCATTTCCATCTTCATCACAATCCTTTTCTTCTTCGTTATCAAGATCGAGTTCATCATCTTTTTTTTCCACCCACCGGCTTCTAATTTCCAGTAGCCTTTCGATCCAATTAGCCCGTTTCTTCTCATCCTTTACCATTTCAATATCACTAACCATTTCCTCGCTATCTTCTGTATCCGTCTCAGTCCCCATGTTTGTGTCATAACTTGTCTCAGATTCAAATAAAGACTTCTTGAACGTACTTGGGGTAATCAAGTCAAAAAGACCCGTGGAACGGCTGTTTTTCAACTTAGGTTGATTCAAAGAAGCCTGAAAACGATTAGCATAACATAGATTGTTGTCGGAGTATGCTCTTCGCATCCTTGCATGTTGTCTTAGGTTTTGACCCGAAAATGATCTGTTAAGGATGTTTGGCCTGTGTCCCTTTCTAGGAGTTTCGCCTTTTGGGGTAGTTGGCTGACTAGATACCGACATAGTACTGTATACCATCATTAGCAACGATAGAACCTTAATCTTCAGATAGCCTGAAACATAGTTTTTTTGAATATAAGTAGAGAACTATTTGAACTTTGTTCATTAGATTGTAGTCTTCTGAGATCATAACAATTAAACTATTGAACAATATATAAAGACACGGAAAGGGACAAACTGGGACATCGGTAGCATCTACAAAATTCGGTTGTTACAGATTTTGTTAAGTAACATGTATTTTGAGGCATGATGTCATATTTTATTCTAGTTGATACCAAAGTACTTACAATAGTAATATAAACACGACACAGTATCTTGTTTAGGAACTCCTTTATAGAAAGTGACCTTTTTGCACATATTTCACAAACTTTGACCGGATGACGTCTATTGCTGGAAAGTTCATGTTTACATGATAACTATCGTCTTAACATATGTTTAGGTATAATGTATGTGGGGTGATTAGATAAATAAACTTTAAGGCCACACATAATATATTTGATTTGTGCACCACTTATATATGTATCAATGTACATGGTTTCGTTTATAACAAATACAGCCACAAACATATTGTATGATAAATTTGCATCGTAAATTAGAAGATTTAACAGTATGCTTATTTGGGTGGTTTATAATATGAGAGTAATTTCAGTACATTTCAATATAATTGGTGGTCTCTACAGATATTATCATTTATTTTGTCGATTTTAAATGTAAATGGGTTAAACAAAGAGACGTGTACTAAATGTTTGTTAACAAAGCAATACGAAATACTAATCAAACGGAATATTAGTATATCTTGTCTTGTAATTGTCTCAGGAGTTCAAATCAATGTTAAAAGAAGTTTTAGCGTTATGCCCAAAGCCCTTGTGTCTCTTTGCTTGAAGCATCCGTCTCTTCCAAAATAACAGGATACGTGAAAACAAATTTTGTAATAAAAAACAATCATGCATTCATAACTAACAACTTGTCGGTTTAAGAGGTACAACCCGAGATAAATCCTATAGTTTTTATTTTCTGAAAGCAGATCAGTACAAAATTTCTAACGATGATCTTCATGACAAACTCCCGGACCAAAAAGAGAACTTATACCTTGCTCTAGCTTAGCTACAGCAAGCTGCATGAGATACCTAAACTCGTATAGAATAAATTCTTGGAACTAACAAACTTATCATCAAACTCATGGATCTAACAAAAGGTTATGCATACCTGGATTTAAGATAAGGTGAAAACTCAATAAGTTCAGTTCAAATCGTAACTTTGCCTAACCTAGGAGGCTATAGCGGCTTAGAAGAAAACTGCGGGTCATGGTTTCGTACATAGCCATCGAACCCGACCTTCTGTAAATTGGTGGATGCGATCAAATTAGCATTAAGATAGCTACACTACAACCTATCGGTATAACTAATTAGACTTCAAATAATACAAGTCATGTTACAATAATGTCTTGAATCTTACATTGTTTGGCCAAAGTTATTACTTATCCTACATATGACCTTCCTTTGAAAAATAAGGTAAGCAGAATGCCCAACTTGTTATAAACTTGTTATTTATTTACTTTTCCTGCATATTTATTTACTTGCTATAAGTAATTTATTTATTTATTTGGTTTTGGGATTTAGTTATTGGAACATTCAAAACAAATAATTCCCTTATTATATTATAAGGAATTTAATATTAAGGTATTTCGGATATCTGCATATATAGTCCGTTTGTCACATACCATAATTCTTTTGGTAATGTAGTTAGAACTTAGAACTATTCTATTGGTTTTACTATTGCCTATGAATCAACTGCATCGAGTATTATTCTATAAGCTATAAAAGCAAAATTTTTTATCTGTATTGTATTTCGATATATTAAAAAACAGTCAACCTTTGTTAGCCAAACAGATTAAGTAGATATATCAAACACTATTCTCCAGATTCGATGTTGTAATTGTTTACCCAAGCTAACCTAAATTTCATATACACTGTTTGACATGTTTTTTAAAGTTTTTTTTGGAGTTGTTATCTTTTGTTTTAAAAAATAATCTTTTTCAGAATAATTAGTTTTGTTTGGAAACATAAACTTAAAGCTTTTATTTTAAAGAAATAGCTTTTAAATAAAAAGTTGATTTACGAAACTTTTCAAAAATTATATAAACCTGTTAAAAATGTTTAAGCTGTAAATTATTCATGTGTCCTCCAACCATATTATAATCGATTTTAAGGTATGTCTTCTTAAATCATTTTATATTTTAATTCAAACATTTTTATTAAAAAAAATATAACTTATTGCTTATTTTAACATCTTTGCATTTAAGCTTACAGTTTTACCAAACATAAAAGACAGATTTTCCACAAAAAGTGTTAAAAAGTTGTTTACACGTCATCTTTTCTAATTTTAACCATTTATAAAATAAAAACAAAAATTAAATGTGTAGTGATGTATTATTAAGTCATTTTTATGACATATGTTACATCCTATATCAAGCAATGTATACGTATTTCTGTTTTGTGTTTTTACTCAAAAGTCAAAAGTCTCTTTCTTGTAGGAGTTGGGCTGGATCTATGGGCCTACATTCAACTTTTAATAAATTGATGCAACCAAATTTAGTTCCTCAACAACATAAATAAATACATTGCATAAATGCATGTGGGGTTGATGATGCTTAAAAGCTGGTTGTACTAGTAGTTCATGCACATTAGGTGCTTTCACTAATCAATTCTAAGATAGTACTAGTAATAGTTTAGAGCACAGGTAACGGTGGAGTCGTAGAAGTAGTGCCGTAGCTGAAAAATGGTGTCACGTCAATAAAATAAGATATGACACGAGAAATGTTATCACACTATTTTTCAAAATGAGTGATGATTTTTGGCGTCATAGAGTATTTTTGATGTTATAAAGGTATATATCCTTTAAATTCTAAAAAAAAAAAAAAAATACAAAAACCAACTGCGTGGGCTAGTGCCGACGGCGTGAGATCCTTGGTGCCAACCCAAGGAGTCCTGTGCGTGGAAGTTTTTCGCACCATGGCTTGGCGCCAACCAATCACACGACGACTCCCACTCCTCTTAGTAACATGTATGTTTTTAAGATTTAACTAATACATAATTATAATATTTAAGCAGAGAATAATGAAGATACTAGTTAGACACAATAATTACAAGAATCCAGATGAATAGCTCTGTCAACTACAATACTTAAGTAGGAGTACTATTTCTTGCTATACTAAATTACCAATTCACATTATAAAATTTTCTAAAAAGTTCCACAGCTTTAGATGTATAATCATAACTAGCTTTTCTATGTTCAAGTTACCTAAAAAGCGAGTTTTTTTAACTTATATGTGCATGGCCTAAACGTGGTATCGCTTATCTTTTCCGACCCTTTCTTAGTCATCCGATATACGTAGCACTAGTATGTAAGTAGTGATGTCACTAAAATCTTCTTTTTACAAATTATCTGAGTTTTTAAGAAAAATATAGACCATAACAACATACAAGTCAAACATTTCAGTTTCTAGTTTTAGTTTTGTGGCAACTAATTATGGTAAATCATAAATGACATTAAAATGAGGACATGCAAACAACCACCTGCTATTTTCTACTTACATACGAATAATTCAATTCAAAATACAGAACGATATATTAGCCAGCATTAAAGTAGCATGACATAACAGAAACAAACTTTTTATGAACCATTCAAAACCAATAACTAAAAATATCAATTTCACATTATTTCATAAATTAATACATACCAGAAACCTTGATAAAAAGATTGATTGGCTATCAACAATGGAACAAATCTGCAAAAAAGAACACAAGAAACATTATTAGAGACATATATATCCTATACTATAATCAATGATGTGCTTAGGTTGATATTTGTACGTAAAAAACTGTGTGTTTTCTGTCTGTGATCAAAGAAAAAGAAAGAGAAAAAGAGACTTACAATACGTCCACCGCTGCGAAAGCTCCAATGAAAATTGGACTGTCGCAGCAGATGGAATGAAAAGGAATGTATATATCAATAATGATGAATATACAATAGTCTTTTAATGCAAAAGATGATGATGAATCGGTTGTCTCACAAGTTTTGCAAACAAATGTTTGATAATTCAAACACGCAAACACACACACACACACAAAATGTTTGTTTTTGGTAAATGTTGTTCTTGTATGTTGAGAAAATGAAAGAAGTTTTTTTTTTTTTTTTTTTTGGTTTTGGTTGTGACACAGTCTTTGGATGGTTAGTGAGATCTGGCATGACTTTATATATGGTTACTTTTTATTTATTTGTTTTTTATTTTTAATAAATTATACTTATATGGTTACCTGGTATACCAAGAATCTCCTCACGTGGTTTTTCAACCTTGACACGTAGAGTACTATTTCTATGTTTTCATTTGACGTTTTTGCCCTTTTATTAACTTCGACCAATTTGTTCTATAGATACATTGGAGAATCTCATTAAAGTAGTGAGTGATATACAAAAGTGAGCTCTAGAGTTTATAGAAAACTTTATCAAAAAAGAGTTTGGAGAAAACAAGTGGGAGTAACTGAAAATTACTAATTCCTTTTCAAAATTATTGTCCTCGGACAAAAAATACACTATTTAATAAAAGTGTATTAATTACTGTTTTTATTTTTACGAAAACACAAAAAGAACAGTTTTACTCTTTGATAATTAATTTTTGTTTTTTTTACTTTTATAAATAACAATTTGGACTAAGGGTACGTAACATATTAATCTTAAACAAATTCAACTTTTATTTCTATAAATGAACAATAATTTTGAGACAGACGAAAAAAGAAAAGTAGACAATAATTTTAGAACGGATGTAGTAATGAGCATGGATATCTTTTGATTTTATTTTCTAATTTTAAGATGAGTAGTAAAAAAAGCAAAACGAAATTTTTGGCTATAAGCTACAAATAGAAAAGAAACAAAATTACACATAACATCTTTTGTATAATAAAGAAACTGCACAAAGTGAAGAAAGAAAAAAAAAGGTTAATAATTGCGATTGGAATCTTGTTAAAGTACTAATGTTCGCTAAAAGTGGGTTCTAGAGTTTGGAGAAAGAAAAAGTGAGTAACAAATTACTTTATTCGTCTCAAAATTATTATTACGTTATTATTCTTGAATCGTTATTATTTTTGAACGTTTCAAAATAATTGTTCACTTCTAAAAATAAGTACTTGAAAGTTTAAAAAAAAAAAGTTGTAAATTAGTTGGTTAAGGGCAAAATTGTCATTGTGTCAAAAGTAAGAGAGAAAAAACTGAAAAAAATATCTTTTTATTAAAATACGTGTTTTTTATCGGTAGACAATAATTATAAGACGAAAGGAGTAATGAGCATGAATATTTTCTGGTTTTATTTCTAATTTTTTTCTTAAAAAGGATGAAAAGTAAAAGAAGCAAAAATTATAACAATTTTTTTTACAATCGTAGTGTTTTAACCTTTTTAGCCGATTAGTTTACGAAGTTTAAACTTACTATTATACAAAAATTAAATCAAGTAAGACCCTCCGAGAAGTTAGCGTGATCACTACAATTTTTTCTGCATCTAGCATGAATTTAATTTAAGACCTCACACATTTTAAAATGATAGTCACAAGTTTTTTTGTCACTAAATTCCTCTTAAGTAGTTAAAGAAAAAAAAACTAAAACAAAAAACAAAAAATGGTTGATTACGAGTAGTGTAAATATTATGCATTCCGTTTTAAAGTTTTGTTATTCCTCTCTAGGCCTCAATACCATGAAACTATGGGACGTCGAGGGCAATGGTATTTACTAAATTCTTTTTCCTTTAACTTGTATTTTACTTTAGCGAGCCTTATTGTGCTCGCTTTGTTTCTCTAAATTTATTAGTCTTGCAGAGATCATGGACGAGTTCTTGAACTTGCCTTCGTTCGAACAAGCCCTTGTCACTCACTTCGAGCCGCATGAAGAAGTTGATAGACCTGTGTCTCGTGTTGTTCAACCTTTATCCTTTGGGCAAAACATTCCTCCATTGACGCCGGTACAAAAGAATGTGCCTAAGGTTGTTGAAGCCCGCAAGAGGCAAGAGGCTATGAGCTTGGAAAAACAGGAGAGAAAGCGTGTCAGGGAAGGGCATTCCGGACGTCGGGCGAAAAAGAAAGCAAAACAACAAGTTCACACTGATTCAGAATCCGAGGAGACCCAAACTCATTCTACAACTCCAATCAATCAGATCCATCTGGGAGGACCTAGTGTTGCTAACATAGAAGCCGACAAATACAAAGGACCTATGGTCGTGATGTTAAGTGACCAGTCATCCCCATATGCCGACGAAGACAACACTCATCGTATAGTGGAATCTGGTGGTACCTTTACTTCCTATTATTGTTTGTTTTTCCTTTGTTCTTGAAATGCTTTTATTATATGTTCCTCGTTTTAGATCACTCCCACAACTCAAGTTATGGAGATGATGCCGGACATGTGGCTTCGCAGTTTATCCCGGGATGGAGGCTTATGAAAAACGTCTGAACAGATTCGTACTATTCCGTCAAGGAGTTCATGTCCATCTGGCCAGTAGCATATCCGTTCTCTTTTTATTCTAATTACGAGATCCTGGGCCATACTTATCAATCCTTGACGCAGAACACACTTGCCGCTGCTGAACTGATGAAAACATATGAGAACTTAAGCAGTGATCATATGAACATCACTAATCTTCGTTGGAGCGAACAAGATCACTTTGCCAAGGGATAAGCTATGCTTGAGAAGATGTGTGTCTCTCAACATCAAAATGGAGGCCGAACATGTTGGATGCAGTGTCACGGAGCAAGACTTTCATTTGATTTCTTTGTAATGTTTGTTTTGCTAACATCTTGTTAGCTTTTTTTAAACACTTTCTAGTTTCTAGTTCATGTACGCGTGTATCAAATGAAAAACCAACAATGGCGGATCTCATATTCTCCATCATAATCTAATCATTTAAACCTCCTGTAATCCACATGTGGAATATCCCTGCCGTCTTGGGATTTATCTCCTGATCTCCCAAGGGCGAGTGATCTTACACGTGGTGTGATTTCTTGAGTTCTTTTTTAGGGTTCAGATTCATTCCTTCCGATTTCTTTTTCGTTTTGTCTTGGTAACCCTAATCTTTTAATTCTCATTCATTGGTTAACGAGTGTATTACGTGATTAAATTCTTGATTTACCCTAATTTCGTTGCTGTCAATTTGTGAGAAGATTAGGCTTGCACTTGTTGCTCCCTATCCCCTTCTAAGATCAATTGATTACCGGTTATTAGAGTTCTCATTGAATTGATATCCCTATACAACTTTTAATTGATTCGACAGAAAAAGATTAGGTTGGGACCATTTTTTAATAATAAAAAAACCCTAATTCACTATTTTATTCCGACGGGTGATCGCAGCAGCCATACTTTCTGATTCAACGAAAATAATATTCAGAAGGTCTCTTATTCGATTTACGTTACTAACTTCCCTGATTCGGTGAACTCTCGTGACTTATGAAGGGAATGCAACGTCTTTGGAACGTCGGTGGATGTTTTCATCCCAATCATAGATCTAAGGCATGTAAACGTTTTGCTTTTGTGCGATTCATCAAGGTTTTTAACCTTGATCATTTGATGCAAAACTTTTGTACCCTGTGGATTGGTCGTCATCATTTATATGCAAATAAATTTGGTTTTGACAGACCCTCTAAGGTTCCTGTTAAAAACCCTAATTTTCCTCCACTTAAGGGTATAGCTAAGGTTTCCACTTCTAATTTGAATAATGGTCGTTTTGCATCGTATGCCAAAGTTGTTAATGAGAGATTCTCATGGCCCTTCTCCACCGTCTGCTATTGTCCTCGATGATTCCCACATTGTAACCCGTGATCTGTGCAACTCCTTTATGGCAGAAGTGAAAGAATTTTCTTCCATCAATAATTTACGTGTTCTTCTAGCTAATGAAGGGTTCCCAAATGTGAAAGTTACTTATTTAGGTGGATTATGGGTATTGATTGGAGTTGGAATCCTCCACATCCATGACTAAACTTATGGAGCATGTGGGAGTTGCATCGTGGTTTTCTAATCTTACTGTTGCTCAATCAGACTTTGTGTAAAACCCGCATAAAAATACCGTTAAATTAAAACTTTACTATTTAATTATTTCACAACAAGTAAATACGAATAATAAATACTACATGACAAGATATAACACGGAATTAAAAAATCATAAATTAACGACAAGTAATAACGTATATATTATTTCCAACACGAAAAGTGTTTAACTAATGCACGGCAAGTATTTACGTATACTTAATACGACGTGACAAGTTATGTAACGAAACTAAAAATCACGAATATATATACTACGTACACGAGAACATCGAATTTATGTCACGGAATGATAAACGGGCCCTATTTTAACATTTGACCTTACAAGACAACTTGGCCCAAGGCCCGGCCTACTAATAAACTAAACTAACCAAACACACATGCCTCCTTTCATTTTTACAAGTTTAAAAAAAATAAGAAGACCCTAATTAGGGTATGTAGCCACCGGCCAAAAAAGGAAAGGGTTTGATCCTTGGATCGTGAATTCTAAGAGAGTGTTCGTGTTCTTTATTTTGTAACCTTTCATCATTCGGTAATTACGTCAACCTTAATCTTTATTTCGTTATTTTCTAATCAAGAATCATGTATTGATTAATATATGAAACGTGAATGGACACATGTGATGATTAGATACAAGGAATAAAAATCGTGATTGGTTTGGTTTTGTGGCACGGAAAACCGAGAACCCTTATAAAGGGTGCTCTCGGTGATGGTTTCCGCCTAGCAGTCTTAGCCACAGGGGAGGCAGTGGGTGTTTTGGCTTATCGGTTGCAACCCACAGGGCCGTAGTGGGAACCCTCGGTGGTTGCAGGTGCTTGACAATAGCTATCTTGTCTTGACATTGGCTACCCACAAAGCCACAGTGGGAATACTGGGCAACCGAGAGTTAACTCTCGATGGCTGTTGCTTGGCAGCCGAGACCCATAGGGTCTCGGTGGGTGTTGTTTTGGATGTTTGTTTGACTCTGTTAAACTGAGAGACCACTGGACCCACCAAGAGGGGAGGGGTGTGTGGATTATGTTTTCGACTTATTTGATCTCGGGCTTATTAAAAAGGTTTAACTTATTAAATTATGGGTATAATTAATCGCGGCTTATTGAAGCGGCTAAATTAATTTATGGGTTATTATGAACCGGATTAACTAATCTATAGAATTTGTATGAACTGGTTAATTAAATTATGGACTTGTCATGAACCGGTCTAATTTGGCTTATTGTAAACTTATTGAAATTGTTTGTAATTTTTTTATCACGACCTAATTAAATTACCTATTAATGTTTTGGCTTATACAAAAAGGGATTATTATGATTTAACATAATTAAAAGGGCTTATTAAGTTGAGACTTAATTAATAATAAATTAAGTCCATGACTTATTATTAATTATAATTAATTATAATCCATGACATATTATATTTAATAATTAATTATAAATCCATGACATGTTATTATTTAATAATTAAATTAAACCTATGATATATTATTAGTTAATGATTAAGTATAAACCATGAGATAGTCTTAATTAATAATTATTTATATATACATGACATATGAATATAAGCTTATAAACCCATATTTTTTTGGCTTATTTTCAGTTTATTATGAAAATATAGCTGTAAGGGAGGTGTTTT
Organism: Glebionis coronaria; assembly: GCA_025667525.1. Taxonomy (NCBI): domain Eukaryota; kingdom Viridiplantae; phylum Streptophyta; class Magnoliopsida; order Asterales; family Asteraceae; genus Glebionis; species Glebionis coronaria. Next base: position 612,492,068 of record CM046876.1, on the reverse strand, counting down.
AAGCTAAATTGTGGGTTTATGAGCTTATAAATATCGAGTTATATTTCATATTTTAGGCGTATTATAAAAAATAAGCTAAAATTAAGTGGAAAAAATGAGCCTATGGAAAATAAAGCATGAGAAAGAAGGCCGTAAGCCCGTTAATAAGCTAAAACAAACACCCCCTAAACTGCTTATCTTCTTAAAAAAATGCTTATGTTTGAGTGCTTAACACTCTAAATTGCTTAAAAACTTGTGCTGAAATTCTGATAAGTTTACAGGCTCCTGATATAAAATTCTGATATGTTCTTTATTGCAGGCACTTGCAGGCTTGTTTCTTATATGTTTTATATTCCAGGCACTTGCAGGCATGTTTCTATTTATTAGGAAATTGCATTCATTTTCTATTGATTGAACTAAATCCAAAAAATAAAAGAATAAGAATTTGAAAAACATGTTGAATCAGCTTAACTAATGGGTCACACTGTTATGAGGTTTTTCACTAAGATTGAGCGGAAATTACTTGGTAAATTTATAAGGTGAAAGTTCCTTGATCCTTTAAGTAATACATCCCAAATGGAGCCTTTACTTCCGTTCCCACTAATGCACTTCTTTCCCAGGTTGGTATGTCATTCGGATATGGCTCAAGAATCCACAATGGTGACCAAAGATTCAACTAATAACCGATTGACTTGGAAAAGTCTGAAAGTCTATAAAAGGTGTAGATTATTGGGTTTTGATTAAAAGATTTTCCCAAAGGTGATCATTTCAGCAACTATTAGCAAGTTATTAGCAGGTTTTGACTTAAAGATTTTCCCCGAAGGCGATCATTCTTACTTTAGCAAGTTACTCGCATGTTCCCTTGACCAAAATTTGTCCCTCAAACCTTTTCGGTAATTATTAGCGGGTTATTTACATGTTTTTGTATCAGCTTTCGACCCAGATTTTTTTGGCTTATTTTCAGTTTATTATGAAAATTTAGCTGTAAGGGAGGTGTTTTTAAGCTAAATTGTGGGTTTATGAGCTTTATAAATATCGAGTTATATTTCATATTTTAGGCGTATTATGAAAAATAAGCTGAAATTAAGTGGAAAAAATGAGCCTATGGAAAATAAAGCATGAGAAAGAAGGTCGTAAGCCCGTTAATAAGCTAAAACAAGCACCCCCTAAACTGCTTATCTTCTTAAAAAAATGCTTATGTTTGAGTGCTTAACACTCTAAATTGCTTAAAAACTTGTGCTGAAATTCTAATATGTTTTATATTGCAGGCACTGCAGTAAAATTCTGATATGTTTTATATGGCAAGCACTTGCAAGCATGTTTCTGATATGGTTTATATTCCAGGCACTTGCAGGCATGTTTCTATTTATTAGGAACTTGCATTCATTTTCTATTGATTGAACTAAGTCCAAAAATTAAAAGAATAAGAATTTAAAAAACATGTTGAATTAGCTTAACTAATGGGTCACATTGTTATGAGGTTTTTCACTAAGATTGAGCGGAAATTACTTGGTAAATTTATAAGGTGAAAGTTCCTTGATCCTTTGAGTAATACAGCTCAAATGGAGCCTTTACTTCTGTTCCCACTAACGCACTTCTTTTCCAGGTTGGTTTGTCATTCGGATATGGCTCAAGAATCCATAATGGTGACCAAAGATTCAACTAATAACCAATTGACTTGGAAAAGTCTGAAAGTCTATAAAAGGTGTAGATTATTGGGTTTTGATAAAAAGGTTTTCCCAAAGGTGATCATTTCAACAACTCTTAGCAAGTTATTAGCAGGTTTTGACTTAAAGATTATCCCCGAAGGCGATCATTCTTACTTTAGCAAGTTACTCGCATGTTCCCTTGACCAAAATTTGTCCCTCAGACTTTTTCGGTAATTATTAGCAGGTTATTTACATGTTTTTGTATCAGCTTTCGACCCAGATTTTTTTTGGCTTATTTTCAGTTTATTATGAAAATTTAGCTGTAAGGGAGGTATTTTTAAGCTAAACTGTAACTGAAAATAAGCCAAAAAAAATATAGGTCGAAAGCTGATACAAAAACATGTAAATAACCTACTAATAATTACCGAAAAAGTCTGAGGGACAAATTTTGGTCAAGGGAACATGCGAGTAACTTGCTAAAGTAAGAATGATCGCCTTCGGGGAAAATCTTCAAGTCAAAACCTGTTAATAACTTGCTAATAGTTGCTGAAATGATCACCTTTGGGAAAATCTTTTAATCAAAACCCAATAATCTACACCTTTTATAGACTTTCAGACTTTTCCAAGTCAATCAGTTATTAGTTGAATCTTTGGTCACCATTGTGGATTCTTGAGCCATATCTGAATGACAGACCAACTTGGGAAATAAGTGCATGAGTGGGAATGGAAGTAAAGGCTCCATTTGAGTTGTATTACTCAAAGGATCAAGGAACTTTCACCTTATAAATTTACCAAGTAATTTCCGCTCAGTCTTAGTGAAAAACCTCATAATAATGTGACCCATTAGTTAAGCTGATTCAACATGTTTTTCAAATTCTTATTCTTTTAATTTTTGGACTTAGTTTAATCAATTGAAAATGAATGCAAGTTCCTAACAAATAGAAACATGCCTGCAAGTGCTTGGAATATAAAACATATCAGAAACATGCTTGCAAGTGCCTGCAATATAAAACATATCAGAATTTTATATCAGGTGCCTGTAATATAAAACATATCAAAATTTCAGCACAAGTTTTTAAGCAATTTAGATTGTTAAGCACTCAAACATAAGCATTTTTTAAGAAGATAAGCAGTTTAGGGGTGTTTGTTTTAGCTTATTACCTCATGCTTTATTTTCCATGGGCTCATTTTTTTCCACTTAATTTCAGCTTATTTTTCAAAAGACGCCTAAAATATGAAATATAACCCGATATTTATAAGATCATAAACCCACAATTTAGCTTAAAAACACCTCCCTTACAGCTATATTTTCATAATAAACTGAAAATAAGCCAAAAAAATCTGGGTTTATAAGCTTATATTCATATGTCAAGTATTTATAAATAATTATTAATTAAGACAATCTCATAGTTTATACTTAATCATTAACTAATAATATATCATAGATTTAATTTAACTTTTAAATGATAATATGTCATGGATTTATAATTAATTATTAAATATAATATGTCATTGATTATAATTAATTATAATTAATAATATGTCATGGACGTAATTTGTTATTAATTAAGCCTCAACTTGATAAGACCTTTTAATTAAGTTAAATCATAATAAGCCCTTTTTGTATAAGCCAAAACATTAATAGGTAATTTAATTAGGACGTGATCAAAAATTACAAATAATTTCAATAAGTTTACAATAAGCCAAATTAGACCGGTTCATGACAAGTCCATAATTTAATTAACCGGTTCATACAAATTCTATAGATCAGTTAATCCGATTCATAATAACCCATAAAATAATTTAGCCGCTTTAATAAGCCGCGATTAATTATACCCATAATTTAATAAGTTAAACCTTTTTAATAAGCCCGAGATCAAATAAGTCGAAAACATAATCCAAACACCCCCTCCCCTCTTGGTGGGTCCCGTGGTCTCTCGGTTTAACAGAGTCAAACAAAAACCCAAAACAACACCCACCGAGACCCTATGGGTCTCGGCTGCCAAGCAACATCCATCGAGAGTTAACTCTCGGCTGCCCAGTATTCCTAATGTGGCTTTGTGGGTAGCCACTGTAAAGCCAAGACAGCTAGTGCCAAGCACCAGCACCCACCGAGGGTTCCCACTGCGGGCCTGTGGGTTGCAGCCGATAAGCCAAAACACCCACTACCTCCCTGTGGCTACGGCTGCTAGGCGGAAACCATCACCGAGAGCACCCTTTATAAGGGTTCTCGTTTTTTCGTGCCACAAAACCAAACCAATCACGATTTTTATTCCTTGTATCTAATCATCACATGTGTTCATTCACGTTTCATATATTAATCTTTACATGATTCTTGATTAGAAAATAACGAAATAAAGATTAAGGTTGATGTAATTACCGAATGATGAAAGGTTACGAAATAAATTAAGTCCATGACATATTATTAGTTATAATTAATTATAATCCATGACATATTATATTTAAGAATTAATTATAAATCCATGACATGTTATTATTTAATAATTAAATTAAATCTATGATATATTATTAGTTAATGATTAAGTATAAACCATGAGATAGTCTTAATTAATAATTATTTATAAATACATGACATATAAAAGTTAGTTAGTTATTCAATGGACAATGTAAATTACTTATGTATATTAAATGAGATTATTACTATTTTGGAAACTTACTATTTATGAAAACTTGCTTTTTTGGAAACTTACTATTTATAGAAACCTGTTATTTTTGGAAAGTTACTATTTATAGAAACCTGCTATTTTTGGAAAGTTGCTATGTATGGAAACCTGCTATTTATGAAAAGTTACTAATTATGGAAATACCAAGTATAATAACATAAGAATCATGAAATACAATAATCAAGAACACATGAACTTATAACATTAAAGAAATACACGATAAAGCATGAACAAGAAACTCAAGTCATGAACAAGTAACTAAAAACTAAGAACAAGTAAATTATTAATGAACAAGCAACTCATACACGTCCTTTATTATGTAGCTTACGTGATGTCAGGATAGTACTTTCCGCTGTTCGTCTCTTTCACCGATTACTAGACATAAGGTACCGATATTCCGTCCTTCAGTAAGGACATCTTTTCTATGCATGATTAGGATTCCCCGTTTGCTATGTCATCTGTTTTCCCCAGTTTTCATATCATAAAACTTTGATTGTTTCCCATGCTATCATTTTAATTGCTCGAGCTATATACATGCATGACCATGACTTACATGACCACCTAGTTATGGAGGTACCATAACCATGACATATGAGGAATCTGCGTCATGACTCTCCCGCGACGAGAGTGATTTCTCGAGGCGTCCCTTCACTTTACATGTTGGCCATTATTATTATATTATGTGGGGTGAATGGGTGCATCCTAGTTTACAGGTTTACAGGTTTACACGTACAAGGTGATTGGTTTAGTGTGTGCTCTACACTCCGTCACATTAGAGCTAATCCCTCCACCCATATTACTGTTATTAGAGGTCACCCCTCTAATAGCATGACGATGTCACCCCTCTATGTATTCATGCACAAGTTAATTATATGTTATGACTTATATTAGCTCGTGGGCATTTAATTATGTTGCATGTAAAACTTATGACATTTCAGTCATCTTTCATATCCATAGATTATTCCTAGGTTTTCCTTAGAACATAGATATTCATTTCCGCTGCTTTCATTGTTTATTACTCATTTTCAATTATTCTTATCATGTCATTATATCTGTTCACTGAGCGTATTGCTCAGTCGTATCTTCTTTTTCATGTCTCATACGACAGGTACTAAAGGACGATATTGGGCATCGCGAGTATGTGCTTACGATGAGAGCTACCTTAGTTTTCTTCCCTTATGCATTTTAATACTTATGATTTTGTTGGACATATGTTTTGTCCTTTAGCCTTCTTTTATTCTTATTTATGTTGAGTTTATGTGGAGAGCCGATGTTTGATTCCGGCTTTCCTATTGGTCTTTTATGTCTTTATGACGTTATGCCTTTATGATGCTTTGATGACACGCCATGATTATGACATAACGGCCTCCTTGTCAAAGTGGGTCGTTACAATTATGGTATCATAGCCTAAGGCTTCGACCTGTAGGCTCTAACACTTGACTTATGACTAGTGGGTAGCCACCAGGATCTTCCTAAACCGACATTTGTTAATCTTCCATGTATTGATATTTTCATAACCTTGTTGGATTCTTAATCATGATGTTTTCTTTTGAATTTTTACTAGAATGGATTGAACCATAGTCATCCATACTTAGTCGCATGTCGTTATTTTATTCGTGATGTTTCCTCGTGAATTTTGACTAGTATGGATTGAACCATAGTTGTCTGTACTTAGTCACATGTTATAAGTCCTTATTCATGATGTTTTCTCTAGAATTTTTACTAGTATGAATTGAACCATAGTCATCCATACTTAGTAGCATGTTGTTTATTCCTATCCATGATGTTTTTTTTGAATTTTGACTAGTATGGATTGAACCATAGTCGCCCATACTTAGTCACATGGTCCTTCTTTTCACATTTTAGACTAGTATGGGTTGAACCATAGTCGTCCATACTTAGTCACATGTTTATGTCTTATGAAAATTTTGACTAGTGCGGGTTGAACCATAGTCGTCCAAACTAGTCAATGTTAAATCTTTGTTGATTATGCTTTCATGTTTCTTTATGTCGATTATGATTTCATGTTGATTATGTTTTCATGTTGTTTATGTTTTCATGTTTTCTTGTGTTGATTTTACGTTCATGCTTCTTCATGTTGATTATGCTTTCATGCTAGTCATTGATGAATTTCATTTAATCATGCTCTCATGATAGTCATTGTTGGATTCCATTAATCATGCTTTCATGTTGGTCATAGGTGGATTTCATTTAATCATGCTTTCATACTAGTAATTGTTCGATTTTGTTTAATTATGCTTTCGTGCTTCTTTATGCAAGTGGAGTCATGTCTATGCTAGATTAGCTAGGCTATCATGTTGTTCCATTCAGTGTAGTCTTTTAACCGGTTAATCATTTACCTTCCCTTGATCATGTCAGATGGTTGACACTCGTACCGATCATCTCATGTGTATTCCATGTGTACTTCATGTACCGCATTCCATGTGTACTCCATTCACCGTATTCCATGTGTAATCTCTAGTCGATCCTCGATCATCTCAGGCGTATTCCACTTACCAATGTTGCTCAATTTGATGATGCTGCTCGCGGCTTAGAGATTCTACAAAACAAAGATGAGTACGATGGACCGGAGTGACAGGCGAGAAATATACTTCATCCACCAGACGTTTTCATCCCATCCTATGTCCTTACCTTCTCAGTTATATGTCACGCGTCACTCATTTGTCTTTTCAGGCATAAGAGTGGGAACCGGTACCAGCCGGCCACTCAGCAAAATAGTTACATGAATCACGGTCAGAATAATGACTGTCATCGAGCTGAAAGGCAAGGTGATAGTGACAACTACCGTGACAACAACTACTCTGACAATAACAACAGAACTCCGGTAACGGACGTGACCAGAAATACACGGGTCAGCAGTCCAACCGACCTGTAAATTTTGGTATCATAACCTAAAATTCTCAGTTTTATCGTTTTCACATCTCAAGACACATGTCAAGACAACACGTCAAGACACATGTCTCACGTATATTTCTCAAGACACATGTCAAGACATCAGTCAAGACACATGTCTCACGTATATTTTCTGAAGACACATGTCAAGACACTAGTCAAGACACATGTCACACGTGTATTTTCTCAAGATACGAGTCACGACACATGACTCACGTATATCTCTTGAACCAGACCCTCAGTAATTCAGGGTACCCTCCAAGGCCTATACCCATCCTGTTGTACCACGTATGGATCGGGCCACTAAAATTTCAGATACCATCACTGGCATATTGTTTATGTTTGGACACATGATTTTCGCTCTGTGTGATACGGCGAAACACATTCAGTGAACCTACCACGTTTACTTCATATATTCATATGGAACCTTCATTATTGATCATGTATTACATATATCCACACCCATGAAAGACTTTATTCTTATTATCCATGTATATAAAGGCTTTCCTTTCAGTTTGACGACAAGATCCGTTTTGCTAACGCACTTCCCTTGGACATGTGCGAGTTTGATGTGATTCCGGGTATGGAATGGTTAGCAGCACATCACGCTATGATTGATTGCCATTCATATCAGGTCATATTCGGCGATATTCAGGCTCATGAATACATTCATCATGGTTTCCTCGTGCAAATCATTTCTGGTTTACAAGCACGTGCTTTATTATCCCATGGCTGCGAAGGTTTTCTAGCTACCATTCATGACACGACTTCTGAAGTCCCTTCTATTCATGACCAGCCGATCGCTTTAGAGTTTCCACATGTGTTTCCAGAAGAGCTTCCAGGTATCCCTCCTATTCGCGAGGTGGAGTTTGGTATTGAGCTTGTTTCGGGAGCTGAACTTGTCTCCAAAGCTCTTTATCGCATGGCTCCCATTGAGTTAAAGGAGTTGAAGGATCAGATACAAGAGTTGTTGGAACGAGGTTTTATTCGCCCGAGTGTAGCATCATGGGTGCACCGGTTCTGTTTATCAAGAAGAAGGACGGTAGCATAAGATTATGTATCGACTACCGTGAATTTAACAAGATCACCATTTGTAATCGTTATCCCCTTCCACGTATTAATGACTTGTTTGATCAACTACAGGGTGTTAAGCACTTTTCCAAGATTGATCTACGATCAGGCTACCATCAGTTGTGAGTGAAAGAGCAGGACATTTCCAAGACTGCTTTTCGCACACGTTATGGTCATTATGAATTCGTGGTTATGGCGTTTGATCTCACAAATTATCCAACTGTATTTATGGACTTGATGAATCAAGTTTTCCATGAATTCCTAGACAAGTTCGTTATTGTATTCATTGATGTCATCCTGATCTTCTCAAATTCTATATAGGAACACGAGGATCATCTTCACATGATACTACATATTCTTTGACAGGAGAAATTGTATGCTAAGTTTTCCAAATGTGAATTCTGGTTAAATAAAGTGGCATTCTGGGCCACATTGCTTCAGCAGAAGTGATTACCATAAATCCGGCGAAGGTGGAGGCTATCACCAAAGGGCCAAGACCGACGGCTGTGACAAAAGTATGTGGTTTTCTGGATTAGTTGGTTACTACCGCAGAATTGTTGAAAGTTTCTCGCGGTTAGCTTTACCATGACTAAGCTTACGCGTAAGGGGGAGAGTCCTACACTAGATTATGTGTTCAAAAGGATCCTACACTAAGAGAGGTCTTATTGACCAAGACCCATAGTTCTCTATTTTCTGTTCATCCGAGTTCCACAAAAATGGATTAGGATCTCAAACCACATTTTTGGTGGAGCGGTATGGAACAAAATGTAGTTACTTTCTTAGCTAAATGTCTAATCTTCTAGCAGGTTAAGATAGAACACCAGCATGCTAGTGGTTTATTACAACCATTAGAAATTCATGAATGGAAGTGGGACAAGATCTCCATGGATTTTGTTACCGGACTACCACAGACTCAGAGGAAGCACGATGTAATCTGGGTCGTTGTCGACTGTTTGACATAGTCTGCACGTTTTCTTCCATCCACAAAGATTACGTAGTTAGCAGGTTGGCAGAATTTGTCAGCAGGCGATCGTACGATTTCACGATACTCCATCAGCGATCCGTTCAGATAGAGATTTACGTCCACATTCACATTCACGTGCACGTATCACGTGCACGTTCACGTTCATGACATTGTTCACGTTCATGTTCGTGTTCCATCTCACGATTCACGTTTCACGTCTCGTTCTGTAAAGGGTTGTAGAACTTTCCATCCTCAGACAAACGTTTCACGTCACATTTCACGTCTCGTCTCGTATCGTTTGACGTTAACTCCTCAGTTATCACACGTTCATGATATGTTCACATATCACGTTCATCATATGTTCATGTATCACGTTCACAATTGTACACGTATCACGTTCACAATTGTTCACGTACTACGTTCATATTATGTCCCTCGTTTCATTACTCAGAGGTTACGAGTATCACCCTTTTTACGTTATCCCGTATCCATGTTCACACGTTCAAAACGTTATCACGTATCCACTCGATCAGATTCGTGAGGATTTATCGTATGTTGATGAACCAGAATCTATTCTAAATCGTCAAGATAGGGTCACGAGGAACAAGACTATTCCTCTCATCAAGATCGTTACGAGGAACCATCCCGAGCGGGAAGCCACTTGGGAAACAGATGAGTCAATCTGGACTTCTTATCCTCATTCCTTTCATGATCCGAGTATATTCTTTTCAGCCACATCATGTTTCTAATTCGAGGACGAATTATCCTTTTTAGATGGGAAGAGTTGTAAAACCCGCATAAAAATACCGTTAAATTAAACTTTGCTATTTAATTATTTCACGACAAGTAAATACGAATAATAAATACTACATGACAAGATATGACACAGAATTAAAAAAATCATAAATTAATGACAAGTAATAACATATATTTTATTTACAACACGAAAAGTGTTATGCACAACAAGTATTTACGTATATTTAATACGACGTGACAAGTTATGTAACGAAACTAAAAACCACGAATATATATACTACGCACACGAGAACATCGAATTTGTGTCATGGAATGATAAACGGGCCCCATTTTATTATTTGACCTTACAAGACCACTAGGCCCAAAGCCCGGCCTATTAATAAAATAAACTAACCAAACACACATGCCTCCTTTTATTTTTACAAGTTTAACAAAAATAAGAAAACCCTAATTAGGGTATGTAGACACCGACCAAAATAATAATAAAGGAAAGGGTTTGACCCTTGGATCGTGAATTCTAAGAGAGTGTTCGTGTTCTTTATTTCGTAACCTTTCATCATTCGGTAATTACATCAACCTTAATCTTTATTTCTTTATTTTTTAATCAAGAATCATGTAAAGATAATATATGACACGTGAATGAACACATGTGATAATCATATACAAGGAATAAAAATCGTGATTGGTTTGGTTTTATGGCAAGAAAACCGAGAACCCTTATAAAGGGTGCTCTTAGTGGTGGTTTCTGCCTAGCAGCCGCAGCCACAGGGAGGCAGTGGGTGTTTTGGCTTATCGGTTGCAACCCACAAGGCCGCAGTGGGAACCCTCGGTGGGTGCTGGTGCTTGGAAGTAGTTGTCTTGGCTTGACAGTGGCTAACCATAAAGCCACGGTGGGAATACTGGGCAACCGAGAGTTAACTCTCGGTGGTTGTTGCTTGGGTGTTTGTTATTATGGGTTTCGGTGGGTGTTGTTCTGGGTGTTTGACTCGGTTAAACCGAGAGACCACGCGACTCACCAAGGGGGGGGTGTTTGGATTATGTTTTCAGCTTATTTTATCTCAGGCTTATTACAAAGTTTAAATTGTTAAATTATGGGTATAATTAATCACGACTTAGTGAACCGGCTAAATTAATTTATGGGTTATTATGAACAAGTTTAACTAATCTATGGAATTTTTATGAACCGGTTAATAATATTATGGACTTGTCATGAACCGGTCTAATTTGGCTTATTGTAAACTTATTTAAATTGTTTGTAATTTTTTATCACGGCCTAATTAAATTACCTATTAATGTTTTGGCTTATACAAAAAGGGCTTACTATGACTTAACTTAATTAAAAGGGCTTATCAAGTTGAGGCTTAGTTAATAATAAATTAAGTCCATGACATATTATTAATTATAATTAATTATAATCCATGATATATTATATTTAATAATTACATACAAATCTATGACATGTTATTATTTAATAATTAAATTAAATCCATGATATATTATTAGTTAATGATTAGGTATAAACCATGACATAGTATTAATTAATAATTATTTATAAATACATGACATATGAAAGTTAGTTATTTAAATGGACTTTATTAATATTGTAGAAAGTTATTAATTATGGAAATTTGCTATTTATAGAAAGTTACTGATTATGAAAATACCAAGTATAATAACACAAGACTCATGAAATACAATAATCAAGAACACATGAGCGTATAACATTAAAGAAATACACGATAAAGCATGAATAAGAACTCAAGTCATGAACAAGTAACTAAAAACTAAGAACAAGTAAATTATTAATGAACAAGCAACTCACACACGTCCTTTATTATGTAGCTTACGTGAAGTTAGAGTAGTACTTTCCGTTGTTCGTCTCTTTCACCGATTACTGGACATAAGGTACGGATATTCCGTCCTTCAGTAAGGACGTCTTTTCTATGCATGATTAGGATTTCCCGTTTGCTATGCCATCTGTTTTCCCCAGTTTTCATATCATAAAACTTTCATTGTTTTCCATGCTATCATTTTAATTGCCCGAGCTATATACATGCATGACCATGACTTACATGACCACCTAGTTATGGAGGTACCATAACCATGACATATGAGGCACCTGTGTCATGACTCTCCCGCGACGAAAGTGATTTCTCGCGGCGTCCCTTTGTTGTAAATATAGTTCAATTGTGGGCTAGTTCATACTAGTGAATAGGGAAGGAGGTACGGAGTGTACACCCACAAGTCCCTGAACACCCAGACTCAATTGTGGTTAAAGTTTGTTCAGCATCGCTGAGTTTGTTCAGCGTCGCTGATGATCTTTAGAGAGTGTAACTCTGGACTGAAGGTATTCATCAGGGAGTAACTTCACTGAAGACTTGTCTTCAGTGTTCACTCATCAGCAGACAGCAAGTCTTCTTCAGTATTGAAGGCTTCAGCGGGAACACCCTTCAGGGGTAGCTGATGCTTCAGTGGGACTGAAGAATAGACAAACGCTGGAGTTGAACTTGTACACTTGTAACAGTCTTTGACCCATTCAAGTAGAGTTAATGACCACGTTTAATTGGTCGTGTAACCACTTTCCTGGTATTATGGATCACATTAAGAGGAGATTAATTAGCCGTTAATTCCTCTTAATTCCATTGACTAGGGTTTGAGTGCTAAACCTATAAATAGGTGATCATTACTTGCATGAAAAGATATACAGAAACAAGAAACACATAACAACAAAAGGGTTAGTGATTTGTGCCTAAATCTCTAACAACATTTGGTCTTATCCCAAGTAGGTATTCGTGATACCCAGGCAGTAGGGTCGAATAATTTTCTTTGGAAAGTGATTACACGATTCCAAGTGATATTTGGTAACCATTGATTTGGTACGTAGCTAGAATTGATTATCTTTACCATGGTTGGGACGAGTTTAACTCCAACAATCAAAGTAAATTATTTTGTGATAATCAATGGCGGCTGCAATGAAGCATATGGTGGCTAACTTCTCCAAACTGGACAAGTTTGAATGGGTGGATTTCAGGAGATGGCAAAAGAAGATGCACTTTCTTCTTTCAACCATGAGTGTGGTGTATGTGCTGACAACTCCTATTCCTGATGGTGGTGATGATGCTACTTTGGAGGAACTGAGGAAAAGGAGCAAATGGGAGAATGATGACTATGTGTGTCGTGGTACTATTCTCAATGGTATGTCTGATTCCTTATTTGATATTTACCAAAATTATGAATCTGGTAAAGAACTATGGGATTCCTTGGAAGCCAAATATATGGCTGAGGATGCATCAAGCAAGAAGTTCCTTGTGAGTGATTTCACAAATTACAAAATGACTGATTCAAGACTAGTCATGGAACAATACAATGAACTTCTTGGAATACTTGGTAGATTTACACAACATAAAATAAACATGGATGAGACCATTCAGGTCTCTTGTGTCATTGACAAATTACCTCCTTCTTGGAAAGATTTCAAGCATACTAATACAAGGTTTTTAGGCTCGTATGAAAGTTCGTTAAACCGTTTCTTTTCGAATTGATTACCGATTAAAAGTACGACTCAGTTGTTCTTGGTGGAAAGTAAAAGGGGTTTGGTTTTCTATGCTACTAAAAAGGTAAACGCGTGAAGTAAATAAAGATAAGCTAAAAGCAATTACTGAAAAATAAAACTTTGAATTAAAATTAAACAGTAAAAGACCTTATCTTGAATAAAATGCTTGATCCGGAATAAATGAAACAGAAACCTTCATTCGGAATAATCAAAACAAACAGGCTCATTCGGAATAATTGAACTCATGCGGAATAAAACTGCTCACTCGGAATATTAGGCTGATCCGGAATAATGTGCTTCATCCGGAATAAAGTTGCTCATTCGGAATGCTTAACTGGTTCGGAATATTGGTTCACTCGGAATAAGTTGCTTGATCCGGAATATCACTCGTTCGGAATAATAAAACTGATTCGGAATATTTTGAAAATCCTTTATTCGGAAAAGTGACTCATTCGGAATATAATGTTCATTCGGAATAAAACCTTGATCCGGAATAATTAAACTAAACTGCTGATTCGGAATAAATGATTCACCCGGAATATTAATTATTCCGAATGAACACACTGATTCGGAATAACTAAATGATAATTGCTGGTTCGGAATACTTAGCTTATCCGGAATAATTAATCCAAAACCTTCATCCGGAATAACTTTAAACTAAGCCTTCATTCGGAAAGAATGCTTCATTCGGAATAATCTGGGTAACAGGAAACGCGAAGAACAGGGGAAAAAACACAACACGAATTTCAACCAAAATCCACCAAGTTTTTAACCAAAACTTAAACCAATTTAATCACGAATCATCTACTAATGATAAACATCAAATCAAATCAACAAAAACATAAAATCCACTTACTTTTGAAGATTAAAATCAATCAAATAAAACTTTAAAACTTTAAATCAACAAGAGAAAGATGAACAAGATTAAATGAAAGATTGTATTAAAAGATTAAGGTTAAACAATCAAAAGGAAGGATTAAAACTTACAAGATTTGTGTAAACAAAGATGAAAAATCACCAACACCTTAATGGTGTTGGTTACCTACGAAACAAGAAAAGAAAATAAACTGGGAATGAAAAAAACTCGTCTAATGTGTGGGAAGGGATTCCTATTTATAGGCCTTGAAGTTGGTTGGTGAGTGGGCTTTCTCCCTTTCTTCTTGTCTTCTCGTCTTTTCAGAAAAGTTGACGTTTTCGATTCTGATTCAGGATTTGTCGATGAATAAATTCAACTCGTCCTTTAATTTCTTCGTTTAATAGACTTGAGTTCTTCGACATATGTAAATCTTCCATCTTTGGTCCTTTTCTTTGATAAATCTTCAAATAGGCCCATTGACTTCAAATCTTTTGCATCTCTTGGACAATAGACTTCGTTTTGAGTCGTTTTCTTTGATAGAACCCGTGCAATCCCATGTTTTCTTCAATATTTATCCGGTTGGCTCTGAAAACACAACAAACATACAAACCACGCATAATTCCAAACAAATGACATTAAATACGCGTTTAGGTCTTGTTTTAGCAAGAAATAAGTGGTAAAAGGATGGGTGTTTTCACACCTATCAAATTCCCTACACTTGACCATTGCAATGCCCTCATGCAATGCATTAATTTTAAAGCACGGTTTACATTTCTCATCATAAATAACCCACCTTGGCCTTTATTAAATTCTAAACACTAAGGAAACCAAAAGAACAAAACAAGTAAAGTATTTAAAGACTTACATTGGGGTTTTAGGTTGTCATGAATGTTCATCATTCTCAAGTTTCACGTTCCCCATACCAAGCTTAAAAACGAGATCATTGTTATTATAAGTTAGCAAACTAACACGAACTCATGTGGCCTAATTATTCACTTAGACTCCCTTATTCCTAGGTGTATCTCTTATATTTTATTTTTGTCTTGAATGATCACGAGGATGCATTGTTTGACTTATTTCGATAGTTATTTAGGCTGAAAATAAAGTGGGACGATTTAATCAATAGTTAGCTAAAGGACAAAATCTTTTAAAACTGCTTCTCGGGACCTCATAAAGTTCATATCTTGGCATAATTTGCTTCACGATTTGAGACCTTTCTTGGACCGATATTTGGCAGCGACTTCATACTTCAAATCTTTGAGAGACGTTCTTGAAATTATGGTCTTCTCTTCATAATAGGAATTTCTTCACTTGAAGTTTTGAGAGATTCTTCATATTTGGACCACGACTTCTTCATTTTTCTCCAATCTTTATTTTGGACTTTGATATACAACGATCCGCCTCCTTTTAGGACTTGGATCTATTTATCCTCATACCTAGCTAGGGTCTTTTCGGATAGACTTCTCCATGAACTTTTGGGGAGTTCTTGCTTTTCGTCGTGTGTCTCGATCTTTCATATTGATCTTTGATAAATGATTCTTCACATCACTTTTGGATCTTTAGCAACAAAATGTAGCCCTCATGCCTTGTTAGGACCTTTTTGGACTCGCCAATCTTTGCATCCCGCTTCAATAAGTTATGCCTTGGCTATGAACTCTAATCATTACTAATGAATGGATTTTGCAAGGTTCAATTGTTCGTTTCTCGGTATCTTAACGAATTGATTTTCGGTTCAAAGTACGACTCTATTGTTTTTGGTGAAACACATATTTTTGGTTGTTTTTAAAATAAATGTGCAAAGACGTAAAAGTAAATTGACGTTAAAGTAAAATCTAAGTCTAATTTAAAATAAAGGGCAAGTATTTAAAAGCGTGACGGAAATTAAAAGGCACTAAAAGTAAATAACGCAAACTTAAAACTATCTAAGGCAAACTTTAAACGCAACTAAAACTTAAAACTAAGGCAAGGCTAAAATAAATCTAAAGCAAGGAATCTTAAAGTGCGACTAAGTAAAAAGGCGGGAAAAATAAAGCTTGAAAATTAAAAACAGAAACTTAAGAAACTGAAATTAAAAGAACCTGAAAAATAGCTCATCCGCAATAATACCCTCATTCGGAATAAACACTCATCCGGAATGTCACCTTCGTTCGGAATGTTCTTCTTCACTCGGAATATTTACCAAATACATTGACCTGGAATAAATCCTTTATCCGGAATAAATTCTTGATTCGGAATGTTGGTCTTGATTCGGAACGTTGCTGTTGATCCGGAGTAATTCTTGATCCGGAATATTATTCCGAATTAAACCCTTGATCCGGAATGTCTTAATATTCCGAATAAACTCCTTGATCCGGAATAATAAATTATTCCGGATGAACTTGCTTGATCCGGAATATTATTTGATTCGGAATGAGAGGTTGATCCGGAATAACACCTTGATCCGGAATATCCTGCTGATCCGGAATAAATGGTTGATCCAGAACTTTTGATTCATCCGGAATATTATTCCGAATAAAGCACCTTGATTCGGAATGTTTTAATATTCCGAATAAAGCACCTTGATGTTGAATAAAAAATATTCCGAATAAACTCAATTGATCCGGAATATCCAATATTCCGGATGAACACCCTTTGAAATCCTTCACTCGGAATAACGTGTTGATCCGGAATGTTTCCTGGGAAAAGTTCAGTAACAGCAAACCGAAGAACAAGGAAACACAAAAAGATACGGATCTAGATAAAATTAAGCTAAATCAACCACAAGATTAAATCAAACTAATCAATAAACATCTATTAATCATAAACAATCAATCCAAAACAATCAAACTAACAAATCTAACCACAATAATCAAAACCCACTTAAATAAATCAATAAAAATCAAGAACATGAACATAAACAATAAAACATGAAGATTAAGATCAAATAAAGAAAGGTAGATAAGAGATTAACAAGAAAAAGTAAAGATTGACAAGAATTAAAAGAAAACTTACTTGAAATTAAATGTACTTAAGGTGCGAGACAAGGTATTTAAATTTGACAATAAGGTAAATGGCATGAATTTAAATGTGAAAGGTAAATAAAATGGAAGAAATAGTGTGTCAAATTATCCAACAAAATGAAATGATTAATCCTAATGACTATTTATAGGGGAGGATTAAGGAGTGCTTAGGAAGCTTCCTCCCCTCATTCATTTTCTCTTAATTGCACCATCAAGTCCTTCCCTTCTTAATCTTTTGTTAATCTTGGACTTTAATGACTTTTGGCTCGGGATTTCTTTGAACTTGTCTTTTAATTATTCAATAAATAAGACTTGAGTTCTTCGGCTTTTAGTAAACTTCCGTCTTTTGACTTTTTCTTCGATAAATCTTCAGAATTGGTCTTGGACTTCCGTTCTTTTTGCACTCTTGACTTCATGACTTCATATTTCATCTTTTTCTTCGATAAAAGCCCGTGAATGCCCGTCTTTTCTCCACTTTTCACCTTTTCGTCCTAAATCACAACAAAAACACAAACCACGCATAATTCCGTCATAAAAGACATAAAATACACGTTTTGGCTCAGTTATTATTGTAATTAATTGGTAAAAAGGATGGGTGTTTACACACCTATCAAATTCCCTACACTTGACCATTGCAATGTCCTCATGCAATGCATTAGTTACAAAGCACGATTACACTTTTCATCATAATCAATCCACGTTGGCCTTTATTAAAGAGATAGAAAATTATAAACATTCAAAGTAAAGAAATCAAAAAACATACCTTCGGGTTTTGGAAATGTTGTGAATGATCATCATCCTCAAGTTTTTACTTTCTCCAAACCAAGCTTAAAAACGAGATCATTGTTATTATAAGTTAGCAAACTAACACGAACTCATGTGGGCCAATTACTCACTTAGACTCCCTTATTCCTAGGTGTATCTCTTATATTTTATTGTTGTCTTGAATGATCACGAGGATTCATTGTTTGACTTATTTCGATAGTTATTTAGGCCGAAAATAAAGTGAAGGATTTAATCAATAGTTAGCTAAAGGACAAAATCTTTTAAAATTGCTTCTCGGGACCTCAT
Source organism: Glebionis coronaria (assembly GCA_025667525.1). NCBI lineage: Eukaryota > Viridiplantae > Streptophyta > Magnoliopsida > Asterales > Asteraceae > Glebionis > Glebionis coronaria. The sequence goes on along the minus strand of CM046876.1, from coordinate 612,473,573 downwards.
AAAGTTCATATCTTGGCATAACTCGCTTCGCGCTTTGAGACCTTTCTCGGACCGATATTTGGCAGCGACTTCATACTTCAAACCTTGAGAGACGTTCATGAAATAATGGCCTTCTCTTCATAATAGGAATTTTTCACTTGAAGTTTTGAGAGATTCTTCATACTTAGACCACGACTTCTTCATTTTTCTCCAATCATTATTTTGGACTTTGATTTACAACGATCCGCCTCCTTTTTGGACTTGGCTTTATTTATCCTCATACCTTGTTAGGGCCTTTTCGGATAGACTTCTCCATGACTTTTGGGGAGTTTTTGCTTTTCGCCGTGTGTCTCGATCCTTCATATTGATTTTCGATAAATGATTCTTTACATCACTTTGGATCTTTAGCAACAAAATATAGCCCTCATGTCTTGTTAGGACCTTTTTGGACTCGCCAATCTTCACATCCCGCTTCAATAAGTTATGCCTTGGCTATGAACTCTAATCCATACCGAGCAACTTTTAAACGATCTTGGGCTAGAAGCTAAGTAACTTTTCAAATCGTACAACCTTATTTATTGCAGATAAATTTATTAGCAGGCGATGGGAGAATAGGCTTATAATCAACTCACATAAATTCATGAAAGAATACCAAACTTATAATCGACTCTATCATCTCTCGTTCTCCACAGTTTAAAATCTCAAGGAATGAGACTCGTGGATGCTTAGCCTATTAAATCAAAGTTTTGGGTTTTCGAGTCGACTATAGGATCTTGCAAATTCTTAGACTTTTTTAAGTTTAGAAATCGCATTTTAAAGTTCCCTTGATAAACGACTTTCTAGGATCAATTATAGGAACTTGCGAAAAGTTCTTGTTCTTAACCCGTGAGAGTTTAGACTTTCGCGTTTTATAGCTCCCTATATAAAAGCCTAGCAAAACTTGACTTAAACACGTTAAGGATACTAGCTAGAGTAAACTAAGATAAGTAAACTCGGGTTGAGTCAAAAGATTCACAACGTTTAAAAATTAAAACCACTTTATTAAAAATTTATTCTAACAAGGAAAGAAAATAACTATACAAAGGGAAAAACTAATAGGCCAAAATAGATAAAAAAAAATTTGAAAATGTCGAAAAATTGATTTTCCGGTTAAAATGAGGACAAATACAAGGAAAAGGCCACTTAACTTCGATAGAAGTCCCCCCTACACTTAATATAAACATTGTCCTCAATGTTTAGGCATGTGGGAGTAAACTCCCTACACTTAGGACATTGTGCACTTTGTTTAAATCTTGCTAAGGAAGAGACAACTAAAGAGATTCCTATTTTAATATTGAGAAAATATAAAATAGTGAATCGAAAAGAGTTTAGGATAGAACCGGGAGAATGGGAACACGAAATCACGGGTCGTCAAGAATCATCAAGAGTGGGTCATTGAGCGCTTGAATCCCTGATGAGTAGAAGAGAGGAAATAGAAAACCAACGGGTCTCCCCTACACTTAGGATAAAGAAAGCTAAAAGATAGATGCATGGGTTGCCTCCCAAGAAGCGCTTGATTTTTGTTCACCGAGTCGTGAGCCTGACTCGACCTTGATTACCATAGGAAGAAGCATGAAATATATCCACCAGGATCAAAGACATAGTTTTCGTCCATCAAATAGCAAAAGCTTAAGGCGAACAAGGCAAGCCAAAGAAGAGTAGGCAAGGTTCCCTTAAGCAAAGATGGAGCACGGTGGAAGCAAGGGTGAAGTGGTGCAAGCATATCTTTAGTAGGTCCAAAAATCTTTCCTTTTATTTCATCAGGTGGATACTGAGATGGCTTAAAGATTTCAATACCGGGGTCGAACACCTTTTCCTTTAGGGGAAAATAGCACTCAGGCTCAGCAGAATGGGAAGAAGATCCGCGAAGAAGATGCACAACCTCGTCCTCAGAAGGTGGACAAAGAGGTGTTAACTCATACGTGCTGCGGATGTTGGTGTCGACCGGTTGCTTCTCCTTTGAAAGAATTTTCTTCAAATCCAAAGTAGGATCAAGACGATAATCTTCAAAATCTAAAGGAGGAGCATCACTCTCATGAGGGAAGTAAGTATTGAGAAATGTAGAGAAGTCTTACTCAAAAGAGTAATCATCCAAAGTAGGATTAAGCATGGATGACAGAGGATCTTCATCATGTGAAGAATCACTCGAAAGAGTATCGGCCTCATCAAAATCATCATATGTGGGCAGGTCGGGATACTCGGAAGTACAATCATCAAAATCATCCAAATCTGAGCTAGAATCATCATCATAAGCATCAAAGATCGGTGGAGAATCATAAATGGGAGCAAGTTCCAAATTGGGGAGAGAATCATCCACATCATCTTGAAATAGTGGATTATTACTGCACGAATCGAATAAAGGATTGTTGTAGATGACAAAATCATCGAGTACATTAATCATATTCGCAGATTCCCGTCCATAGGATTTGCTTGTAAGCTTCCCCATTTTAAAAACTTGTGCATCATCCCCGACTCTTAAGATTAACTCGCCTTCGGCAACATCAACTAAAGCTCGTCCGGTTCTCAAGAATGGCCGACCAAGTATTAAATGAATACGAGGGTCCATTTCATAATCAACAACCACAAAGTCGACCGGAAAAGTAAATGTGCCAACTTTAATGAACACATCTTCGACAATACCAACAGGGTAAGCGAGAGTGCGATTTGCAAGCTCAAGAGTCATCCTTGTTGGAGTAAGGTCGGGTAATGATAGTGTTTTCCAAACACTCAAAGGCATAAGATTAATACTGGCCCCGAGATCAGCTAGGGCAGTAAATTCTTCGGTTTTGTTAAAAATGCAAGGACACACAAAACGACCGGGATCTCCAAGTTTTTCCGGAAGTTCTTTAAGAATAACTGCAGAGCAGTTTTCATTTAAGCGTGTGTTGGCGAGCTCAATCAACTTCTCCTTCTTGTTAAGAAATTCCTTGAATGCTTTGACAAATTTCGGCATGTGGACAAGTGCTTCAACCAGGCTAATGTTGAAATTTAGTTGAGAGATCATCTTCATAAAATTTGACATTTGAGAGTCATCCTTGGTGAGCATTGTGGTCTTGCCAAGCCGTGAAGGATAAGGGATATTGGGTTTGGGTGGTGAAGGTGTGAGTGTAGCAGGTAAAGGTTGAGATGTTGAAGGGTCCTTCCTAGGTACATAGTCATGACGAGGCGGAGACGGTGATGGTGCACTAATAGTAGGTGTAGGAGGAGTAGGGATAAATGGTGGTGGAGGAGGTGTAGATGATGGGGGTGGGATAGGTGGTCCTACTATGATAACTCCACTACGGGTAGTAATAGCACTCACATTTGCTCGTGGATTGGTGACGGTGTTTGAAGGTAGAGAACACAAAGAAGAAGGTTGAGCTGTGGGCAAGAAACTAGCAAGCATATTCTTTATATCATTTGTTTGAGTGCTGAAGGAGGATTGAATATTATCTCGAAGCTCGGATCTAATGTCATTTCCTTGCTTGGTAATATCCCCTTTCAGATTGATAATTTGGCTCTACAGATTCTTGATTTGCTCACCTTCGGTTCTCATTAAGGCTTCAACATCGGGGTTAATGGGTGGGGTTTGTTGAGCGGGTGGGTGATAAGGATTAGAAGCTCTTGGTGGGATTTGGTTGCTTCTATTGTAGTTGTTGGCGGGGTTTTGGTTTTGAAGAGAAAAACCTGGGGAAAGGTAGTTGTTTGATCGATAACTCAGCAAATTTCTATCCCCTTGAGGTCGAGCTTGGTAATTTTCCGGTGAATAGTTACCATAAGCTGCATACACATTTTTCGGATTTCCTTGAGTAGAAGGACAATCGGTGTATGAGTAAGGACCGCCGCATGTTTCACAAGAAGGTGCAACCGCTTTAACTTGTTGTTGTTGGTTTGAAGCGAGAAGCAAGATACTTTTGTTCATTTCAGTCATCATGCGAGTGAATTCGGTCATGTCAGGGCTTGCTGAAGGGGAAGAAACATTGACTCTCGGGTTGTTCCTTGAAGAAGCGGAGGAATCCCAGTTTTTATGATGAGTAGTCATGTTCTCAATAAGCTCTCTACACTCCTCGGGTCTCCTTTTCATAAATGTGCCACCGGTGGCTGCATTAATCGTATCACGATCTCAAAAAGTCAAACCGTTGTAGAAAGTATCAATTAAGGTCACAGGGAGCATGTTGTGGTTTGGACAACGATCAATCAAGACATTATATCTTTCCCAAGCATCAAAAAGAGATTCATCGGGGTCTTGCATGAAACCGCTGATTTGATTGCGAAGGCTCGTGACCATGGATGGTGGAAAGTAGCGCGACAAAAAGCGTTGAGTCATGTCATCCCAAGTATGAATTGAATTCTTCGGGAGACGATCAAACCATTTCTCGGCGTGATGTGATAAAGTATGTGGAAAGAGTTGAAGGCGAAGAACATCCATTGTGGCACCGGGCAACTTCATGCTTTGAGTGATTGTAATGAACTTGTCTAGGTGTTTGTTGGCATCATCATCAGGCATTCCGGCGAATGGATTAGTTTGCACTCGCTGAATCATGTGGTGCTTCAATGAAAACTCCGGAGCCGTGATTTGCATCGGTGCAATCGGTCCTCCTCGTCCAAACATGGTAGGTTGACAAAGCTCCTCCATGGTCCGAAGATCGGGCTGTGGATGAACATTGTTGTTATTATTAAGGTGTGGTGGATTATTGTTGTTGACACCTGCCATTCTTAAATCTTTTCGAGTCTCGGGCTCTTGATAATTAGAAGATCTAGTACGCATACACCTACAAAGGCAAAAGAAAACAATACCAAACACAAAGACAATATATATACACAATAAAAATAAAATCTTTTTTGATTTTTGAAATTTTTTAATTGTTATGGATTTCTAACAATTTTAATTTTTATGGTTTTTTGAATTTTATAAGCAAGAAAATAACGCTCACAAGTGAACGGATCCCAAAAAGCAACGCGTCTCTCACAGAAAACCGTTAATCTTTACGAAAAGAGCCGGCAGCGGCGCCATTTTAATCAATGGATTTTGCTAGGTTCAATTGTTCGTTTCTCGGTATCTTAACGAATTGATTTCCGGTTCAAAGTACGACTCTATTGTTTTTGGTGAAACAAATATTTTTGGTTGTTTTTAAAATAAATGTGCAAAGACGTAAAAGTAAATTGACGTTAAAGTAAAATCTAAGTCTAATTTAAAATAAAGGGCAAGTATTTAAAAGCGTGACGGAAATTAAAAGGCACTAAAAGTAAATAACGCAAACTTAAAACTATCTAAGGCAAACCTAAAACGCAACTAAAACTTAAAACTAAGGCAAGGCTAAAATAAATCTAAAGCAAGGAATCTTAAAGTGCGACTAAGTAAAAAGGCGGGAAAAATAAAGCTTGAAAATTAAAAACAGAAACTTAAAAAACTGAAATTAAAAGAACCTGAAAAATAGATCATCCGCAATAATACCCTCATTCGGAATAAACACTCATCCGGAATGTCACCTTCGTTCGGAATGTTCTTCTTCACTCGGAATATTTACCAAATACCTTGATCCGGAATAAATCCTTTATCCGGAATATGTCACTTATCCGGAATAAATTCTTGATTCGGAATGTTGGTCTTGATTCGGAATGTCGTTGTTGATCCGGAATATTATTCCAAATTAAACCCTTGATCCGGAATGTCTTAATATTCCGAATAAACTCCTTGATCCGGAATAATAAATTATTCCGGATGAACTTGCTTGATCCGGAATATTATTTGATTCGGAATGTGAGGTAGATCCGGAATAACACCTTGATCCGGAATATCTTGCTGATCCGGAATAAATGGTTGATCCGGAACTTTTGATTGATCAGGAATATTATTCCGAATAAAGCACCTTGATTCGGAATGTTTTAATATTCCGAATAAAGCACCTTGATGCGGAATAAAAAATATTCCGAATAAACTCATTTGATCCGGAATATCCAATATTTCGGATGAACACCCTTTGAAATCCTTCACTCGGAATAACGTGTTGATCCGGAATGTTTCCTGGGAAAAGTTCAGTAACAGCAAACCGAAGAACAAGGAAACATAAAAAGATACGGATCTAGATAATATTAAGCTAAATCAACCACAAGATTAAATCAAACTAATCAATAAACATCTATTAATCATAAACAATCAATCCAAAACAATCAAACTAACAAATCTAACCACAATAATCAAAACCCACTTAAATAAATCAATAAAAATCAAGAACATGAACATAAACAATAAAGCATGAAGATTAAGATCAAATAAAGAAAGGTAGATAAGAGATTAACAAGAAAAAGTAAAGATTGATAAGAATTAAAAGAAAACTTACTTGAAATTAAATGTAATTAAGGTGCGAGACAAGGTATTTAAATTTGACAATAAGGTAAATGACATGAATTTAAATGTGAAAGGTAAATAAAATGGAAGAAATAGTGTGTCAAACTATCCAACAAAATGAAATGATTAATCCTAATGACTATTTATAGGGGAGGATTAAGGAGTGCTTAGGAAGCTTCCTCCCCTCATTCATTTTCTCTTAATTGCACCATCAAGTCCTTCCCTTCTTAATCTTTTGTTAATCTTGGACTTTAATGACTTTTGGCTCGGGATTTCTTTGAACTTGTCTTTTAATTATTCAATAAATAAGACTTGAGTTCTTCGGCTTTTAGTAAACTTCCGTCTTTTGACTTTTTCTTTGATAAATCTTCAGAATTGGTCTTGGACTTCCGTTCTTTTTGCACTCTTGACTTCATGACTTCATATTTCATCTTTTTCTTCGATAAAAGCCCGTGAATGCCCGTCTTTTCTCCACTTTTCACATTTTCGTCCTAAATCACAACAAAAACACAAACCACGCATAATTCCGTCATAAAAGACATAAAATACACGTTTTGGCTTAGTTATTATTGTAATTAATTGGTAAAAAGGATGGGTGTTTACACACCTATCAAATCCCCTACACTTGACCATTGCAATGTCCGCATGCAATGCATTAGTTACAAAGCACGATTACACTTTTCATCATAATCAATCCACGTTGGCCTTTATTAAAGAGATAGAAAATTATAAACATTCAAAGTAAAGAAATCAAAAAACATACCTTCGGGTTTTGGAAATGTTGTGAATGATCATCATCCTCAAGTTTTTACTTTCTCCAAACCAAGCTTAAAAACGAGATCATTGTTATTATAAGTTAGCAAACTAACACGAACTCATGTGGGCCAATTACTCACTTAGACTCCCTTATTCCTAGGTGTATCTCTTATATTTTATTGTTGTCTTGAATGATCACGAGGATTCATTGTTTGACTTATTTCGATAGTTATTTAGGCCGAAAATAAAGTGAAGGATTTAATCAATAGTTAGCTAAAGGACAAAATCTTTTAAAACTGCTTCTCGGGACCTCATAAAGTTCATATCTTGGCATAACTCGCTTCGCGCTTTGAGACCTTTCTCGGACCGATATTTGGCAGCGACTTCATACTTCAAACCTTGAGAGACGTTCATGAAATAATGGCCTTCTCTTCATAATAGGAATTTTTCACTTGAAGTTTTGAGAGATTCTTCATACTTAGACCACGACTTCTTCATTTTTCTCCAATCATTATTTTGGACTTTGATTTACAACGATCCGCCTCCTTTTTGGACTTGGCTTTATTTATCCTCATACCTTGTTAGGGCCTTTTCGGATAGACTTCTCCATGACTTTTGGGGAGTTTTTGCTTTTCGCCGTGTGTCTCGATCCTTCATATTGATTTTCGATAAATGATTCTTTACATCACTTTGGATCTTTAGCAACAAAATATAGCCCTCATGTCTTGTTAGGACCTTTTTGGACTCGCCAATCTTCTCATCCCGCTTCAATAAGTTATGCCTTGGCTATGAACTCTAATCCATACCGATCATCTTTTAAACGATCTTGGGCTAGAAGCTAAGTAACTTTTCAAATCGTACAACCTTATTTATTGCAGATAAATTTATTAACAGGCGATGGGAGAATAGGCTTATAATCAACTCACATAAATTCATGAAAGAATACCAAACTTATAATCGACTCTATCATCTCTCGTTCTCCACAGTTTAAAATCTCAAGGAATGAGACTCGTGGATGCTTAGCCTATTAAATCAAAGTTTTGGGTTTTCGAGTCGCCTATAGGATCTTGCAAATTCTTAGACTTTTTTAAGTTTAGAAATCGCATTTTAAAGTTCCCTTGATAAACGACTTTCTAGGATCAATTATAGGAACTTGCGAAAAGTTCTTGTTCTTAACCCGTGAGAGTTAAGACTTTCGCGTTTTATAGCTCCCTATATAAAAGCCTAGCAAAACTTGACTTAAACACGTTAAGGATACTAGCTAGAGTAAACTAAGATAAGTAAACTTGGGTTGAGTCAAAAGATTCACAACGTTTAAAAATTAAAACCACTTTATTAAAAATTTATTCTAACAAGGAAAGAAAATAACTATACAAAGGGAAAAACTAATAGGCCAAAATAGATAAAAAAAAATTTGAAAATGTCGAAAAATTGATTTTCCGGTTAAAATGAGGACAAATACAAGGAAAAGGCCACTTAACTTCGATAGAAGTCCCCCCTACACTTAGTATAAACATTGTCCTCAATGTTTAGGCATGTGGGAGTAAACTCCCCTACACTTAGGACATTGTGCACTTTGTTTAAATCTTGCTAAGGAAGAGACAACTAAAGAGATTCCTATTTTAATATTGAGAAAATATAAAATAGTGAATCGAAAAGAGTTTAGGATAGAACCGGGAGAATGGGAACACGAAATCACGGGTCGTCAAGAATCATCAAGAGTGGGTCATTGAGCGCTTGAATCCCTGATGAGTAGAAGAGAGGAAATAGCAAACCAACGGGTCTCCCCTACACTTAGGATAAAGAAAGCTAAAAGATAGATGCATGGGTTGCCTCCCAAGAAGCGCTTGATTTTTGTTCACCAAGTCGTGAGCCTGACTCGACCTTGATTACCATAGGAAGAAGCATGAAATATATCCACCAGGATCAAAGACATAGTTTTCGTCCATCAAATAGCAAAAGCTTAAGGCGAACAAGGCAAGCCAAAGAAGAGTAGGCAAGGTTCCCTTAAGCAAAGATGGAGCACGGTGGAAGCAAGGGTGAAGTGGTGCAAGCATATCTTTAGTAGGTCCAAAAATCTTTCCTTTTATTTCATCAGGTGGATACTGAGATGGCTTAAAGATTTCAATACCGGGGTCGAACACCTTTTCCTTTAGGGGAAAATAGCACTCAGGCTCAGCAGAATGGGAAGAAGATCCGCGAAGAAGATGCACAACCTCGTCCTCAGAAGGTGGACAAAGAGGTGTTAACTCATACGTGCTGCGGATGTTGGTGTCGACCGGTTGCTTCTCCTTTGAAAGAATTTTCTTCAAATCCAAAGTAGGATCAAGACGATAATCTTCAAAATCTAAAGGAGGAGCATCACTCTCATGAGGGAAGTAAGTATTGAGAAATGTAGAGAAGTCTTACTCAAAAGAGTAATCATCCAAAGTAGGATTAAGCATGGATGACAGAGGATCTTCATCATGTGAAGAATCACTCGAAAGAGTATCGGCCTCATCAAAATCATCATATGTGGGCAGGTCGGGATACTCGGAAGTACAATCATCAAAATCATCCGAATCTGGGCTAGAATCATCATCATAAGCATCAAAGATCGGTGGAGAATCATAAATGGGAGCAAGTTCTAAATTGGGGAGAGAATCATCCACATCATCTTGAAATAGTGGATTATCACTGCACGAATCGAATAGAGGATTGTTGTAGATGACAAAATCATCGAGTACATTAATCATATTCGCAGATTCCCGTCCATAGGATTTGCTTGTAAGCTTCCCCATTTTAAAAACTTGTGCATCATCCCCGACTCTTAAGATTAACTCGCCTTCGGCAACATCAACTAAAGCTCGCCCGGTTCTCAAGAATGGCCGACCAAGTATTAAAGGAATACGAGGGTCCATTTCATAATCAACAACCACAAAGTCGACCGGAAAAGTAAATGTGCCAACTTTAATGAACACATCTTCGGCAATACCAACGGGGTAAGCGAGAGTGCGATTTGCAAGCTCAATAGTCATCCTTGTTGGAGTAAGGTCGGGTAATGATAGTGTTTTCCAAACACTCAAAGGCATAAGATTAATACTGGCCCCGAGATCAGCTAGGGCAGTAAATTCTTCGGTTTTGTTAAAAATGCAAGGACACACAAAACGACCGGGATCTCCAAGTTTTTCCGGAAGTTCTTTAAGAATAACTGCAGAGCAGTTTTCATTTAAGTGTGTGTTGGCGAGCTCAATCAACTTCTCCTTCTTGTTAAGCAATTCCTTAAATGCTTTGACAAATTTCGGCATGTGGACAAGTGCTTCAACCAGGCTAATGTTGAAATTTAGTTGAGAGATCATCTTCATAAAATTTGACATTTGAGAGTCATCCTTGGTGAGCATTGTGGTCTTGCCAAGCCGTGAAGGATAAGGGATATTGGGTTTGGGTGGTGAAGGTGTGAGTTTAGCAGGTAAAGGTTAAGATGTTGAAGGGTCCTTCCTAGGTACATCGTCATGACGAGGCGGAGACGGTGATGGTGCACTAATAGTAGGTGTAGGAGGAGTAGGGATAAATGGTGGTGGAGGAGGTGTAGATGATGGGGGTGGGATAGGTGGTCCTACTATGGTAACTCCACTACGGGTAGTAATAGCACTCACATTTGCTCGTGGATTGGTGACGATGTTTGAAGGTAGAGAACACAAAGAAGAAGGTTGAGCTGTGGGCAAGAAACTAGCAAGCATATTCTTTATATCATTTGTTTGAGTGCTGAAGGAGGATTGAATATTATCTCGAAGCTCGGATCTAATGTCATTTCCTTGCTTGGTAATATCCCCTTTCAGATTGATAATTTGGCTCTGCAGATTCTTGATTTGCTCACCTTCGGTTCTGATTAAGGCTTCAACATCGGGGTTAATGGGTGGGGTTTGTTGAGCGGGTGGGTGATAAGGATTAGAAGCTCTTGGTGGGATTTGGTTGCTTCTATTGTAGTTGTTGGCGGGGTTTTGGTTTTGAGGAGAAAAACCTGGGGAAAGGTAGTTGTTTGATCGATAACTCAGCAAATTTCTATCCCCTTGAGGTCGAGCTTGGTAATTTTCCGGTGAATAGTTACCATAAGCTGCATACACATTTTTCGGATTTCCTTGAGTAGAAGGACAATCGGTGTATGAGTGAGGACCGCCGCATGTTTCACAAGAAGGTGCAACCGCTTTAACTTGTTGTTGTTGGTTTGAAGCGAGAAGCAAGATACTTTTGTTCATTTCAGTCATCATGCGAGTGAATTCGGTCATGTCAGGGCTTGCTGAAGGGGAAGAAACATTGACTCTCGGGTTGTTCCTTGAAGAAGCGGAGGAATCCCAGTTTTTATGATGAGTAGTCATGTTCTCAATAAGCTCTCTACACTCCTCGGGTCTCCTTTTCATAAATGTGCCACCGGCGGCTGCATTAATCGTATCACGATCTCAAAAAGTCAAACCGTTGTAGAAAGTATCAATTAAGGTCACAGGGAGCATGTTGTGGTTTGGACAATGATCAATCAAGACATTATATCTTTCCCAAGCATCAAAAAGAGATTCATCGGGGTCTTGCATGAAACCGCTGATTTGATTGCGAAGGCTCGTGGCCATGGATGGTGGAAAGTAGCGCGACAAAAAGCGTTGAGTCATGTCATCCCAAGTATGAATTGAATTCTTCGGGAGACGATCAAACCATTTCTCGGCGTGATGTGATAAAGTATGTGGAAAGAGTTGAAGGCGAAGAACATCCATTGTGGCACCGGGCAACTTCATGCTTTGAGTGATTGTAATGAACTTGTCGAGGTGTTTGTTGGCATCATCATCAGGCATTCCGGCGAATGGATTAGTTTGCACTTGCTGAATCATGTGGTGCTTCAATGAAAACTCCGGAGCCGTGATTTGCATCGGTGCAATCGGTCCTCCTCGTCCAAACATGGTAGGTTGACAAAGCTCCTCCATGGTCCGAAGATCGGGCTGTGGATGAACATTGTTGTTATTATTAAGGTGTGGTGGATTATTGTTGTTGACACCTGCCATTCTTAAATCTTCTCGAGTCTCGGGCTCTTGATAATTAGAAGATCTAGTACGCATACACCTACAAAGGCAAAAGAAAACAATACCAAACACAAAGACAATATATACACAATAAAAATAAAATCTTTTTTGATTTTTGAAATTTTTTAATTGTTATGGATTTCTAACAATTTTTAATTTTTATGTTTTTTTGAATTTTATAAGCAAGAAAATAACGCTCACAAGTGAACGGATCCCAAAAAGCAACGCGTCTCTCACAGAAAACCGTTAATCTTTACGAAAAGAGCCGGCAGCGGCGCCATTTTAATGAATGGATTTTGCTAGGTTCAATTGTTCGTTTCTCGGTATCTTAACGAATTGATTTCCGGTTCAAAGTAGGACTCTATTGTTTTTGGTGAAACAAATATTTTTGGTTGTTTTTAAAATAAATGTGCAAAGACGTAAAAGTAAATTGACGTTAAAGTAAAATCTAAGTCTAATTTAAAATAAAGGGCAAGTATTTAAAAGCGTGACGGAAATTAAAAGGCACTAAAAGTAAATAACGCAAACTTAAAACTATCTAAGGCAAACCTAAAACGCAACTAAAACTTAAAACTAAGGCAAGGCTAAAATAAATCTAAAGCAAGGAATCTTAAAGTGCGACTAAGTAAAAAGGCGGGAAAAATAAAGCTTGAAAATTAAAAACAGAAACTTAAAAAACTGAAATTAAAAGAACCTGAAAAATAGCTCATCCGCAATAATACCCTCATTCGGAATAAACACTCATCCGGAATGTCACCTTCGTTCGGAATGTTCTTCTTCACTCGGAATATTTACCAAATACCTTGATCCGGAATAAATCCTTTATCCGGAATATGTCACTTATCCGGAATAAATTCTTGATTCGGAATGTTGGTCTTGATTCGGAATGTTGTTGTTGATCCGGAATAATTCTTGATCCGGAATATTATTCCAAATTAAACCCTTGATCCGGAATGTCTTAATATTCCGAATAAACTCCTTGATCCGGAATAATAAATTATTCCGGATGAACTTGCTTGATCCGGAATATTATTTGATTCGGAATGTGAGGTAGATCCGGAATAACACCTTGATCCGGAATATCTTGCTGATCCGGAATAAATGGTTGATCCGGAACTTTTGATTGATCTGGAATATTATTCCGAATAAAGCACCTTGATTCGGAATGTTTTAATATTCCGAATAAAGCACCTTGATGCGGAATAAAAAATATTCCGAATAAACTCATTTGATCCGGAATATCCAATATTTCGGATGAACACCCTTTGAAATCCTTCACTCGGAATAACGTGTTGATCGGGAATGTTTCCTGGGAAAAGTTCAGTAACAGCAAACCGAAGAACAAGGAAACATAAAAAGATACGGATCTAGATAATATTAAGCTAAATCAACCACAAGATTAAATCAAACTAATCAATAAACATCTATTAATCATAAACAATCAATCCAAAACAATCAAACTAACAAATCTAACCACAATAATCAAAACCCACTTAAATAAATCAATAAAAATCAAGAACATGAACATAAACAATAAAGCATGAAGATTAAGATCAAATAAAGAAAGGTAGATAAGAGATTAACAAGAAAAAGTAAAGATTGACAAGAATTAAAAGAAAACTTACTTGAAATTAAATGTAATTAAGGTGCGAGACAAGGTATTTAAATTTCACAATAAGGTAAATGACATGAATTTAAATGTGCAAGGTAAATAAAATGGAAGAAATAGTGTGTCAAACTATCCAACAAAATGAAATGATTAATCCTAATGACTATTTATAGGGGAGGATTAAGGAGTGCTTAGGAAGCTTCCTCCCCTCCTTCATTTTCTCTTAATTGCACCATCAAGTCCTTCCCTTCTTAATCTTTTGTTAATCTTGGACTTTAACGACTTTTGGCTCGGGATTTCTTTGAACTTGTCTTTTAATTCTTCAATAAATAAGACTTGAGTTCTTCGGCTTTTAGTAAACTTCCGTCTTTTGACTTTTTCTTCGATAAATCTTCAGAATTGGTCTTGGACTTCCGTTCTTTTTGCACTCTTGACTTCATGACTTCATCTTTCGTCTTTTTCTTCGATAAAAGCCCGTGAATGCCCGTGTTTTCTCCACTTTTCATCTTTTCGTCCTAAATCACAACAAAAACACAAACCACGCATAATTCCGACATAAAAGACATAAAATACATGTTTTGGCTCGGTTATTATTGTAATTAAGTGGTAAAAAGGATGGGTGTTTACACACCTATCAATTACCGAGCAACTTTTAAACGATCTTGGGCTAGAAGCTAAGTAACTTTTCAAATCGTACAACCTTATTTATTGCAGATAAATTTATTAACAAGCGATGGGAGAATAGGCTTATAATCAACTCACATAAATTCACGAAAGAATACCAAACTTATAATTGACTCTATCATCTCTCGTCCTCCACAGTTTAAAATCTCAAGGAATGAGACTCGTGGATGCTTAGCCCATTAAATCAAGGTTTTGGGTTTTCGAGTCGCCTATAGGATCTTGCATCTTCTTAGACTCTTTCAAGTTTAGAATTTGCGTTTTAAAGTTCCCTTGATAAACGACTCTCTAGGATCAGTTATAGGAACTTGCGAAAAGTTCTTGTTCTTAACCCGTGAGGATTAAGACTTTCGCGTTTTAAAGTCACCTATATAAAAGCCTAGCAAAACTTGACTTAAACACGTTAAGGATACTAGCTAGAGTAAACTTAGATAAGTAAACTCGGGTTGAGTCAAAAGATTCACGACTTTGAAAAATTTAAAACCACTTTATTGAAAATTTACTCTAGCAAGGAAAGAAAATAAACATAACAAAGGAAAATACAACTATACAACTAGGCCAAAATAGATTAAAATTTTGAAAAATGTCGAACAATCGAATTTTCCGGTTAAATTGAGGACAAATTCATGGAAATGCCCACTTACTTCGATAGAAGTCCCCCCTACACTTGATATAAACATTGTCCTCAATGTTTAAGCATGTGGGAAAAGTTTCCCCTACACTTATGACATTGTGCACGTTGTTTAAATCTTGCTAAGGGGAGGACAACTATAGTGATCAATTTTAAATGAGAGTATGAAGAAAATTGAATCACGATAGTTGAGAGATAGAACCAGATTGCGGATAACACGGGAGCACGGTTCTTTAAAGATTCCAAAAGTGCACTTATCCCTGTATTCACGTCACCATACAAACACAAGCGATCTATATAGGTCCCCCTATACTTAGGAGGTAAAATGGAAAGGGATAGATACTCGGGTTGCCTCCCGAGGAGCGCTTGTTTTTTATAACCGAGTCACGAGCCTGACTCGACCCAAAACTAGTTCATGGGAAACGTGGTGAGGGATGGAATCATCTCATGAGAGATGTCCTCACCAAAGTACAACTTCAAACGCTAGCCATTCACCTTAAAATTGGGCCCATTTGTCTGAGAAAGCCCAATGGTGCCATATGGAAAGACGTTGGCGACGGTGAATGGACCAGACCAGCGGCTCTTCAACTTGCCCGAGAAGATCTTCAACCGAGAGTTAAAAAGTAAGACTTGATCACCAACGTGGAACTCTCGGTTCTTAATCCTTGCATCATGGATGATCTTGGTCCTCTCTTTGTAGATCAATGAGTTCTCGTAAGCTTCATTCCTCAATTCATTAAGCTCGTTGAGTTGAATCTTGCGAAGATCACCGGCTTTGTTGATGTCGAAGTTAGCCCACTTCAAGGCCCAGTATGCCTTATGTTCCAGCTCGATAGGGAGGTGGCATGCCTTCCCGTACACAAGACGATAAGGTGTACAACCGATCGGCGTCTTATAGGCGGTACGGAAGGCCCACAGAGCATCATCTAACTTGTCGGCCCACGCGACACGATGCTCTCCCACAGTACGTTCCAAAATTCGCTTCAATCCACGGTTGGATATCTCGGCTTGATCGTTGGTTTGAGGATGATAAGCGGTGGAAAGACGGTGATTGACACCATACTTAGCCATGACTCTTGCAAATTGATCATTGCAAAAATGAGTCCCGCGGTCGCTGATTATAGCACGAGGAACATCGAATCGAGCAAAAAGTTGCTTCAAAAAGTTCACAACCACCCTCGCATCGTTCGTAGGGAGAGCCTTAGCTTCAACCCATTTAGAAACGTAGTCAACGGCTACGAGGATGTACTTGTTCCCTTTAGATGATGGAAATGGCCCCATAAAGTCGATGCCCCATACATCAAAGATTTCACATTCTTGTATGAAATTTTGAGGCATCTCATCTTTATGTGTGATCTTGCCTTGTCTTTGGCAAGCATCACAATGTTTAACCATGTCGTGAGCGTCACGATAAATGGTGGGCCAATAAAATCCAGAGTCGAATACTTTCTTTGCGGTGTAATTAGGACCAAAGTGACCACCGGTGGGTCCTTTATGGCAAGCGTCAAGGATTTGTACCGCTGCCGGCCCATCAACACATCGACGAATGACAAGACCCGTACATTGTTTGAAGAGGTAAGGGTCGTCCCAGAAATAATGTTCAATATCTTTAAAGAACTTTTTCTTTTGTTGGGACGTTAACCCTTCCTTGAGAATTCCACCCGCTAAGTAGTTTGCAATGTCCGCAAACCAGGAAGTGTCATCGAGATTTGGATTGATAGACATTAAGGCCTCAAGGGGAGAAGAGTCATTGATCTCTTGAGTCGGATGATCCCCGTGATAAGGATCCTTAAGTCTACTTAGATGATCCGCGGCTAGGTTTTCGGCTCCCTTCTTGTCACGAATTTCAATGTTGAATTCTTGAAGGAGCAAAACCCAACGAAGAAGTCTTGGCTTAGAATCTTGCTTAGTCATCAAGTACTTCAACGCGGAATGATCGGTATACACGATGGTGGTAGAAAGGACAAGATAGGGGCGGAACTTTTCAAAAGCATACACTACAGCTAAAAGCTCTTTTTCGGTAGTGGTATAATGCAATTGAGCCCCCGTCATTGTCTTGCTAGCGTAATGGATTGGTTGGAAGTGTTTGTTCACTCTTTGGGCCAAAACTGCTCCAATAGCAAAGTCGCTAGCATCACACATCAACTCAAAAGGTAGCTCCCAATTAGGGGTAACCAAGACCGGTGCCTTAGTTAGCTTATCCTTAAGAAGATTGAAGGATTGAAGACACTCTTTGGAAAAGATGAAAGGAGTATCTTTTTCTAAGAGGTGGGTCATCGGGCGAGCGATTTTAGAAAAATCTTGAATGAATCGACGATAGAAGCCCGCATGACCGAGGAAACTTCTCACACCCTTCACGGTTGAAGGTGGAGGCAATTTTGCAACAACATCGACTTTAGCACGGTCCACTTCAAGACCGGCTTTAGAGATTTTGTGTCCTAGCACAATGTCTTCTTTTACCATGAAATGGCATTTTTCCCAATTTAGAACAAGGCGAGTGTCTTCACACCGCTTAAGCATGCGTTCCAAATTGGCAAGGCAAGAAGAGAAAGAGTCACCATAAACCGAGAAATCATCCATGAAGACTTACATAGTTTCTTCAACCATGTCATGGAAGATAACCATCATACACCTTTGAAATATCCCAGGAGCATTGCATAAGCCGAAAGGCATTCTTTTATAGGCAAATGTTCCATAAGGACAAGTGAATGTGGTTTTCTCTTGGTCTTTGGGATCGATGGGAATTTGAAAATACCCGAAGAAACCGTCTAAAAAGCAGTAATAGTCATTACCCGCTAGACGTTCAAGCATTTGGTCCATGAAAGGAAGAGGAAAATGATCCTTTATCGTAGCATCATTGAGTTTGCGATAGTCTATGCAAACTCTCCACCCTGTAACGAGACGAGTAGGAATCAACTCGTTGTTTTCATTGGGCAAAACGGTGATTCCGCCTTTCTTAGGCACACAATGGACGGGACTAACCCATGGTGAATCCGAGATAGGATAGATCATTCCCGCATCAAGAAGTTTGATAACCTCTTTTTTGATTACGTCATGGATCTTAGGATTCACCCTTCTTTGGCTTTGAATAGTGGGTTTAAAGTCGTCCTCCATGAGAATTTTATGTGTGCAGAAGTGAGGATCAATTCCACGAATATCGGAGATGTTCCATGCAATAGCTTTCTTGTGATTCTTCAACACAGCGATAAGTCGGGATTTTTCTTCTTCTTTCAAGTCCTTAGCGATGATCACGGGTGACTTCTTGTTGTCTTCAAGGAAAACGTACTCAAGATGAGACGGTAGGTCCTTAAGCTCTAAATCCGAAGGATTTTCGATGGAAGGCGTAGTCAAATTCAGTTCATCGATAGAGATATCCTTAGGAGATGGTGGAGAAATATGGTCCTCATTGAGAAGTTTCTCAATGGTACGAATGTCTTCATCCCAATTGGAGGGAGAATCGTCATATTTTAAGTCCACATCTCCCAAAGTTGCTTCAAATTCTTTCAAGATGAAATCACTTTCTCCAAATGGAGTTAGTGATGGAGCAATAGAGGCAACGGTCTCAACAATGGGAAGAGAAGAAGAACCACTTTTACAAGCGTCTTTGAAATGTTCTTCACAAGCCTCATCAAGAACGTCAATAAAATTAACACTCTCGTTTTCCGAAGGCTGCTTAGAAAGTTTACCCATGTTGAAGACGATTTTATCGTCACCAACTCTCATGATTAATTCGCCCGCGGCTACATCGATGAGAGTACGACCGGTCCTCAGGAATGGACGTCCAACGATTAATGGAACACGGGGGTCCATCTCGTAGTCTACGACAACAAAATCCGCCGGAAAGGTGAATTTGTCGACGCCAACGAAGACGTCTTCGGCTATCCCCACTGGATAAGCAACCGTACGGTTGGCTAATTCCAAAGTCATTCGTGTGGGGACTAGCTTGGGGAGAGATAATTGCTTCCAAACACTTAATGGCATTAAGTTAATACTAGCACCTAGATCAGCTAGGGCCATGCAATTCTCTACTCCCGGGAAGTTGCAAGGAATCAATAAACGACCCGGATCACCAAGTTTGGTTGGTAATTTCATTAAGAGCACTGCGGAGCAATTCTCATTAAGTTGGGTCTGAGCAATATCGAGAAGTTTCTCCTTATCACTGAGAAGATCTTTAAACATTTTAGCATATTTGGGCATGTGAGGGAGAGCCTCAGCAAAGGAGATATTGAAATTCAGTTGTTTGAACATTTTAAGAAAGTTCGAAACCTGAATATCATCCTTGTTCTTCAATTTCTCTTTCCTCAACCTCGAAGGATAAGGTATATTGGGTTGAGATGGAGGCTTTGGGATTAAATTCGCACTCACATCCGTGGGTGGTGGAAGGGTAGAAGTAGAAGGTGGTGGAATTGGATAAGTAGAAGTTGGAGGAATAGAAGATGGAGGAATTGGAGAAGGAGACTCGTTTTCCTTTGTCACAATCACCGGTGTAGGTGTAGGAAGCTCGGGTTCCTTTAAACCTTTTCTACTGCGAGTGGTGATTGCTTTCATCTCCCCTCTTGGATTAGCAACGGTGTTACTCGGAAGAGAACCCGATCCAGAGGCTTGATTACTTGGGAAGAAACTAGCCATCTTGTTTCTCAAGTCATTCGTTTGACTTGCCAAAGTGTTTCGCATATCAGCTCGAAGATCGTTTCCTTGTTTCACCATATCTGCTTTCAAGTTGAGCACTTCCCGCTGAAGATTTTTCACTATCACATCATTAGTCCTCATGTAGGTTTCAACATCTTGGTGTAATGCGGTGGGTTGGTTGGGAAGAGCATTGTAGGCGGGTGGTTGATAAGCAGGTTGTTGGTAAACTTGGTTGTTTCTTTGAGGTGGATATGGGTTTCTTTGGTTTTGATATGGAGTCGGAGCACGTGGTTGGTTTTGATTGTTGCGATTGAGGTTGTTTGGGTTTTGGGGGGAAAAACCGGGAGGTGAAAGAAAGTTGTTTGAGCGATAGCTGAGCAAGTTGCGGTCACCTTGAGGACGTGCTTGATAGCCTCCCGTGGAATAGTTACCGTTGGCGGCATACACATTTTCCGGATTGTCGTGAGTTGAAGGACAATCGGTGTATGAGTGAGATCCCCCGCATATATCACATGATTGAGTCATAGCATTGGCTTGGGCAGTGATAGCTTTGGTATTATTGGCGGCTTGGAGAGCAAGTGATTCAACAAGCGAAGTAAGCTTATCAAGTCTCCTGTCGCTCTCATTAGTGCTAGCACTAGCCACATTGGTCTGAACACTCTTGGTTTGCACTCTAGACTTGTTCTCAATAATATCCCAAGCGGCATTAGCAGACTTAACCAAAAGATTACCCCCCGAGGCACTATTTAGTGAATCTTGGTCATTCATGCTTAAACCATTGTAAAAAGTATTAATTTGGTGCACTTTGGTAAAACCATGTTGTGGGCACTTTCTTAAAAGTTCTTTAAAACGGTCCCATGATTCACTAAAAGTCTCATCGTACTTTTGTTCAAAAGTAATAATTTCATTCCGCAAAGCGGTAGTACGAGAGGGTGGGAAAAAGTAGTTTATGAATTTGGTCTCTAAGTCCGTCCACGTAAGAATACTTTGTGGCGGTTCCTTATCAAGCCAATGCCGGGCTTGTCCCTCTAAGGAGAAAGGAAAAAGTTGCAAGCGAAATACCTCTTGTGAACCCCCTTTATACTTAACCGTATTAGTGAGTTGAAGAAACCTCTTAATATGGTCATGAGGATCATCAATTGAACGCCCCAAGAATGGTTGAGCAGAGACCATTTGAATGAAGCCGGATTTCAGCTCAAAGTTGTTGGCTCCAATCGCGGGTATGACAATAGCATCGTGGTTGCCCTCTACATGTGCTTGCAAAAGTTCGATCATTGGACGATTGTTCGGTAGAGGTTCATTGTTGTCATTATTCATGTTTTTTTGAGGTGGATTATTATTATTGTTGTGTACACCGGCCATGTCTAAGTTATCGAGAGTCTCGGGCTCGGGATAAGACGTTGATCGAGTGCGCATACACCTGCAAAAGAACTAACAAAACAGAAAGATTTTTGGTTTTTTTTATGTTTTATTTTTTATTTTTTTGTATTTTTGAAAATTGTATAATTTTTAGGATTTTTGAAAATTTGAAAGCAAGGAAAATAACGTTCAAAGATGAACGGATCCCAAAATCCAACGGGTCTCTCATTAAAAACCGTTAATCTTTACGAAAAGAGCCGGCAGCGGCGCCATTTAATACAAGGTTTTTAGGCTCGTATGAAAGTTCGTTAAACCGTTTCTTTTCGAATTTATTACCGATTAAAAGTGTGACTCAGTTGTTCTTGGTGGAAAGTAAAAGGGGTTTGGTTTTCTATGCTACTAAAAAGGTAAATGCGTGAAGTAAATAAAGATAAGCTAAAAGCAATTACTGAAAAATAAAACTTTGAATTAAAATTAAACAGTAAAAGACCTTAACTTGAATAAAATGCTTGATCCAGAATAAATGAAACAAAAACCTTCATTCGGAATAATCAAAACAAACAGGCTCATTCGGAATAATTGGACTCATGCGGAATAAAACTGCTCACTCGGAATATTAGGCTGATCCGGAATAATGTGCTTCATCCGGAATAAAGTTGCTCATTCGGAATGCTTAACTGGTTCGGAATATTAGTTCACTCGGAATAAGTTGCTTGATCCGGAATATCACTCGTTCGGAATAATAAAACTGATTCGGAATATTTTGAAAATCCTTTATTTGGAAAAGTGACTCATTCGGAATATAATGTTCATTCGGAATAAAACCTTGATCCGGAATAATTAAACTAAACTGCTGATTCGGAATAAATGATTCACCCGGAATATTAATTATTCCGAATGAACACACTGATTCGGAATAACTAAATGATAATTGCTGGTTCGGAATTGATAGGTGTGTAAACACCCATCCTTTTTACCACTTAATTACAATAATAACCGAGCCAAAACGTGTATTTTATGTCATTTATGTCGGAATTATGCGTGGTTTGTGTTTTTGTTGTGATTTAGGACGAAAAGGTGAAAAGTGGATAAAACCCGGCTTTCACGGGCTTTTATCAAAGAAAAAAGACAAAAGACGAAGTCGAAAGATCAAAAGTGCAAAAAGAACGGAAGTCCAAGACCAATTCTGAACATTTATCGAAGAAAAAGTCAAAAGACGGAAGTTTACTAAAAGCCGAAGAACTCAAGTCTAATTTATTGAAGAAATTACAAGACGAGTTATTAATCCCGAGACAAAAGTCGAAGAATTGGAAGATTAAGGACTTAATGATAATTAAAGAAAGAAGAAAGAGGGGAGGAAGCTTCCTTCCACTAATCCTCCTCCTCCCCTATATATTTAGATCATTTGTGTAATTTTGAGGTTGTTGGCTAACTTGACAAATTAGCTCTTCCACCATTTTCATTTTCTTGCAACTTTATTTTTCATGTCATTTTAATTAATTGTCTTGTACTTTAATTCCTTTAATTCAAGTAAGTGTTTTTAGTTTTGTTGTTTAATCTTTATTTTCCTTTAATCAATATTTTCTTTATCATTCTCATCCTACTTTTCTTGTCTTTGATTTGATTGTGGTTCGGATTAAGCATTGATTTTGCTTAATCTTATTGTTTATTTGATTAAAAAGTTCATCTTTTTATGCTTTTCTAAGTCTTACACGGATTAAGCTTTGAGCTATTCATGCTTATTGGCTTATTTAGTGTTTAGCTTATTGTTTTTAGTTTTCTTAAAAAGTTTTGCCTTTTTAAAGTTTCTTTTATAAAATTTGCAATTTTCATATTTAAAAGTTTTCAAATTTATGCTTGATTTCGTTTGATTAAGTTTTGGATAAGTTCTTATTCGTTTGCTTATTGAAAGTGCTTATTGAGATTTTTGCTTATCTCCATTTTCGGATTTGTTGGTGTTCATCGCAATATTGAGGGTAATACACATTCCGATGGATTGCTTGTTTGTATCGCAATAACCCTTGTGGTTCTACTTTGCGATCATTTGTACCATATCCCCCTTATTCCGATGGGGATTGCGATCGCTCATTGCGATCGCATATTCCGACGGAGTTTAAGGTATATTGCGACGAAGTGCTGCCAAAATTTTGACAGCCACATTCGGATAGATTGTGGTACTTTAGTTATTCCGACAGCTTTTATTTTTAGACATTCCGACAGTTTTTTGTTTCACATTACGATAGGTTTTTTTTAACATTCCGACAGTTTTTTTAATATTAGTATTCCGATACATTTCTTAAGCTCACATTCCGATAGTTTTAAAAGAAAAAAAAAGAAAAAAAAAAAAATAAAATAAATAATAATAAATATAAAACATTCCGATGATAGTTCATTCAAAATTCATATTCCGATAGATACCATTTTAAAAACACATTCCGATAGATTTTTTTTAAGTCTTACATTACGATGGGTTTGACGAGCTTGCATGGCTGCTTAGCCATTTTTGGCGCCAATTTCAGCAGGCAGCTTGGCTGCTTCCAGCAGCTAGCCTGCCTGCTTGCTTATTTACTAGTATTTTCCGTAATTGTCTAGTTTTATCTTAAAGTTGTTCCGAATTTATTTTTGAAAGTTACGTATTTTTAGTTGAATTTTTCGTCGATTTTTAGTATTAATATTTTTTCGTTAGGTTTAAGTTTTATCTTTTATTTAATACCCGCTTTAGGTTTTCCCTCGTTTAGCTTTAAAGTAACATTTTAGTTTTATTCTCTTCTTTTTCATTTAGTAAACTTTATTTTCGAGTCGATAATTAATTTCGTCTTTTAGTTTTATTTTTATTAATTGTTTCGCTTTAAATTTCGTTTTATTATTTGTTTTAATATTCGTTTTAATATCGTTTTAATTTTTAGTTTTTAATATTCACCTTGTTTTACTTTTATTAGTATAGATAATCAACTTCCCTTTTTCTTAACCAAAAACAATTGAGTCACACATTTAACCGGAAATCAATTCGTTAAGACACCGAGAAAACGAACTTTTTCAACTAGCAAAATCTTAATTTCAAATGGCGCCGTTGCCGGCTCTTTCCGTGAAGATAAACGGTTTTTTGTGAGAGACGCGTTGGCTTTTGGGATCCGTTCACTCGTGAACGTTATTTTTCGTGTCAATAATTTTCAAAAATCCAAAAACATTTGAAAAATCATAAAAAGCATTTCTTTTTCAAAGTTTTGCACCAAAAATATTCTTCTTGCTTGTCTATTTTTCTTCATGGATTCGTCTTGTGTACGGTGTGGGAGACCATGGCATGGTTTTCAAACATGTCAATGGTGTACTTGTGAGCGGTGTGGTTCTGATATCGACGATACACAATTTGGATTTTGTCCATTTTGCAATTCAACAAATTCGTACTTCTCCTCTTACAATACTTTCTCACCCTCTCCCGTCTATGACGATCCTTATCCTCAAAATGCACCGGATTTTTCTCCATCCCCGTGGTGCTATAAGTGTGGGGGTCCTCACGAAAGTTTTCACTGTCCAACGGGGGATCAAAATTACTATAATTATACCCCTTCCAGTTTTGACCAACCCCTGCAATACCCAATTGATCATCAGCCTCGTCACGGGATAAGTTACCAAGAACCAATTGACGATCTTGCTACAGCCTTTCAAGAACAAAGAAACGATCTTGCTACAGCTTTTCAAGAACAAACGAAAGAGCTTTTATACACGCTGCAAACTTGTATGGAGTCATTTTTACAGCAGCAAGATCAGACGAGTACTCATATCCCTGAGCTTATTATTAGCCCTTCATGTATTGAGGAGAGCGATGATGATATTGAGGTTATTTTCGACGAGGAGGAATTTCTAAAGCAACGTAAGACTTCTCCCATTCCTCCTTCGTCTATTGCTATCACACCCGAGGAGCCCGTTGGCTCTCTCATCATGGAGGATGAGCATCTTGACGTTATCTCGGCAACTGAATCGGACAAACTCCTAAAGTCTAGTGTCGAGGAACTTGTCGTCATCCCAAGTGAGCCCGCGGGTATTCTGGAAAATCTGTGTGATGGGCCGACTTTTTCGGAGCTTACGGATAAGTTTGCTTCGCTAGTCAATGATCACATACTCACAACTCCACATGCGATATTTAATCCTCCCAACAAGAGTTCAACATGTGGTGAGTATGATCATTTCGTCTTCGAGCCCGAGATTGAGGAAATTATCGACCGAGAGCTAGCTCTTTTACCTCCGCTTCCTCCTACAAGCGAGGTCGATTTTTCCAACATTGATGCCGAACTTGATGAGTTGGAACGTCTTATTTTTCATAATAATGACGAACCAACTCACTTGACCAATCATCCTATTCTCGAGGAGTTACCTAATCAACACTCCTCTTATGAGAATTACGTTTACCACATTCGTGAGGATTTACCTTATCAACAATCCCCACAAATGAATGATGGTTTCGTACTTAATCGTGATCTTTTCAAACGAGTTTCTACACTCTTTATCTACAATGATATCCACAAGATCTACTTTCATGAGGATAAATGCTTTGACCCGGGAGGTGACATGGACCATTCTATGATTGATAATTTTACGGCTTTGCCAATTGGTCTGCATCCATTGTCTTTGGAGGATGACAATGTGATTCCCTTACCCACCCCACCTCTCGTCAATCTGGATTTCACTTGTTTTTCTTATATTGAGCAGACTTTCCTACCATTCAAGACTTATCCTCCCGCCTCTCCTTTGTTGATGTCCTCCGGGAACGAGGACAAGGTCTTTGATCCCGGTATTACATTCGAGGCTTCCCCATGGACCATTTAATTCGGGGACGAGTCAGGCTCGTGACTCGGTTAACAAAAACACGCGCTCTTCGGGAGGCAACCCAATTATATATCTTTATCTGTTTTCACCATAAGTGTAGGGGGAGCCCCGTGGTGTTTCTTGTTCTCTTTCTTATCATATGCAGGGATTAGAGCTTCAAAGACACACTCTTGATGACTTTTGACGAACCGTGATTCTGTGTTCCCTTCTTCCCGGTTCTATCCTAAACTCTTTTCGATTCACTATTTTATATTTCTCAATATTAAAATAGGAATCTCTTTAGTTGTCTCTTCCTTAGCGAGATTTAAACAACGTGCACAATGTCCTAAGTGTAGGGGAGTTTACTCCCATATTCTTAAACATTGAGGACAATGTTTATATTAAGTGTAGGGGGACTTTTATCGAAGTTTTAAGTGGACTTTTCCATTAAAATGCCTTCATTTAACCGGAAAATCATCTTTTTCAGCATTTTTCAAATTTTTAATTAACTTTGGCCATTTTGTCGTAATTTTTAAATTTTTATCGTTGCTTTCATATGTATATATCCCGCAATAAAGTCAAAAATATTAATTAAGTGGTGTAGCTAGATTAGAAGTCTTTGACATATTAGGCCCGTTGCGATTATTTTGACTCAACCCGAATAGACTTATCCAAGTTTATTCTAGCTAGTATCCTTAACCATGTAGACCTTAATTGGTTTATTAGGCTAAGCATCCACGAGTCTCATTACTTGAGATTTTAAATTGTGGAGAACGAGAAATGATAGAGTCAATTATAAGTCGGTATTCTTGCACAAGCTCACTTGGTGTAATTATTTGCCTATTCTCCCATCACTTGCTAATAATTTATCTGCAATAAGTAAGGTCGTACGATTTGAAAAGTTACTTAGCTTCTAGCCCAAGATCGTTTAAAAGTTGCTCGGTAATGATAAGAGTTCATAGCCAAGGCATAACTTATGAAGCGGGGCGCGAAGATTGGCGAGTCCGAAAAGGCCCTAACAAGGCATGAGGATTCAATCTTATTGCTAAAGATCCAAGGTGATGTGAAAGGCATTATTCCCAAAATCAATATGAAGGATCAAGAATCACGACAAAAAGCAATCAACTCCCATAAAGATCATGGAGAAGTCTATCCGAAAAGACCCTAACAAGGTATGAGGATAAATAGATCCAAGTCCGAAAAGGAGGCGGATCGTTGTATCTCAAAATCCCAATTAGCGATTGAAGAAATAATGATGAAGTCGTGGTCAACAAAGTGGAGTATCCCTAAAAAATACTCCAAGTGAAGAACTCTATTAACGAAGAGAAGACCATTATCTCAAGCACGTCTCTCAAGATACGAAGTATGAAGTACATGCCAAATATCGGCCCGAGAAAGGTCTCAAATCGTGAAGCGAGTTATGCCAAGATATGAACTTTTTGATATCCCGAGAAGCAGTTTTAAGAGATTTTGTCCTTTAGCTAACTATTGATCAAATCGTCCTACTTTGCTTTCTGCCTAAATAAACTATCGCAATAAGTCCAAAAATGCATCTTCATGATCATTCTAAGACAAAAATAAAACATAAGAGATACACCTAGGAATAAGGGAGTTTAAGCATATAATTAAGCCATGTGTGTAAGTGTTTGTTTTGCTAACTTATAATAACAATGATCTCGTTTTAAGCTTAGTTTGGGGAACGTGAAACTTGAGGGTGATAAATTTTCGCAGCACCGAAGCCCTAATGTAAGTCTTAGATCTCTTTGCGAGTTATTTCCATATAGCTATTTTCTAGTGAAAATGGGTTTCTATCCTTTTGTTTACTTTAAAGTTTTAATTTCTCTTAGTACTCTAATTGTTGTTTTAGTAGTATGTTAATAAGGCCAGGGTTGATTGATTATGAGAAAAGTGTAAAATTGCTTTATCACTAAGCATTGCATGAGGGCATGGCAATGGTTAAGTGTAGGGGATTTGATAGGTGTGTAAACACCCATCCTTTTTACCACTTAATTACAATAATAACCGAGCCAAAACATGTATTTTATGTCATTTATGTCGGAATTATGCGTGGTTTGTGTTTTTGTTGTGATTTAGGACGAAAAGGTGAAAAGTGGATAAAACACGGCTTTCACGGGCTTTTATCGAAGAAAAAAGACAAAAGACGAAGTCGAAAGATCAAAAGTGCAAAAAGAACGGAAGTCCAAGACCAATTCTGAAGATTTATCGAAGAAAAAGTCAAAAGACGGAAGTTTACTAAAAGCCGAAGAACTCAAGTCTAATTTATTGAAGAAATTACAAGACGAGTTATTAATCCCGAGACAAAAGTCGAAGAATTGGAAGATTAAGGACTTAATGATAATTAAAGAAAGAAGAAAGAGGGGAGGAAGCTTCCTTCCACTAATCCTCCTCCTCCCCTATATATTTAGATCATTTGTGTAATTTTTAGGTTGTTGGCTAACTTGACAAATTAGCTCTTCCACTATTTTCATTTTCTTGCAACTTTATTTTTCATGTCATTTTAATTAATTGTCTTGCACTTTAATTCCTTTAATTCAAGTAAGTGTTTTTAGTTTTGTTGTTTAATCTTTATTTTCCTTTAATCAATATTTTCTTTATCATTCTCATCCTACTTTTCTTGTCTTTGATTTGATTGTGGTTCGGATTAAGCATTGATTTTGCTTAATCTTATTGTTTATTTGATTAAAAAGTTCATCTTTTTATGCTTTTCTAAGTCTTACACGGATTAAGCTTTGAGCTATTCATGCTTATTGGCTTATTTAGTGTTTAGCTTATTGTTTTTAGTTTTCTTAAAAAGTTTTGCCTTTTTAAAGATTCTTTTATAAAATTTGCAATTTTCATATTTAAAAGTTTTTAAATTTATGCTTGATTTCGTTTGATTAAGTTTTGGATAAGTTCTTATTCGTTTGCTTATTGAAAGTGTTTATTGAGATTTTTGCTTATCTCCATTTTCGGATTTGTTGGTGTTCATCGTAATATTGAGGGTAATACACATTCCGATGGATTGCTTGTTTGTATCGCAATAACCCTTGTGGTTCTACTTTGCGATCATTTGTACCATATCCCCCTTATTCCGATCGGGATTGCGATCGCTCATTGCGATCGCATATTCCGACGGAGTTTAAGGTATATTGCGACGAAGTGCTGCCAAAATTTTGACAGCCACATTCGGATAGATTGTGGTACTTTAGTTATTCCGACAGCTTTTATTTTTAGACATTCCGACAGTTTTTTGTTTCACATTACGATAGGTTTTTTTTTAACATTCCGACAGTTTTTTTAATATTAGTATTCCGATACATTTCTTAAGCTCACATTCCGATAGTTTTAAAAGAAAAAAAAAGAAAAAAAATAATAAAATAAATAATAATAAATTTAAAACATTCTGATGATAGTTCATTCAAAATTCATATTCCGATAGATACCATTTTAAAAACACATTCCGATAGATTTTTTTTAAGTCTTACATTACGATGGGTTTGACGAGCTTGCATGGCTGCTTAGCCATTTTTGGCGCCAATTTCGGCAGGCAGCTTGGCTGCTTCCAGCAGCTAGCCTGCCTGCTTGCTTATTTACTAGTATTGTTCCGTAATTGTCTAGTTTTATCTGAAAGTTGTTCCGATTTTATTTTTGAAAGTTACGTATTTTTAGTTGAATTTTTCGTCGATTTTTAGTATTAATATTTTTTCGTTAGGTTTAAGTTTTATCTTTTATTTAATACCCGCTTTAGGTTTTGCCTCGTTTAGCTTTAAAGCACCATTTTAGTTTTATTCTCTCCTTTTTCATTTAGTAAACTTTATTTTCGAGTCGATAATTAATTTCGTCTTTTAGTTTTATTTTTATTAATTGTTTCGCTTTAAATTTCGTTTTATTATTTGTTTTAATATTCGTTTTAATATCGTTTTAGTTTTTAATTTTTAATATTCACCTTGTTTTACTTTTATTAGTATAGATAATCAACTTCCCTTTTTCTTAACCAAAAACAATTGAGTCACACATTTAACCGGAAATCAATTCGTTAAGACACCGAGAAAACGAACTTTTTCAACTAGCAAAATCTTAATTTCAGGAATACTTAGCTTATCCGGAATAATTAATCCAAAACTTCATCCGGAATAACTTTAAACTAAGCCTTCATTCGGAAAGAATGCTTCGTTCGGAATAATATGGGTAACAGGAAACGCGAAGAACAGGGGAAAAAACACAACACGAATTTCAACCAAAATCCACCAAGTTTTAACCAAAACTTAAACCAATTTAATCACGAATCATCTAATAATGATAAACATCAAATCAAATCAACAAAAAACATAAAACCCACTTACTTTTGAAGATTAAAATCAACCAAATAAAAGTTTAAAACTTTAAATCAACAAGAGAAAGATGATCAAGATTAAATGAAAGATTATATTGAAAGATTAAGGTTAAACAATCAAAAGGAAGGATTAAAACTTGCAAGATTTGTGTAAACAAAGATGAAAAATCACCAACACCTTAATGGTGTTGGTTACCTACGAAACAAGAAAAGAAAATAAACCGGGAATGAAAAAAACTCGGCTAATGTGTGGGAAGGGATTCCTATTTATAGGCCTTGAAGTTGGTTGGTGAGTGGGCTTTCTCCCTTTCTTCTTGTCTTCTCGTTTTTCAGAAAAGTTGACGTTTTCGATTCTGATTCGGGATTTGTCGATGAATAAATTCAACTCGTCCATTAATTTCTTCGTTTAATAGACTTGAGTTCTTCGACATATGTAAATCTTCCATCTTTGATCCTTTTCTTCGATAAATCTTCAAATAGGCCCATTGACTTCAAATCTTTTGCATCTCTTGGACAATAGACTTCGTCTTGAGTCGTTTTCTTTGATAGAACCCGTGCAATCCCATGTTTTCTTCAATATTTATCCGGTTGGCTCTGAAAACACAACAAACACATAAACCACGCATAATTCCAAACAAATGACATTAAATACGCGTTTAGGTCTTGTTTTATCAAGAAATAAGTGGTAAAAGGATGGGTGTTTTCACACCTATCACATACCTTGAAACATAAGAAAGAGGAATTAACTCTTGTTGAGTTGGACAGTCATTTGCGCATTGAGGAATCCCCCAGGGTGCATGAAAGTGACAAGACAAAGAACAACAATATTGCTGGTTCATCAGTTGTCAATATGATGGAGCATAACAACTCCATCAGGTACAATGACAACAAGGGCAAACGTAAGCATCAGGATAACACCAAAGCAAATCCTAACAAGAAGTTATCAGTGGCTTGTTGGAAGTGTGGGAAACCTGGACACTTCAAAAGGGATTGAAAAGGTGTTGATACTGGCAGCAAAGCTAGTGGGTCAGGCACAAAAGGTTCAGTGATTGGTTCTAACAAATCAACACTGAAAGGTCAGAATATGTTTAATGAATCTCTCCAGATTTATTATGTTACATATGTATCTGAAGCTTATTTTGTGCAGGATGATGATGTTGCGTGGTGGGTTGATTCTGGAGCAACTGTTCATGTGTGTAAAGATAGATGCTGGTTCAAGACTTATGAGTCACTGAATGATGGATCTATTCTTCACATGGGAAATGAGTCAACAGCCGTAGTGCATGGACGTGGTTGTGTAGATCTTAAGTTTAGTTCTGGAAAGATTGTTAGCTTGTTTAATGTTTTGCATGTTCCTAATATTAGGAAGAATTTGGTTTCTAGTAGTGTTTTAAATAATTGTGGTTATAAATAAGTGATTGAATCTAATAAATTTGTTTTATCCAAACATGGTGTGTTTATTGGTTTTGGTTATTTGAGCAATCAAATGTTCAGGCTTAATATTGAAACAACCACCAGTATTGACTTAGTGAGTGCTAGTAGTGCTAATATTTGTTCAGCCTCAGTACCCTCCAGTATACTGAAGGATTCTTCACTATGGCATGCTAGACTGGGCCATGTCCACTTTAAGAGGATGCAAGATATGTCTAAGGATGGGTTAATCCCAGCATTTGACATGGACACTGAAAAGTGTCAGACTTGCATGTTGAACAAAATAACTAAGAAACCATTTCAAGATGTAAAACGTGTAACTACAGTTTTGGAACTAATCCATAGTGACCTATGTGATTTGCATGCTACTCCCTCATTAGGGAATAAGAAATACTTGGTAACATTTATTGATGATGCCTTCTAGGTTTTGTTATGTTTTCTTATTACATACTAAGGATGAAGCATTAGATAAATTTAAAGTATTTAAATCTAAAGTTGAATTACAACAAGGAGTCCAAATCAAAAGATTTACGACTGATAGGGGAGGTGAGTACATGGATGCTCAGTATTTTCAGTCTGTTGGTATTATCCATGAAACGACTGCTCCCTATACCCCTCAGCAAATGGTATATCTGAAAGGAAAAATAGAGTACTGAAAGAAATGGTTAACTCCATGTTGTCCTATTCAGGATTGAGTCAAGGGTTCTGGAGTGAAGCTATGTTAACAGCTTGCTATTTACTAAATAGGGTTCCCAACAAAAGGAACAAAATTACGCCTTATGAACTCTGGACTAAAAGGAAACCAAACTTGAACTATCTCAAAGTTTGGGGTTGTAGGGCTGTTGTAAGACTCTCTGATCCAAAGGTGAAAACCTTGGGTGAAAGAGGCATTGAATGCATCTTTGTTGGATATGCTGAGCATTCCAAGGCTTATAGGTTCTATTTAATTAAACCAAATGATTCAGTTTCTATAAACTCAATCATTGAATCAAGGGATGCTAACTTTTATGAAACAAGGTTCTCATCAGTCCCTAGACCAAGCCTTAGGACTCCTGCTGGAGCTGAGGACATTGGTGCTTCAGTGGAACCTGAAAGGGTCACTGATGAGGTTGTGGTTCAGCAACCTGAGCCTGAGCTTAGAAGAAGCACAAGGCATAGGACTCCAAGGAATTTTGGGCCTGAGTTTCAACTATAGTTGGTTGAAGGTACAAGGGATGAGGTCTCAGACCAATACTCCTATTGCTTTAATATGGAGGATGATCCCAAAACACTTGATGAAGCAATGAAGTCCCAAGATGTTGCTTTCTGGAAAGAAGCAATAAATGATGAGATGGACTCCATCATGGGGAACAACACTTGGGTGTTGGTTAATCTACCTCCAGGTTGTAATCCACTTGGTAACAAATGGATCTTCTAAAGGAAAATAAAGGTAGATGGAACTGTTGAAAAGTTCAAGGCAAGGTTAGTTATTCAGGGCTTTAAACAAAAGTCAGGGATAGACTATTTTGATACTTATGCTCCAGTAGCACGTATCAGTACCATAAGAATGCTGATTGCTTTAGCTAGTATTCACAATCTGATTATTCATCAGATGGATGTGAAGACAGCATTCTTGAATGGTGATTTGGATGAGGAGGTTTATATGAACCATCCTCAGGGCTTCATCATGCCTGGTAATGAGCACAAGGTGTGTAAACTGATTAAGTTCTTGTATGGACTGAAGCAGGCACCTAAGCAATGACATCAAAAATTTGATGAAGTAGTTTTGTCTAATGGTTACTCACTTAACCAAGCTGACAAATGTGTATATAGCAAATTTGATGAATCTGGTCAAGGAGTCATCATTTGCCTATATGTTGATGACATGCTAATCTTTGGTACTGACCAAGCTAAGGTTGATCAGACAAAGGATTTTTTGTCATCAAAGTTCTCCATGAAAGACATGGGGGAGGCTGATATTATCCTTGGCATAAGGATCAAACATAAAAGTGATGGTATTGTAATTTCTCAGTCTCATTATATTGAGAAGGTACTGAAGAAATTCAATCACTTTGATTGTACTCCAGTGAGTACACCAATAGATACACGTGAGAAACTGATGCCTAACAATGGCCAGGCTGTCTCCCAGCTTGAGTATTCAAGGGTGATTGGTTGCTTGATGTATGCCATGACTAGTACTAGGCCTGACATTGCATTTGCTGTGGGTAAACTGAGTAGGTATACTAGTAATCCTAGTACTCAGCATTGGCAAGCAATTCAGAGAGTACTGAAGTATTTGAAAGGAACAATGGATTGTTCTTTGTCTTATACTGGATATCCTTCAGTATTAGAAGGTTACACTGATGCAAGTTGGATCAGCAATACTGAGGATAATTCACCCACCAGTGGCTGGGTATTCCTACTTGGCGGTGGTGCAATTTCTTGGGCATCCAAGAAGCAAACTTGCATTACTGGTTCTACCATGGAATCTGAGTTTGTGGCTCTAGCAGCTGCTGGCAAAGAAGCTGAATGGTTGAGAAACTTGCTTCTTGAGATTCCATTCTGGGTCAAACCTATGGCACCCATTTCTATCCGTTGTGATAGTGCAGCTACATTGGCTAAGGCTTATAGCCAGATGTACAATGGTAAGTCTAGACACCTAGGTGTTAGACATAGCATGATTCGTGAACTGGTCACGAATGGGGTGATTTCAATAGATTTTGTGAGGCCTCAACAAAATTTAGTTGATCACTTGACGAAGGGATTGGCTAGAGACTTGGTTATAAAGTCTGGTAAAGGGATGGCTTTAAAATTCCACTCTAGTTACTGAATGCTAGGACACCTAACTCCCTCCTGAGGAAACTTGGGAGCTAAGTTCAATGTGGAAAGCTGAACATTCAGGGGACTGAAGCACATGTATATCATCCCAAGGATGTGCTTGTACTTGCTGAAGGAGGATGAAGTTATAACTTCTCAATGGTTAATGTCTTTAAAAAAGCTGAAGCAAGAGCATGAACTAAAGAGGAACCACCTATGTAAATGTTGAGGTTTCGCCGCCTCGGGGAGCATGGACTTGGCTCTTACAACATTTATGAATTTCGATATGGACACATGGCTCGTAGTGTCAGGAGTTGTTACGGATTTGAAAACTTGTGTGTATTTTGTCTTCAGGTATTCAAAGAAGTTGAAGGGTTCAATTATTAGAACACCGTGATTCTCAAATGTTTGAAGTGATGTACTAAGATGGAAATTCAATCCTTAGGATATTTTCATTTATGCACTGGTTTTGTTAATGATAATTTTCATGCAAAAAGAATTGTACTATATTGGGGAGGATTGTTGTAAATATAGTTCAATTGTGGGCTAGTTCATACTGGTGAATGGGGAAGGAGGTACGGAGTGTACACCCACAAGTCCCTGAACACCCAGACTCAATTATGGTTAATGTTTGTTCAGCATCGCTGAGCTTGTTCAGCATCGCTGATGATCTTTAGAGAGTGTAACTCTGGACTGAAGGTATTCATCAGGGAGTAACTTCACTGAAGACTTGTCTTCAGTGTTTACTCATCAGCAAGTCTTCTTCAGTATTGAAGGCTTCAGCGGGAACACCCTTCAGGGGTAGTTGATGCTTCAGTGGGACTGAAGAATAGACAAACGCTGGAGTTGAACTTGTATACTTGTAACAGTCTTTGACCCATTCAAGTGGAGTTAATGACTACGTTTAATTGGTCGTGTAACCACTTTCTTGGTATTATGGAGCACATTAAGAGGAGATTAATTGGCCGTTAATTCCTCTTAATTCCATTGACTAGGGTTTGAGTGCTAAACCTATAAATAGGTGATCATGACTTGCATGAAAAGATATATAGAAACAAGAAACACATAACAACAAAAGGGTTCGTGATTTGTGCCTAAATCTCTTACAACATTTGGTCTTATCCCAAGTAGGTATTCGTGATACCCAGGCAGTAGGGTCGAGTAATTTACTTTGGAAAGTGATTACACGATTCCAAGTGATATTCGGTAACCATTGATTTGGTACGTAGCTAGGATTGATTATCTTTACCCTGGTTGGGACGAATTTAACTCCAACACCCTTTACGTTACATGTTGGTCATTATTATTATATTATGTGGGACGAATGGGTGCATCCTAGTTTATAGGTTTACACATATAGGGTGATTGGTTTAGTGTGTGCTCTACACTCCATCACAATGGAGCTAATCCCTCCACCCATATTATTATTATTAGAGGTCACCCATTTAATAGCATGACGAGGTCACCCCTATATGTATTCATGCACACATTGATAATATGTTATGACTTATATGAGCTCGTGGGCATTTAATTATATTGCATGTAAAACTTATGACATTTCAATCATCTTTTATATCCATAGATTATTCTCAGGTTTTCCTCAGAACATAGATATTCATTTCCGCTGCTTTCGTTGTTTATTCCTCATTTTCAGTTATTCTTATCATGTCATTATATCCGTTCACTAAGCGTATTGCTCAGCCATGTCTTCTTTTTCATGTCTCATACGGCAGGAACCGAAGGACGATATTGGGCACCGCAAGTATGTGCTTATGATGAGAGCTACCTTAGTTTTCTTCCCTTATGCATTTAAATACTTATGCTTTGGTTGGACATATGTTTTGTCCTTTAGACTTCTTTTATTCTTATTTATGTTGAGTTTATGTGGAGAGTCGATGTTTGATTCCGGCTTTCCTGTTGGTCTTTTATGTCTTTATGATGTTTTGCCTTTATGATGCTTTGATGGCACGCCATGATTATGACATAACGACCTCCTTGTCAAGGTGGGTCGTTACACCCTTTTTTCCAAGGATAGGATTGTTTGGGTTGATATCGAGGGCATAACTTTGCATGCGTGGTCCCGTAAAACCTTTAACAAGATTGGTTCTAAGTTGGGAGAGGTGATGAATTTAGAGGAAAATACTGAGGACATGTTTGCTTGAAAACGAATATGTATCAAAACTAAACAAGACGACGATATTTTGGAGAAATTTAAGATCATTGTGCAAGGAAAATTTTTCATTGTTAGGGCTAAAGAATTTTTTGCTTGTTCACTTAATTTTAAGAGTCTTAATGATCATGATTACTGTTCAGATGAGGAGTCTATTGATGAAGGTGACATAGTAGACAAAGGTGATGTTAATAAAAATGTCGACTCAAACATTGATAGTGATACTGAAGGCGTTGTAGACACTATCTTTGGGGACGAGGATCCTAATCTTGTTGTTAATCAGGGAAATGATAAATCAGGCGACCAGGAAGTTTCATCTGATCCGTTTAGTGTGTATAACTTACTTGATAAACAAGATGCAGCTAAAAAGGGAGTTCAAACCAATATAAGTCTGGATAATAGTTTATCTCACCCCCTGGTTATATACATGAGAAAGAAACATACGCTAATAATGACCAGGAGATTGCTCAATCTGTTAACAATAATGATTGTCATGCGGAACTAGACCTGAACAATGTGGTGTTGAAGATTTCATCGGGTGATTTAAATTCTAGGGTGGCTGGGGATACTCAAAATGTTGACGACTTATTCTTCTCATGTTACTAATCATAATGCCAAAGTGGGAAGATCTGGGGGATCGATTATTGATATCTTAGATGACATGATAAAAGTAAGGAACACTATGGGTTATTCATTGGATGGGTGTACACAAGACATGCAGAAGATCATTAGCTTACAAGGAGAACGTGAAGTTCTTCAATGAATTATCTTTCTTTGAATGTTCAAGGTCTTGGATCCAAGGCTAAGAAAGATTGGATTAGGGAACTTAATAATACTCATAAGATTAAAGCTATCCAATAAACTAAAATGGAAGTCATTTCTGCTATGGATGTTAAGGTCCTTAGGGGTAATTATAACTTTGAATATGTGCATAGTGAAGCGTTGGGTAATTTGGGTTGAATTTTATGCGCGTTGTATTCCCCTTATTTTCACAAATATTATCACACTATCTCGGATAATTTTGTCGCAGTTTATGGTTCTTGGAATCCTTCCAAGACTAAATTGCTTATCATATCTATTTATGCTCAGCAACAAGACGCTGCTAAACGGGCTCTTTGGAATTAAATTTCTACGATCATTAATAGATGGGATGGAGATTGAATTGTTAATGGGGATTTTAACGAGGTCCGTAATATGGGTGAACGAATGGGATCTGTCTTTAATCCATTTGGAGCTAATGATTTCAACTCTTTTATTGCTAATTCAGGTCTCGCTAAAGTGCAACTTAAAGGCTTTTCCTTCACTTGGTCTCATCCGTCGGCAAATAAGATGAGTAAATTGGACCAGTTCTTGGTGTCGGAGGGATTTACATCTTTATTCCCACATATTTCGGCCATTTGTCTTGATAAACATCTCTCGGACCATCGCCCTATTCTTCTAAGGGAATTCATCACTGATTATGGCGCCTCTCCTTTTCGTTTCTATCATTCTTGGTACAAAATTAATGTTTTTGATGATATGGTATCTAATACGCAGTAGTCTTTAGCGCTTGACGATAACAATGCTATGATTCGTTTTAAGAAGAAACTTCAACTCATGAAGAAGGCTATTCGTTTTTGGGTTACTTCTTATAAGAGGAATCAGACATGCACTGCTGGAGAGGTTAAAAAGAAACTTCATGACATTGATATAGAGTTGGATCAAGGAGGAGTGAGTAACAAAATTCTCTTGTCTTGTAAAGATTTGATGAAGCAATTGCAAGATATCAAATACTTGAAGTCGATGGACTATGCTCAAAAGGCGAAAATTTAGTGGGCTATTGAAGGAGACAAAAATTCCAAAATT
The DNA here is from genome assembly GCA_025667525.1 of Glebionis coronaria. Taxonomy (NCBI): domain Eukaryota; kingdom Viridiplantae; phylum Streptophyta; class Magnoliopsida; order Asterales; family Asteraceae; genus Glebionis; species Glebionis coronaria. The sequence continues at coordinate 612,435,139 of CM046876.1, read as the reverse complement.
TTATCATGGTATTATTAATAGAAAACGAGCTAATTTATCTATAAAAGGCATTATGTTAGATGGTGAATGGGCAGATGATTCTTTTCATGTAAAAGCAAAATTCTGCAAGCATTTTTCTAATCGGTTTCAAATGCCTGGATCTACACGGGACCGTCTAAACTTTTTATTTTCGAATCGTCTTACTCAGGAGCATGCTGATGATTTAGAAATTCCTATATCCCATGATGAAATTCGTGCGGCTGTTTGGGATTATGGAGTGAACAAATCGTCATGGCTTGATGGATTTACTTTTGAATTTTTTCGTAAATATTGGGATATAGTTGGTGTGGATTTTTGTGAAGCTTTTGAGTGGTTTTTTCGACATGGTTCCTTTGCTAAGGGATGTAACTCCTCTTTTCTGGATCTCATTCTAAAAGTGCAAGATCTTAAACATGTTAACCACTTTCGGCCTATTTGCTTTATTGGAAGCTTATATAAAGCCGTTACTAAGGTTCTAGCTACTCGCCTTGCATTTGTCATTTCTGATCTAATCTCTGACGTTCAATCTGCATTCATCCCTAACCGCCAAATTGTAGATGGTACGTTCATTGTTAATGAAGTCTTATCTTAGTGTAAATGTAAAAAGCAGCAGGTTATGATATTCAAGGCTGATTTTGCAAAAGCGTATGATTCTGTTCGGTGGAATTTTCTAGACGATGTTCTTGACGCTTTTGGTTTTGGGAATAAATGGCGCTCATGGATCTCTGGTAGTCTGTCTTCTGGTATGGCTTTCGATTATGGTCAATGGTAGTCCGACTTTCGAATTTTAGTTTTTTCGAGGGCTCAAACAAGGTGATCCGCTTGCTCCGTTCTTGTTCATCCTTGTTATGGAATCCCTCCACCTATCATTCAATAGAGCTACTGAAGCGGGTCTCTTTAAAGGGCTACAACTAGATACATTTTTATCCATATCTCATTTATTCTACTCAGATGATGCGGTTTTCATTGGTGAATGATCGGATCTCAACATCACTCATATTGTGCACATCGTTAATTGTTTTTCTCTTGCATCAGGCCTCAAGATTAATTTGCTTAAAAGCCATATTTTAGGTATTGGAGTTTACTATGAGAAGGTTAATGATACGGCTGTCTTTTTAGGTTGTTCTGTAATGCGTACTCTGTTCAAATACTTGGGGGTTTTGGTTGGAGGTAACATGTCACAGTTAAAAGGATGGAATACCTATTGATAAGTGATAGGTGTGTAAACACCCATCCTTTTACCACTTAATTCTGAGTAAAACGAGACCAAAACACGTATTTAATATCATTTGTTTGGAATTATGCGTGGTTTTTGTGTTTATTGTGTTTTCAGAGCTAACCGGATGAATATTAAAGAAAACATGGGATTGCACCGGTTTTACCGAAGAAAAAGACTCAAGATAAAGTCTATTGTCCAAGAGATGCAAAAAGATTTGAAGTCACTGGGCCTATTCGAAGATTTATCGAAGAAAAAGACCAAAGATGGAAGATTTTCATAAGTCGAAGAAACTCAAGTCTATTAAACGAAGAAATTAAAAGACGAGTTGAATTTAATCGACGACAAATCCCGAAACAGAATCGAAATCGTCAACTTTTCTGAAAAGACGAGAAGACACGAAGAACGGGAGAAAGCCCACTCACCAACCAAGGGAAACACCTATAAATAGTCCACCCCTCACACTTTCCTTCCAGTTAGTTTTTAGTTTTCTTTCTCCCCACTTTTCTCTCTTTTTAGTTCGTATCATCACCAACACCACTAGGGTGTTTGGTGATCTTGATCTTTGATTTTTAATCTTGTAATTTTCATCTTTGTTTTGTTATTGTTAAAACATCAATCATCAATACAAGTTCTTGTTCAATCTTTCCATTTCATCTTGTTCATCATCATCTTTATCTTCAAGTTCTTAAGTTCTTATTTTATTGAGTTTGATCTTCAAAAGTTGTTGGGATTTGTGTTTTTGTTGATGGGATTTGTAGTTTATGGTTAGTAGATGCTTAGTGATTAGTTTATTTAAGTTTTTGGTGAAAAAACTTGGTGATTTTTGGATTAAAAACATTTTTCCTTGTTCTTCGGTCAAGTTACTGTATCTGAGATTCCCAGGTTCCGAATGAACTGAAAAGTTCCGGACGAATCAAAAGTTCCGGGTGAACTCAAAGTTCCGGATGAGCATAAACTTCCGGATGAACTAGAAAGTTCCGAATGAATGTTATTTAAAAAAAGTTCCGAGTGAGTTTTTAAGTTCCGAATAAGTTTTCTTTTAGAAAGTTCCGAATGAACTAGAAAGTTCCGGATGAATATAATCTTCCGAATGAACTGAAGTTCCAGATGAGTAAAGAGTTCCGAATGAGTTTCCTTTTCAAAAGTTCCGAGTCAGTTTAAGAAGTTCCGGATGAACCTAAAGTTCCGAATGAAGCAAAACTTCCGGATGAACCAAAGTTCCGAGTAAAGTTCCGGGTGAAAGTTCCGACCAAACTTCTGAAGAAAGTTCCGAATGAAGGATTTTTAGAAGTTCCGAATGAAGACTTCCGGGTGAAAAGTTCCGAATCAAAGTTCAATCTTCCGAATCAATTTCTTTTGGGTAGTTTTACTGTTTTCTTACTGTTTCTATTTCCTTCCTGTTTCTTTATTGTTTCCTATTTCACATTTATATTTTAACTGTGACTTTAATTTTAATTTTAATTTTAATTTCAATTCAAGTTTTATTAATTGTTATTAATTCAATTACTTTTAAAATTTAAGTTTACATTTTAGATCATTCAACATTTAGTAGATTAGAAAACCAAACCCTTTAATTTAGTAACCAAGAACAATCATTCCACTTAAGGCCGAGATCAATTCGAGAGGATATCGAGAGAATAAAATTGAACCCATAGAAAATGCATGTATCAAATGGCGCTGCTGCTGGCTCTTCTCGTTAAGATCAAAAGTTTTTTGTGAGAACTTGGATTTTGGGATCCGTTCCCCGTGAACGTTAATTTTTCATAGAAACTTTCAAAAACACTAAAAAATATAAAATTTTCAAAAATACAAAAAAATTAAAAAACATAAAAACCAAAAATATTTTGCTTTGTTTTTCTCTTGTTAGTTCTTTTGCAGGTGCATGCGCACTCAATCCACGTCTTATCAAGAGCCCGAGCCTCTCGATCACTTAGACATGGCTGGTGTACCACCTCCAAACAATAATAATAACAACAACAACCCGCCTTTCAACAACATGAATAATCACAACAACAATGAGCCCCTTCCGGATAATCGCCCGATGATTGAACTGCTGCAAGCTCATGTAGATGGCAACACTGATCCAATTGTCATACCTCCAATTGCCGCCAACAACTTTGAGCTAAAATCAGGCTTTATCCAGATGGTCTCCGGTCAACCATTCTTGGGACGTACCATTGATGACCCACACGACCACATCAAGAGATTCTTGCAACTCACCAACACGGTCAAGTTCAATGGGGTGCCACAAGAGGTTATTAGGTTACAACTTTTTCCCTTTTCTTTAGAGGGACAAGCCCGGCATTGGCTTGCTAAGGAACCGCCACAGAGTATTCTCTCGTGGACGGATTTGGAAACAAAGTTTATCAATTACTTTTTCCCACCCTCTCGTACTACCGCATTGCGGAATGAAATCATAAATTTTGAACAAAAGTACGATGAGTCGTTCAGTGAATCTTGGGATCGTTTCAAAGATCTTTTAAGAAAATGCCCACAACATGGTTTTACCAAAGTACATCAAATTAATACTTTTTACAATGGTTTAAGCATGAGTGACCAAGATTCACTGAACAGTGCCTCGGGGGGTAATCTATTGGCTAAGACTTCCAATGCTGCTTGGGACATCATTGAGAATAAATCTCGGGTGCAAACCAAGAGTGTTCGGACCAATGTCGCTAGTGCTAGCACTAGTGACAGCGACAAGCGACTTGACAAAATCACCACGCTTCTTGAATCGCTTGTCACCCACACCGTCAGCAACAACAACAGCAACAACGCTAAAAACGCTCAAGTTAATGCTGTCAGCCAACCTTGTGAGATATGCGGTGGTCCTCACTCTTACACCACTTGTACCGCCACCCAAGACTACCCTGCTGACAATGTGAATGCGGCATATGGCACCTATCCTCAACCTGCTTATCAAGCTAGACCTCAAGGTGACCGTAACTTGCTGAGCTACCGTTCTAACAATTATCTTTCCCCACCTGGTTTTCCCCCAAACAACCCAAACCAACAACAAAACCTCAACCGCCCTCCTCAACAACAACAACAACCTCGACAACCATACATCCCACCTCACAAGCAGCAACAACGACCTCAACGTAACAACCAAGTTTACCAACAACCTGCTTATCAACCACCCGCATATAATGCTCCTCCCAACCAATCCACCGCTCTACACCAAGAAGTGCAGACCTACATGAGGACAAACGATGTGATCGTGGAAAATCTTCAGCGTGAAGTGATAAATTTGAAAGCAGACTTGGTCAAGCAAGGGAACGATTTGAGAGTCGACATGAGAAATACGTTGGATAGCCAAACTAATGACTTGAGGAACATGATGGCTAGTTTCTTCCAAGGTAATGAACCCTCTTCTTCGGGTAATCTTCCGAGTAACACCGTTGCGAACCCAAGAGGGGAGATGAAAGCAATCACTACTCGAAGTGGCAAAGGTACAAAGGAACCCGAGCTTCCTATACCTCCACCGGTGATTGTGACTAAGGAGAACGAGTCACCTGCTCCTATTCCTCAACCTTCTCCTTCCCCAATTTCTCCACCTCTTCCTTCTACCCCTCCTCCACCCAAGGATGTGAGTGATCCTATTCTTCCAAAGCCTTCCTCTTCTTCCAATATACCTTATCCATCTAGGTTGAGGAAAGAGAAGCTCAAAAGCAAGGACGATATTCAGGTTTCTAACTTTCTTAAGATGTTTAAACAACTGAATTTCAATATCTCCTTCGCTGAGGCTCTCGCTCACATGCCTAAATATGCAAAAATGTTTAAAGATCTTCTGAGCGACAAGGAAAAGCTCCTCGATATTGCCAACACCCAACTTAATGAGAATTGCTCTGCAGTGCTCTTAAGGAAATTGCCAACCAAGCTTGGTGATCCGGGTCGTTTCTTAATTCCTTGCAATTTCCCGGGAGTAGAGAATTGCATGGCCCTAACCGATCTAGGTGCCAGTATTAATCTCATGCCTCTAAGTGTTTGGAAGCAATTATCTCTCCCAGAGCTAGTCCCCACCAAAATTACTTTGGAATTGGCTAACCGTACGGTTGCTTATCCAGTGGGGATAGCCGAAGATGTGATTGTAGGAGTCGACAAATTCACCTTTCCTGCTGATTTTGTATTCGTCGACTACGAGATGGACCCTCGTGTGCCACTAATTGTTGGTCGTCCATTCTTGAGGACCGGTCACACTCTCATTGATGTTGAAGCCGGTGAGCTTATCATGAGAGTGGGTGACGATAAAGTAGTCTTCAACATGGGAAAGTTGTCTAAACAGCCTTACTCATATGAGAGTGTTAATTGTATTGACGTTCTTGATGAGGCTTGTGAAGAACACTTTAATGATGCTTGCAAAAGTATTCCTACCTCTCTTCCCAATGTTGAGACCGTGTCCTCTATTGATTCATCATTGTCTCTATTTGGAGATAGTGATTTGTTTTGGAAAGATATTGAAGATACCATGGGAGATGTGAATTCAGCTACTAATGATTCTCCCACCGATGGGGATGAAGACATGAATTTCTTTGACAATCTTCTCACCGAAGACAATCCTTTGCCTCCATCTCCCACGGTTATTGCTATAAACACTCCGACTTCGAATACGCCTCCCGTCGACAATCCTCTGGATTTAGAACTTAAGGAGTTGCCACCCCATCTTGAGTATGTATTCCTTGAAGAAGAGAAGAAGTCGCCAGTCATCATTGCTAAGGACCTAAAGGAAGAAGAAAAAGCCCGACTTGTCGCCGTTTTGAAGAAGCATAAAAAGGCTATTGCTTGGAAGATTTCTGATATTCGTGGAATTGATCCTCACTTCTGCACACACAAAATTCTCATGGAGGACGACTTTAAGCCCACAATTCAAAGCCAACGAAGGGTGAATCCAAAAATCCATGAAGTCATCAAAACAGAGGTTATCAAACTTCTTGATGCGGGTATGATTTACCCTATTTCGGATTCCCCATGGGTTAGTCCAATCCATTGTGTGCCCAAGAAGGGCGGAATAACCGTTGTTCCCAATGAACACAACGAGTTGATTTCCACTCGTCTCGTAACTGGGTGGAGAGTTTGTATAGACTACCGCAAACTCAATGATGCCACGAGAAAGGATCATTTCCCTCTTCCTTTTATGGACCAAATGCTTGAACGTTTAGCGGGTAATGAATATTACTGCTTTCTTGATGGTTTCGCGGGTTATTTCCAAATACCCATCGATCCCCAAGATCAAGAGAAGACAACATTCACTTGTCCTTATGGCATTTTTGCTTACAAAAGAATGCCTTTTGGTTTATGTAATGCGCCCGGGACTTTCCAAAGGTGCATGTTAGCTATCTTCCATGACATGGTTGAACAAACCATGGAAGTCTTCATGGATGATTTCTCGGTCTTCGGGGATTCCTTCTCTTCTTGCCTTGCCAATTTGGAACGTATGCTTAAACGGTGCGAAGACACTCGCCTTGTTCTGAATTGGGAAAATGCCATTTTATGGTAAAAGAAGGCATCGTGCTGGGACACAAGATTTCCAAAGCCGGTCTTGAAGTAGACCGTGCTAAAGTCGATGTTATCGCCAAGTTGCCTCCACCTTCAACCGTGAAGGGTGTGAGAAGTTTCCTGGGTCATGCGGGCTTCTACCGTCGATTCATCAAAGATTTTTCTCAAATCGCTCGCCCGATGACCCACCTCTTGGAAAAAGATACTCCTTTTATCTTTTCCGAAGAGTGCCTTGAAGCCTTCAACTCGCTTAAGGATAAGCTAACTAAGGCACCCGTCTTGGTTACCCCTAATTGGGAGCTGCCCTTTGAGTTGATGTGCGATGCTAGTGATTTTGCTATTGGAGCGGTTCTGGGACAAAGAGTGAACAAACACTTCCAACCAATCCATTACGCTAGCAAGACAATGACGGGGGCACAATTGCATTATACGACAACCGAAAAAGAGCTTTTAGCTGTTGTCTATGCTTTTGAAAAATTCCGCCCCTATCTTGTCCTTTCCACCACAATCGTTTACACCGATCATTCCGCGTTGAAGTACTTGTTGACAAAGCAAGATTCCAAACCAAGACTTCTTCGCTGGGTTTTGCTGCTCCAGGAATTTAAAATCGAAATTCGCGATAAAAAAGGAGCTGAAAACCTAGCCGCGGATCATCTCAGCAGACTTGAGGATCCTTACCAAGGGGATCATCCGAACAAAGAAATCAATGATTCCTTTCCCTTGGAGACCTTAATGTCTATAAACTCCAAATCCAATGAAACCCCGTGGTTTGCGGACTTTGCAAACTACTTAGCGGGTGGAATTCTCAAGGAAGGGTTGACGTCCCAACAAAAGAAAAAGTTCTTCACCGACATCAAGACTTACTTTTGGGATGACCCTTACCTATTCAAACAATGTGCCGATCTGATTATCCGCCGATGTGTTGATGGACCGGCAGCTTCGCAAATCCTTGATGCTTGCCACAAAGGACCCACCGGTGGTCACTTTGGTCCCAACTACACCGCCAAAAAAGTGTTTGATTCGGGATTTTATTGGCCCTCCATATATCGTGACGCTCACGATATGGTTAAACGATGTGATGTTTGCCAAAAACAAGGCACGATCACACATAAAGACGAGATGCCTCAGAATTTCATTCAAGAGTGTGAAATCTTTGATGTTTGGGGTATCGACTTTATGGGGCCATTCCCTTCTTCTAAAGGAAACAAATACATCCTTGTAGCCGTTGACTACGTTTCAAAGTGGGTTGAAGCCAAAGCTTTACCCACTAATGACGCAAGGGTGGTTTGTAACTTTTTGAAAGCTCTATTCGCTAGATTCGGTGTGCCTCGCGCCATTATTAGTGATCGTGGGACTCATTTTTGCAATGACCAATTTGCTAGAGTCATGGCTAAGTACGGTGTAAACCATCGTCTTTCCACATCCTACCACCCACAAACTAATGGCCAGGCTGAAATATCCAACCGAGGTCTAAAGCGAATTCTTGAAAGGACCGTGGGAGAGCATCGTGCCTCATGGGCTGATAAACTCGATGATGCTTTGTGGGCTTTCCGTACTGCTTACAAGACCCCGATCGGCTGTACGCCTTATCGTCTTGTGTACGGGAAAGCGTGCCACCTCCCCATTGAGTTGGAGCACAAGGCTTACTGGGCCTTGAAGTGGGCTAATTTTTATATTAACAAAGCCGGTGACCTACGCAAGATCCAACTCAATGAGCTCAATAAACTTCGGAATGAGGCTTATGAAAATTCTTTGATCTATAAGGAAAGAACTAAGCTCATTCACGATTCTAAGATTAAGAACCGAGAGTTCCATGTTGGAGACAAAGTCTTACTTTTTAACTCTCGGTTGAAAATCTTTTCGGGCAAGCTCAAATCTCGTTGGTCCGGCCCATTCACCATTGCCCAAATTTTTCCATATGGTACTCTCGAGCTCGCTCAACCTGATGGACCAAATTTTAAGGTGAATGGCCAACGAGTGAAGTTGTACTTTGGTGAGGACACCTCTCAGGAGGTGATTCCATCCCTCACCACGTTCCCTAGAACTGAATTTGGGTCGAGTCAGGCTCGTGACTCGGTTATAAAAAACAAGCGCTCCTCGGGAGGCAGCCCGAGTATCTATCCTTTTATGTTTTAACCCCCTAAGTGTAGGGGGGACTCTATAGGTGTTTGTCTTTATGTGGTGATGTGATTACAGGGATTCGTGCACTCTTGAAAACTTGGAAGAACCGTGCTCCCGTGTTATCCGAAATCCGGTTCTATCTCTCAACTATCGTGATTCAATTTTCTTCATACTCACATCTGAAATTGATCACTTTAGTCGTCTCTTCCTTAACTTGAGTTAACCAACGTGCACAATGTCATAAGTGTAGGGGAGATTTTTCCCACATGCTTAAACATTGAGGACAATGTTTATCTTAAGTGTAGGGGGACTTCTATCGAAGTTTTAAGTGGACTTTTCCATGAAAATGCCTTCATTTAACCAGAAAATCATATTTTTCAACATTTTTCAAATTTTTTATTAACTTTGGCCATTTAGTCGTAATTTTTAAATTTTTATCGTTGCTTTCATACGTATATATCCCGCAATAAAGTCAAAAATATTAATAAAGTGGTGTAGCTAGTTTAGAAGTCTTTGACATATTAGGCCCGTTGCGTTTATTTTGACTCAACGCGAATAGACTTATCTAAGTTTATTCTAGCTTGTATCCTTAACCATGTAGACCTTAATTGGTTTATTAGGCTAAGTGTCCACGAGTCTCATTACTTGAGATTTTAAATTATGGAGGACGAGAAATGATAGAGTCAATTATAAGTCGGTATTCTTGCACAAGCTCACTTGGTGTAATTATTTGCCTATTCTCCCATCACTTGCTAATATTTATCTGCAATAAGTAAGGTCATACGATTTGAAAAGTTACTTAGCTTCTAGCCCAAGATCGTTTAAAAGTTGCTCGGTAATGATAAGAGTTCATAGCCAAGGCATAACTTATGAAGCGGGGCGCGAAGATTGGCGAGTCCGAAAAGGCCCTAACAAGGCATGAGGATTCCATTTTATTGCTAAAGATCCAAAGTGATGTGAAAAGCATTATTCCCAAAGTCAATATGAAGGATCAAGACTCACGACGAAAAGCAATCAACTCCCATAAAGATCATGGAGAAGTCTATCTGAAAAGACCCTAACAAGGTATGAGGATAAATAGATCCAAGTCCGAAAAGGAGGCGGATCGTTGTATCTCAAAATCCCAAATAGAGATTGAATAAATAATCATGAAGTCGTGGTCAACAAAGTTGGAGTACCTCTCAAAAGTCTCCAAGTGAAGAAACTCTATGAACGATGAGAAGACCATTATCTCAAGCACGTCTCTCAAGATATGAAGTATGAAGTACATGCCAAATATCGGCCCGAGAAAGGTCTCAAATCGTGAACCAAGTTATGCCAAGATATGAACTTTTTAATATCCCGAGAAGCAGTTTTAAGAGATTTTGTCCTTTAGCTAACTATTGATCAAATCGTCCTACTTTGCTTTCAGCCTAAATAAACTATCGAAATAAGTCCAAAAATGCATCTTCATGATGATTCTAAGACAAAAATAAAATATAAGAGATACACCTAGGAATAAGGGAGTTTAAGCATTTAATTAAGCCATGTGTGTAAGTGTTTGATTTACTAACTTATAATAACAATGATCTCGTTTTAAGCTTAGTTTGGGGAACGTGAAACTTGAGGGTGATAAATCTTCGCGGCACCAAAGCCCTAATGTAAGTCCTTGATCTTTTTGCAAGTTATTTCCATGTAGCTATTTTCAAGTGAAAATGGTTTTCTATCCTTTTGTTTCCTTTAAAGTTTTAATTTCTTTTAGTACTTTAAATTTTTGTTTAGTAGTGTTTGAATAAGGCCAAGGTTGATTGATTATGAGAAAAATATAAAATTGCTTTATCACTAAGCATTGCATGAGGGCATGACAATGGTTAAGTGTAGGGGATTTGATAGGTGTGTAAACACCCATCCTTTTACCACTTAATTCTGAGTAAAACGAGACCAAAACACGTATTTAATATCATTTGTTTGGAATTATGTGTGGTTTTTGTGTTTATTGTGTTTTCAGAGCTAACCGGATGAATATTAAAGAAAACATGGGATTGCACGGGTTTTACCGAAGAAAAAGACTCAAGATAAAGTCTATTGTCCAAGAGATGCAAAAAGATTTGAAGTCACTGGGCCTATTCGAAGATTTATCGAAGAAAAGGACCAAAGATGGAAGATTTTCATAAGTCGAAGAAACTCAAGTCTATTAAACGAAGAAATTAAAAGACGAGTTGAATTTAATCGACGACAAATCCCGAATCAGAATCGAAATCGTCAACTTTTCTGAAAAGACGAGAAGACACGAAGAACGGGAGAAAGCCCACTCACCAACCAAGGGAAACACCTATAAATAGTCCACCCCTCACACTTTCCTTCCAGTTAGTTTTTAGTTTTCTTTCTCCCCACTTTTCTCTCTTTTTAGTTCGTATCATCACCAACACCACTAGGGTGTTTGGTGATCTTGATCTTTGATTTTTAATCTTGTAATTTTCATCTTTGTTTTGTTATTGTTAAAACATCAATCATCAATACAAGTTCTTGTTCAATCTTTCCATTTCATCTTGTTCATCATCATCTTTATCTTCAAGTTCTTAAGTTCTTATTTTATTGAGTTTGATCTTCAAAAGTTGTTGGGATTTGTGTTTTTGTTGATGGGATTTGTAGTTTATGGTTAGTAGATGCTTAGTGATTAGTTTATTTAAGTTTTTGGTGAAAAAACTTGGTGATTTTTGGATTAAAAACATTTTTCCTTGTTCTTCGGTCAAGTTACTGTATCTGAGATTCCCAGGTTCCGAATGAACTGAAAAGTTCCGGACGAATCAAAAGTTCCGGGTGAACTCAAAGTTCCGGATGAGCATAAACTTACGGATGAACTAGAAAGTTCCGAATGAATGTTATTTAAAAAAAGTTCCGAGTGAGTTTTTAAGTTCCGAATAAGTTTTCTTTTAGAAAGTTCCGAATGAACTAGAAAGTTCCGGATGAATATAATCTTCCGAATGAACTGAAGTTCCGGATGAGTAAAAAGTTCCGAATGAGTTTCCTTTTCAAAAGTTCCGAGTCAGTTTAAGAAGTTCCGGATGAACCTAAAGTTCCGAATGAAGCAAAACTTCCGGATGAACCAAAGTTCCGAGTAAAGTTCCGGGTGAAAGTTCCGACCAAACTTCCGAAGAAAGTTCCGAATGAAGGATTTTTAGAAGTTCCGAATGAAGACTTCCGGGTGAAAAGTTCCGAATCAAAGTTCAATCTTCCGAATCAATTTCTTTTGGGTAGTTTTACTGTTTTCTTACTGTTTCTATTTCCTTCCTGTTTCTTTATTGTTTCCTATTTCACATTTATATTTTAACTGTGACTTTAATTTTAATTTTAATTTTAATTTTAATTTTAATTTCAATTCAAGTTTTATTAATTGTTATTAATTCAATTACTTTTAAAATTTAAGTTTACATTTTAGATCATTCAACATTTAGTAGATTAGAAAACCAAACCCTTTAATTTAGTAACCAAGAACAATCATTCCACTTAAGGCCGAGATCAATTCGAGAGGATATCGAGAGAATAAAATTGAACCCATAGAAAATGCATGTATCAATAAGCTTCATTCTCGGTTATCCAAATGGAAGTGCAAAGTTCTTTCTATTGGAGGAAGACTTACTCTCCTTAAGTTTGTTCTCGGTTCCACTCCTATTTACACATTATCGTTTTATAAAGCTTCGAAGGGTGTGCTTTCCACTATGGAGTCGATCAAGCGTAAGTTTTTTTTATGGTATTCAGGGTGGAGATAACAAGATTATGTGGGTTAAGTGGTCTAAAATCCTAGCAGAAAAAAAGTTCAGTGGTTTAGGAGTCTCTAGTTTTTTTGCATTGAATAAGGCTCTCCTTTTCCAATGGGTTTGGAGATTCATTAACCAAGAAGAGTCTTTGTGGTATCTGGTGATATCTTCAATTCACGGACCTTATTTTTCTCACAGTTCTCCTCAAGCTACCTTGGTTTGGAATTCCATTGTTCGTGAAACTATCAAACTTAAAATGCAAGGTGTAGACTTACTTTCTTATGCTCGTGTTCGTGTTGATAATGGCCTTAAGACGAAGTTGTGGAAAGACCCATGGATTGATGATTCCTTATTATGTCATCGGTTCCCAAGAATATATGCTTTAGAAGATAAGTGTGATGCCAATGTTGCTGATAAATTAACAGATTGTCTCGATGGGTCCTTTCGTCGTCCAGCTAGAGGAGGCACTGAAGCTCAACAGTTCGCGCAGCTCCAGAGTTTGACTGACACATGTGTTCTTTCTATGGCCAGAGACAGATGGGTGTGGACCTTGAATGGTGATGGTATTTTTTGCGTTAAGGATGCGAGGAATTTGTTGGACGGGAAGTTTCTGCCTAAGAATAATACTGCTACTCGCTGGGTCAAGTTTGTTCCGATTAAAGTTAACGTGTTTGCATGGAAGGTTAGTTTGGACCGGATTCCTACGCGAATGAATCTGATTAAGAGAGGTGTTTTTGTTCCTGATCATTTGTGCCCGATATGTAAAGTTGCTGGTAGAGGATACGCCACACCTTCTTTTCACTTGTGAGTTAGCTGTAGAGATTTTTCGGATGGTCTGTCGTTGGTGGGATATAACGTGGCCGCACATCTCCTCATATGAAGACTGGTTTTCTTGGTTTAAAGATATTCGACTTGAATCTAAACGAAAACTTATGCTGGAAGTTGTCTTCTATACTACATGGTGGATTATTTGGAGTTTCAGAAATAGGCTGCTTTTCGAGGCTTCCAAACCTCGAAAAGATATGTTTTTCGATGATATCGTTTCTCGTTCTTATTTATGGTGTCATGCTAGGTGTCGTAGTTTGTTTAGTTTGGTCACTTGGTTGCAACACCCTCATTTAATTTCCTTGTAAGTTTCTAGCTCCTTGCCAGTTTCTTTTTTTATATAAAGTTGCCGTTAAAAAAAATAAAAAAAATTTGTTAGGTTTTATATAAAGTAGCCGTTCAAAAAAAACTATAGTTATTTTTTTAAAATAAACTCAAAGTTTTTTTTTGCATCCACATTAACACTATGTTCCTGAGTATAAAATTGATAGAAGAGAAAAGAAGAGAGCAAAAAAGAGAGAAAAAAAGAAAAGAGGAAATTGTTTGATTTTTAATATTGTGTTCCGAGATGGAAAGAAAAGAAGAGAGATATAAGCCAAAAAGGCTATAAAATTACTTTCTCTTCAAATCATCCCAATTTTGAAAAAAGATTAAGAAAGAAGTTTTGACATAATTTTCTCTTCTCTTCTTTCTTTTTTAAAAAATCTCGAAAATGCAACATTTTTTTAATTTCCTTTCCATTCTTTTTTTTTCCAAATAAAAACTCGAAAACAGAGTATAAAACCTAATTTAAAGGTCACTTGTCATATAAACCAGATGGTTGAGTCAGTTTAAATATTGTACACCGTTTCTTAGATGTTATTAAAAGGAAGAGGTGTCTAGGCTTGTCACCAGTCCATCATCATTAACCGACTCGGCTCAGGCAGCATCAGCTCTCGACAAAAAGCACTCATACACTGATACACGAACTCGAATAAGTTCAAAAAGTTTCCTAGAAATTGAAAACTAGAATCTAAATTGACGACCCACAGGATGGAATATACAACGTTGGCAGATTTTTTAGTAAAGGGTCAAAAAGGACAATTCAAATATAAGCCAGGAAAGATGGGCCAAATGTGCGGTTGCATGTAGGTGAACTGTGGCCCCTCAATTAGCAGTCTTTAATAATTGTAAATCTTAAAACTAGCTGTTAATAAACCAAAGGCGTTGGGAGCTGGAAACATAAACAAACAGGTCTTGCTTTACATTCTGTGCCATTTGACACGTGTCATTATCATGCTGGTCTTTGCTATTTATACTTTCTTCATTATGACAGATGAGCAAATATGATGTTAAAAAAAAAAAAGAGCAAATATGTTTGACAAATGTCTAAGAGGCAACAATAAACCGAAAGGAAGAAAACATTTAATCAAATGAGTCGGTTATTTTAGAAACTTGTTTTTTTATAGAATTTAAAGGATAAATTTTAGTCATTCATTACCTAAGATTAAAAAAACACACGGAGGAATCATTTTTGCTAAAATGTTCAAAATTTGCAAAAAAACGGCGGAAGGACTAAGTTGTAAATATATCAAAAATCGGTTATCACAAGTGATATTGCGTTACTGATAAAAACAATGAAATATCACTAGAGATAAATCAATGACATCACTAGTGATATTTCATTAACATAGTTACTGCGTAATATCCCAATGATATTTCATTAGTGATAATTCATTACTCCGTCATATTTACAACTTTGGTACCTCCGCCCATTTTTTCAACTTTTGGACATTTTGACAAAAGTGGCCCTCCTTGTTTTTTTTAAATCTTAGGTTAATCTCTACCATTAGATCAAAAATAGATAAAAGGTGAGGATTTGTCCCTTAGTTTCCACCAAAAAATAAGGATGCAAAATAACTTTTCTTTTAATCGAATATAAAGTATCGTAAAAAAATTAAAAAAAATAATACTACATCCGTTCTAAAATTATTGTCACCAGACAACAGACAAGAATCACACGGTTTAAAAAATAATAATAATTACAATTTTTTCTCTTTTAATTTTTGCAGAATGACAGTTTTATCCTAAATTAATTAATTTAAAAGTTTTTTATATTTGTAATAATAATCGCAAATGAAGGTAATATGGTAAACTCGAACTAAATTCCATCTTTATTTTTAGAAATAGACAATAATTTTAGGACAATGAAAAAAGAAAGATAAACAATAATTTCGGGACGAAAGTAGTATAAGTTATCGTAGTTTTTTTAGCATTGTTCTAACAACGAGAATTTTAGACCTGGTTAATATCAAATAACTAACATAAAATGAATAAATTCTTTTTATTAAAACATTTTTTATTTAATAATTATAACTTATGATAAAGTAAACGAGCAATAAGCTGCGTCGTTAGTTTTTTTATAGTAAAACAAAGTCTATTAAATATAGATTTAAGTTCTTTTGGATACCAAAGTTTTTTAGGATATAAGGGGACTCATCTCCACCATCCATCTCCATCTCATTCAAGGGCTGAGATTAAATCCCCAATTTACACAACTTTCTCCTTTCTTTCTCATAAAAACACACACCCCGTTCTTTCACTTCTCTCTCTACCCCGATCTACTTTCTCTCTCTAAAATTTGAAGCGAACAATCACAACATCATCATGAATCCATCACAATCGATTAATTAGATCGATTACTTAACACGAATTCATTTCAGGTTTGTATTCTTATAATCTATGCTTATTTTTTTTAGCTTATTTGATTTTGAATAAACTTATTAATTTATTTTCATTAGCTTTTTTGAACGAAATATGCCGATTGATAGTTCTTATTTTGATCGAATTATTCCGATTGATTGTTTTTATTTTGATCAATTTATTCTAATTAGCTTTTATTTAGGTGATTTATGTGAATAAGCTTATTTGTTTGAATAAGATTTTTAATTATATGAGAGTTATAAATAATCTTGAGAATTAGATAGGAGTTATGTGAATAAGCTTACAAATTACACGAGAGTTATGAATAAGCTAGCTTATTAGCTTATGTTGACAAATCGTAAGGTATTTTATGTAAGTTGGATTAAGTTTGCTGATGTAGGCTGCAATAAGCTTGATATATCATGTATGATATATATATATCATATATGATATATCATCTCTTTTCATATATGATAGATATATCATATATGATAACTGATGATATATCATATATGATATAACTATCATATATGATATATCAAATAAACCATAGGAAAAACAGATTCTGTATGAGTATTTTTTAGAAAATCAATATAAACTCTTGAAACTTGTCTTCTATCATATATATGAGTAATTTATTTTGGTGTTAAAATGTTGCATAATATGTTCTTTTTATCTTTTATAAATGCAGTCAGACAGAGATGGTGCGATTGGCAGCTTTGGAGCAAAGCAGAGAGGGATGTTGATTATAACAAGAGGATGTGCATGGATATGTTTTAAGGATCAAGACGGAGTAGGCGTTGTTCATGAATTCATCATTTGATAATCTGTTTTTTTGTGCATTTTTTTGATTTTGTATAAATTGTTATCATATATGATATCAGAGGTATATCATATATGATTTTACATTAGGTTACGTTCGGTTTGAATTATCATATATGATTCTGTTCAAAAGTACATTTTTATGTTATGAACAAGTGTTTGATTATTAATTGTGCATACTCTTTGTTGTAATCATGAATTCATCAGATTCTTTATTTAATAAATCTAAGTTTTTCTTGAGTGTCATATATGATAGTGCATGATCATATACTCCGTATGACTTAATTTATAAAAAGCATCATGACATAGTACCAAGAAAGTTAAATCATATTAACAAGATGTTGTACGAGATACCAATTGATTACAAAATCGTCCATATACTTCAAACTCCATTAGGAGATTACAAGAAAAAACAAACAATAAACGTAAAAGAAAAATTCACGAGCTTATTCATTAAGCTTCTTGGCCTTTTGGATGCTTGTAATGTTCAACACGCCTTGTAAACAACCTTCTCTACACAAAAAAGAAGATTTAATTCAATATTCAAGCACATAATCATATATGATATATTTGATCATATATGATATTTAGCTTATATCATATATGATATAGCATATCATATATGATACTTCATTAGCAAGTCATACTAAATATGTTCAGCCAGATTAATCCATTAAAAAAAGAGTTAATTCAATTTTCAACCACATTATCATATATGATATATCTCATCATATATGATATTTTAGCTTATATCATATATGATATAGTATATCATATATGATACTTCACAAACAGGTTACACTAAATATGTTCAGCGAGATTAAGCTAAAAAATCTTATAATTCATGAAAATAAGCTAATAAGTTAGCTTATAATTCATCATAATAAAGGTGATGATTATCAATAAGCTTATTCACATTAAGCATCAAGTTACCTTATCACTTGACATGTTAAATTCATGTATCTTATAAAATAAGCTATAAAAAATAAGATGAGTTATAAGCTTATTCACATCGAATAAGCTAAAGAAGATGAATCAAAACAGATCGAATGAACTTTACCTTATTTATGAAGAGGATGATCGATTTGTGACGGTGATGATCGATGGATTTGATGTTTGTGTTGATAAATTAAGATGTAAATATGTGTGTGTGTGTGTGTGTGTGTGTGTGTGTGTGTTTATGTGTGTTTTAGAGAGAAGAAGAAGAAGAAATCGATCCCAGATCTGTGAGAGTGGTAGGTGGTGTTAGGTGGGAGGGGTAAAATGACGAAACTACCCCTCTGCTTTTTTTTTTTGTTTTTAATATGGGTTGTTGGATAAGATGAGATGGACGGTCCAGATTTGTCCCCTTGTATCCAAAGGATACAAGGTATCTTAAATAACCGGACTCATAATGTTTGTAAATTTAGATTTCAAAACGTTACTATTCATGAATATTTTTTTATATTATTTATGAAAGCCGTCCTTTACATTTTTTATAACAAAATGTTTGACAATATTTAAATGAAAAGAATAAGTTATTGCTTTTTCTGTTTCTAAATTATTTTAATTCGAAAAAACACACAATTTCAAAAAAATATATTCAATATATATTTTTTTAATTTTAAATAAAAGACAGTTTAATTTTAGCTAATTAATTAATTTTTCTTTAAATTTATAATAATAATTTTAAACATAGATAATACGAAAACATAATCAAACTTCCTAATTTATTTCTGGTAGTTGATAATTAAGTTAAAATATTTCAAAATATTATTTAAAGCAAAAATACATGAGAAAGAAAAAAAAAACAATCTCAAACTCATTCCAAATGTACTTTTAGGAGCATGTCTAAAAAAAATATCCTAGTATAATAACTAAAGACTTTTATTATCATTTATATGAAATTGTTGTAAAGCTAGTCGCAACAAGGGGTCGAGACAATGGTCGGGTGCCTTAGAGGACGCGTCTCTTTATTACCCGATCTTCAGAGAACACCTTCTCATTTAGCTTGTTTGTGGTCGGGTACTTAGACCCTTGTGGTTTGCACTGGAAAACTAGCCAACGACGAGTAATCCTACCGTTGATGTGTTTTTTTAGACTTTTTTTAAAAAAGAAAGTAGCATGCGTCTTTCTTATAAATACCATACATATTTGCGTCTCTATTTTCTAACTTCTCCAACTATGCAAGTGATTTCTCTATGACAATGGTAGCGGACGAAGCTATATCGGTTTCAGAAAATAATTATTACTTATAAGTTTCAGAAAATCTTTTATATAATAAAAAAATTAGATTTTTTAAAATTTTTGGTAAAAAATGTAAGTTGTAGAAAAAATAATTATACCAATCAAATGAATTAATTTTAACAAGTAAGCAAAATTAAGTAATGTGATTGGTCTAAAAAAAATCAAAAATTGAATTTAGTTTAATCAAAATTAAAAATTTTGATAGAGGAATTTGATGAAAACATATAAAAATATATATGTCAAATTTGTGAAAATAAAAACTTAAAAAAGGAGAAGTGATTAACAAAACTTTAATGATTGAATTTTAAATAAATTAGATGAACTTAGGTGTAAACTTATATATTTATATAATTTTTTAGTAACTTTAGAAAATAAATATTATATTTTAAATAGAGTAAAATGCAAGTTTGCTCCCTGTGGTTTACTAAAAATGCATGTTTGCTCCCCAACTTCATTAAAATGCAGGCGGCCTCCTGGAGGACGAAGGTAAGTAGCAACGAGACTCCCTGGATCTAACTTTCGTTAATTTTTGCTAGTTAACTTCTTTTTGTTCAAGGGTATTGATGTCCTTTCATAATTTCTTTTTAACCTAGTTTAATTTTATTGCATTGTTACTCCCCGTGATTTGATCTATGCGTGTGTTTGCAAATGTGTTAAGGGAGGTTATTTAATTGCAAACCACGGGGAGTAACAATGCAATAAAATTAAACTAGGTTAAAAAGAAATTATGAAAGGACATCAATACCTTTGAACAAAAAAAAGTTAACTAGCAAAAATTAACGAAAGTTAGATCCAGGGAGTCTCGTTGCTACTTACATTCGTCCTCCGGGAGGCCGCCTGCGTTTTAATAAAATTAGGGAGCAAACATGCATTTTTGGTAAACCACAGGGAGCAAACTTGCATTTTACTCTTTTAAATATATAACATATATATAATATTAAAAAAAATCAACAAATCACATAACTATAAATATTTAAATAAAAACACAAAATTATTGTCTATTTTTATTTTGACAGTTAACAAAGTCAAGCAATGCAATTTACATAAATTATTATTAACACGAATATAAATATTAAAATGAATTCATGACCTCAAACATCAGTGTGAGAGGAAAATAAATAGAGGAGATTATACATGATACAACAACATATATTTTTTCAAGATCGTTATGTGTTAGGAAACACACATTGTTTATAGCTAACATTTCAATTAAACAAAGTTAAATCTTTTATGTAACAAATATTTATATAAAATATCAATTAATATTATCATATAATGAAAAATCATGTAAAACTCGTGGATCCATGAGCATCATAACAATTTTAATATTAAATATTAAATATTGTTATATAGAATAATATTAATCAACACAAAATCATGCATTTATAAATCGTGGACATGTAAGGTTGATGTAAATACTTTATTTATTAATTATTAAAATATAACTATTTAGAATAGAATATCGAAAGTAAAAAAAAAAGTTTGAAAAATAAAAATTAAATTGGATTTATATTAGTTTACACAGTACACAGTAAAACAACAAAATAATTAAACATATAAACATTAGATGTTTTTAAAAACATATATAATATACATAAAATTACAATAACGAAATTATTACTTAATATATTACTTATTTATAAGTCTTGTGCGTGCACGGACATTAAAACTAATAATTATAATAAAAAACTAAAAAAGTGTTCTATTATGTAATTTTATTTTTTCACTTTTCACTACATCATTTCATTTGCGTGAGCAACTTAAAAGTCTTTAAATAGAAAATTACAAAGTGTAAAACTCGAATCTATACATAATGGACTAGGCCCTAAAACAGATAAGCCTGTAATATACCAAACTAGTCGAA
Source organism: Glebionis coronaria (assembly GCA_025667525.1). Classification (NCBI taxonomy): domain Eukaryota; kingdom Viridiplantae; phylum Streptophyta; class Magnoliopsida; order Asterales; family Asteraceae; genus Glebionis; species Glebionis coronaria. The sequence continues at coordinate 612,414,129 of CM046876.1, read as the reverse complement.
TATCAATATAGAGACTTTTATGATCAAGTGAAAATAAATCTTCAAAGGAGAAGGAGGAAAAAGTTTCTTATAAACATTTAGTTTAATATATACTCAATCAACCAATTACAATCACCTATTTTTAATTTTTTATCATATAATTTAAAAAAATAACATTTAAGTAAAGGGCAAATAACATAAAAAGATACTCATCTTATTTCAAAATTCAATTAAAGGTACTCAACTTTTTTTTTCTTAATTGAAGGTACCGATCTTTTTTTTTTGTTGCAATGTTGGGATAATTAACAAATTTAAGGTTATATATTAACAACCGTTTACTTTATTATTGCATCTTTAGTCCTTTATATTAGCGACACTTTGTAATCAACTAAAAAATCATTTTTCTTACAGTTTTAGACCGTTTTCTATTTTCGTATGAGTTTTATCATTTTCGTTCGGTTTTAAGGGTTTAGTTCATTTTGTGTCTTTTTCTTTATTTTACTGTTTTCGACCTTTTTTAGCGTGTTTGATATCGTTTTCGACGGATTTTTTTACTATTTTCGTCATGTTCTAGCCGTTATCCCCTATTTTTTAAGGAAAGACAAAAAAGAAAAAAAAAGAAAAAAAGCGGTCATAAATTGTAAAAAGAGTAAAAAATGATATAAAAAGAACGGGCGAAAACAGTGAAAAGCCACAAAATGGACACAAACGGTGAGAAGAACTCGAAAAAGTACCAAACGGATGAAACGGTCAGAATCGGTAAAATAAAGATGAATGTTGTAAAACTGGAACGAAAAGATTAAAAACCGAACGAAAATGGTAAAAATCAAACGAACTTTGAGTTTTAGACGGTAAAAACCGTCTAAAACTGTAAAAAAAACGAATTTTGAGCTTATTATAAAGTCTCATTAATAAAAAGGAGTAACGATGAAATAATAAAGTAAACAAATGTTAATATGTAACCTTTAAATTTGTTAATTTCCCAATATTGCAACAAGAAAAAAGATTGATATCTTAAATTAAGAAAAAAAAAAATTGAGTACCTTTAATTGAGTTATGACATAAGATGGATACCTTTTTATGCTATTTTCCCTTAAGTAAATCTTTTGCAATATTACGTTCATAAAAAACTAACAATGTTCGAGAAATACTTTTTGACTACATAAAGAGTAACAAAATACTTCATACATATATATATTTGTGTATATGAATCGGGTGGGGCAGGTCGGGATGTTATTCCCAACTTCCGCCCCAAACCGACTAAAAATCCCCGTTAAAGCCCCAAACCCGCCTCGTAACCCGATAAGCGTGCCCCCGCCCCGCCCCAATTATTTCAGATTTCGGGTTTTCCCGTCGGGTTCGGGTTTTTTTTTGCCATCCCTACTTGAAGGTATCATTACAGAAAATAAAAAAGATGTAAATTAATTGGTTAAGGGTAAAATTGTCTTTTGTAAAAAGTAAAAGAAATAAATATCAAAATTGATGTTTTTAATAAGCTGCGTTTTTTTGTCGGTGGATTATAATTATAAGACGGAGTAAGTAACTAACATGAAATGATTAAACATTATTTATTCAATAATTATAATTTACATAATAGAACGAAGGTAAACGAATAACAAGTTGCGTCACTAGCCTTTTTGTATGACAAATTAAAATATATTAAATACAATGTTTGTGAATTTATGTGTCAAAACATTATTATTCATAAATATTTTTATTTTATCTATGAAAATCATCTGTTAGACTTTTTATAACAAAATGTTTGGCAATATCTGAATGAAAAAAATTAAATTAATGCTTTTCTCGTTTTAAGATTATTATAACTCAAAAAACAACATTGTTTAGGAAAATATATGCATTAATATTTTTTTTTAATTTTAAATAAAGTTATAGTTTTACTTTTAGCAATTTTTTTTTTTTTTTTATAATAATAATTTTAAACAAAGATGATACGAGAAATATAATGAAACTTCCTAATCTATTTCTGGTAGTTGATAATTAAATTTAAATATTTTAAAATATTATTTAAAGCAAAAATACATGAAAAAAGTAAAATAAATAAACAGTCTCAAACTCATTCCAAATGCTTTTAAGAGAATGTCTAACAAAAAGTATTCTAGTACAATAAGTAATGACTTTTTATATCATTTATATGAAATTGTTGTAAAGCTATCACAATAAGGAGGGGTCGAGACAATGGTCGGATGTCTTAGAGGACGCGTCCCTTTATTACCCGATCTTCAAATAACACCTTGTTATTTTGCTTGTTTGTGATCGGATACTTGACCCTTACGGTTTGCACCGCAAAACTAGCCAACGACGAGTAATCCAACCGTTGATGGTGTTTTCTTAGACTTTTTTTTTAAAAGAAAGTAGCATGCGTCTTTCTTATAAATACCATACATATTTGCGTCTCTATTTTCTCACGTTTTCTCTTTTAAAATTATAATTTCTCCAACTATGCAAGTGATTTCTCTAAGACAATCGTAGCGGACGAAGCTATATCGGTACACTTATAAGTTTCAAAAAATAATTATTATAAAAAAACAAAAAAAGTGTTCTATCATGTAATTTTATTGGTTTTCACTTTTCACTACATCATTTCATTTGTGTAAGCAACTTAAAAGTCTTTAAATAGAAAATTATAAAGTGTAAAACTCGAATCTATACATAATGGACTAGGCCCTAAAACAGATAAGCCTGTAATATACCAAATTAGTCGAATATCAATATAGAGACTTTTATGATCAAGTGAAAATAAATCTTCAAAGGAGAAGGATAATAAATAAATATAACCACACATAAAAAAATGCATCGATTTAAATTAAATGTATCTTTAATTGTTTGAACGCACCATAATATATATTCTAACTAAAAATTAGATGCAATAATCAAGTTAAACGAATCTTATATATTTTTCTTCTTTTACGGGACATTGTTGATGGTTGTATTTTGCGCCGTTTTTTATTTTGAAATCAATTTCGAAACTGTTTGTGATGCATATGAAGGACATAGTTGCATCTAATTTAAATCGACATATTTTAGATAACCGGTTTTAGTTATTTTTATACTTTTATTTCAAATTTTTTTTCTCGCCACCCTGAATATATAGATGCATTATGATTCTAAGAAACTAGTGATTGGATTACTTGGACATTAAAAGAACATTCAAAGCCCAATATGATGAATACTTAATATCATTGAGCTTGTAATTTTCGTTATAGCCAAAAAGCCTTGATCCATAAGTTAGAAGTGTATAGTCACTATAAGGATCATGATGGCATCATCATTTTTTATTGTCATTTAAGCTTTTTCTTTTTAGCGATTATGGCGATGAAGATCATTGTTTTTTCTTCTCACTTGAGCTTTCTCTCTCTAGCTGTTAATTTGGCAATCTTTCCATCTGTTTATTTTGCTTGTGTTATGTTTGTTGGTCTCTTTCAGGTTTATTGGTTTTGGGCTTGTTACTTATTGATGGGCTTGGTTTTACCTTTGGTGGGCTTTGGAACCGTTGAGGCCCAGCTGTCTTTGGCGAGTAATATAACCCTAGTCTTTGACTAGGGTTTTCTCTATCACAACACATCTACACACACAGCTGTGTGCAACTGCTCTCTCTTCTCTCTCTCTCTCTTCAAGTTTATACTTGACCTGGAGTTTGATTTTCATCTTGTAATCGTGTGTGATTGAGTGATCTATATATGTGAGGGAGATCGGATCAACCTAGTTGAGACGATCTCACTTTTCTTTTGTATTTGTATGATTAGCATTCGATTGAGGACTAATCTTTATCTTTCCTGTTTTGTACTTTGAATCTTTATAATAAATATCATAAATGGGAGGTTGGTTGTGTGATAATCTTGGTATTCATGTTATTTGCTTTGTCTTTTAACATGGTATCAGAGCCTGGTTGTTAGATCTGGTTTTGTATATCCCAACTCTCGTTTGATATATTTGTTTTTCTGATTCACCAAAATTTTTATTTAGGGTTTCTCAAACCCTAATAAATTTTTTTGGGGATATTCATTCTGGTGGTGCTCTTGGTGTTTATCTGCTGTTCTGGAAGCTTGATTTGATGGTGTCGTTAATTTTTCCCATAATAATAATTAGGGTTTTCAAAAACCCTAATTTTATTTTTGTGGGATCTTGGTTCTTTGGTGCCCAGGAAGCTTTTATTGGTGGTGCCGTTGCTATTTTTGGTGGTGCCGTTACGAATCTTGAAAGATTGAATTAGGGTTTCTTGAAAACCCTAATTTAATTTCTTGGGGTTTTTACTTCTTTTGGTTCCCTGGTATCATCCTTGGTGGTGCTGTTACATTTTTTGGTTATTTGGGTTTTACTAACCCTAATTATACTTTTTTGGGGGTTTCCTGCTGGTGACTCACCCATCCTCTAGACTAAGTGAATCTAGAGATTGGGTGGTTTTTGATAGATACTGGTTGCTGTTTATGCACTGTAAGTCATTCTTTCATTTTCTTACTTGCCTCTCTCTTGGTTACTATTGTCAGCCACTGTTGTTCAGTTTGTGGGTGCAAACGGACTCGGTTAACACCTTGACCCTCCAGCCTTGACTGGTGTGGATACCTGCTCTGGCCAATCCCAGTCCACAGCTTGACATTTCTGGTGCTCACTCTCTGAGTGTTTATTGTGGTTATCTTTGTCGTGTTTTTTCTTGGCTTGTTCTACTTGGTTTATTTGTTTGCTCTTATCTGCTTATTACTTTGTCTGCTTTGCTCTTCCTTTGTGTGACTCATGAGTGATAGTGGTGCTCCTCCTCCATCACCCAATGGTGGTGGAGGAAATGGTGGTGGTAGGGGTTCCCCTGAAACCACTACCAATCTTGTTGCTCTCATCAGCAACTTGGATGTTGGAAACCCACTTCACATTCATAATAGTGATAATAGTAGCTATGTCCTTGTCCCTTTCAAGTTATTGGGGACTGAGAATTATAGAATGGAACAATGCTATGAGACTTGCTTTACAAGCTAGAAACAAGTTTACTTTTGTTGATGGGTCTTGTTTAAGAGAGTCTTATACTGATGATGTTTTGTGTGCTCAAATGGGATAAATGCGATGCTATGGTTCTTACCTGGATTATGAATGTTGTTTATAGTGATGTGTATATGGGCCTTGTTTACTCTAAAAATGCTGCTAATATTTGGAAAGAGCTTAATGAAACTTATGATAAGGTTGATGGTTCCATTGTCTATAACTTACTTCAAAAAATTGGGTCTGTTAAACAAGGGGGTAGTTCTATATCTGATTACTATCACAGATTGAACTCTCTTTGGAGAGAGTTTGATGCTGTTTATAAAATTCCTAAGTGTACTTGTGCTGTTAAATGTTCTTGTTCTTCTAGCACTGAATTGGCTTTGCATCAGCAAATCATGAGGCTTATGCAGTTCCTAATGGGGCTTGATGACTGCTATCAGCCTGTTAGAACTGCACTTCTCACCAGGGAGCCACTTCCTGATGTGAAGGAATCTTATGTCACTGTATCTAGAGAGGAATCCCATAGGGGTGTTCCTGACAACTCTGATCATGTAGAGGCAAAATTGAATGCCACTTATTTTGCTGCTAAGACCTTCGACCAAAATAGGAGGGGTACCTCTAATACTCCTAATAGAACCCCTAACAAGGGTAATGGATCCAAAAGTTATAGGGGTCCTAACCCTAACCTTTTGTGCACTCATTGCAATCAAATTGGTCATACTGTTGATAAATGTTTTGAATTGGTTGGTTATCCTGCTGGTTATAAAAGGGAGGTAATAGTCAAAGACAATCTGGTTTCAAACCTAATTTCAATGCTAACTGTGACATCAAAGTTGGGGAAAGACAGGCTTCCACCTATAATTCTTCTAACTCTTTCACCACTGAGCAAATGCAGAAGCTTCTTAATATGATCAATGACACCTCTGGCAACACTCAGTCCAATATGGCAGGTAGAATATCCTTTTTTAATGCTAATGTTTGGTTTAATATTAATCTTTCCAAGTTTTTTTGTGGGAACTCTAAATTTCTTGTTAAAACAATTACCTTGGGATGGATTATTGATTCTGGGGCAAACTAACATCTTACAACTTCCATAGTTGGTATGTTCAATGTTGTTGATATTTCCAACCTCAACATTTCTGTTGATCATCCCAATGGCACTGTTGCCAATATTAGTCACATTGGTGACCTCAAGCTCTCTAATAATGTTGTTCTTCATGATGTGTTGGTTGTGTCTGGATATTGTGTTAGCTTGTTGTCTGTTAATAAACTTATTAAATATAGAAAATTGTTTGTTGGTTTTGATGAGGATAAATGTTATATTCAAGACTTGGCCAAGGGGACCACTCTGGGGACTGGTAGTAAATCTGGGGGGCTTTACTTGTTTGATGACCTTAAGACTAAGAGCTTAGGTATTGTTAACACTGCCATGACTTTTAACACCTCTAAAGATATCTGGCATTACAGGCTTGGTCATCCCTCTGACCAATTGCTCAATGCTCTCAAGACTGACCTCAAACTTTCCAAAAACACCACCATTTCTGTTTGTGAAACTTTTCATAGGGCCAAACAAACAAGGGAACCTTTTCCCTTGAGTGATCACAAATCCAGTCAACTTGGTGACCTTGTTCACTTGGATTTGTGGGGCCCTTACAAAGTTCCTAGTAAGGAAGGGTATAGATACTTCCTTACAATTGTGGATGATTACTCTAGAGCTGTGTGGACTTATCTTTTGAAGTCTAAGGATGAAGTTTTTGATTGGTTAACTCAATTTATTAATCTTGTTAAAAATCAGTTTGATTACAAAATCAAAATCTTTAGATCTGATAATGGGACTGAATTTGTTAACAACAAAGTTCACACCATGTTCTCTTCTTTGGGTATAATCCATCAGACCTCTTGTCCTCATACCCCTCAGCAAATAAGATTGCTGAAAGGAAACATAGACACCTGCTTAATGTAGCCAAGAGTCTTATGTTTCAGGGTGGGATTCCTATCAATTTTTGGTCTGAATGTATTTTAACTGCTGTTTATTTGATTAACAGGCTCCCCTCTTCTGTCTTAAATGGTAGGTACCCCTATGAATTGCTCTATAGAAAAAACCCAATCTCTCACATTTAAAGTGTTTTGGATGTCTGTGTTTTTCTACATGTCTGAATAAAAGTGACAAACTCACATCTAGGTCTGAGAAATGTGTTTTAATTGGTTATTCTTCTTTTAAAAAGGCTTATAAACTGCTTAGATTGGATAATAGAAGAATTCTTTTCTCTAGAGATGTGAAGTTCTATGAAACTGTCTTTCCTTTCAAAATGAAAAACAATATTGGAAAAGATTCAACAGATGTAGTCATTACATGTGATGCTGAACTCTTAACCTTTTTTGATAATCAAACACCTTCAAGTCCCAATGATGATGAGAGAGCAACACCTGGTGTAGATGGTAAGGTTCATAATAAGTGTGAAAACACTTATCCTTTTACCACTTAATTATAATAATAACCGAGCCAAAACGTGTATTTTTTGTCGTAAATGTCGAAATTATGCGTGGTTTGTGTTTTTGTTGTGATTTAGGACTATAATGTGAAAAGGGAAGAAAACATGGGCTTTCACGGGCTTTTGTCGAAGAAAACGACAAAAGACGAAGTCAAAAGATCAAAAGTGCAAAAAGAACGGAAGTCCAAGGCCTATTCTGAAGATTTATCGAAGAAAAAGTCTAAAGACAGAAGTTTAATGAAGTCGAAGAACTCAAGTCTATTTATTGAAGAAATTATAAGACAAGTTCAATTTATCCATCGACAAATCCCGAGACAAAGTCGAAAAAGTCGAAGAATTTAGAAGACGAAAAGACGTGAAGAAGAAGAAAAGAACAACACATGCTAACCTCCCTATAAATACCCTCCTAATGTCACATTAGGAGGTGTTGGCTATTTGACACATAGCTCTTCCATCTTTAATTACTTGCACTTTCATATTGTCTTTTAATTAATTGTCATTTAAATTCAAGTCTTTAAATTTCAAGTAAATTTTAATTTTATGTTGTTGAATCTTTAATTTTAATCAAGTTTTTATTAATCTCCTTCTACCTTTCTTGTTTTAATCTTAATCTTTTTAATCATATTCATTTGTTTTGATTTCGTGTTCTTAATCTTGATCTTTTTCGTCTACTTTTTACATAAAGTTTCGTCTTTTTACATTTCTTTGTTTGTTTTTAAAGTTTTTTATAAGTTTTATCATTCATCTATTAGTTTTAGTTAGCTTATTGGTGTTTTTCTTGGCTTATTGTCCTTAAAAATTTGAGTTTTTAGTGATTTATTTTCGTCCTTTTTCGTGTTCCTAGTTTTTAGGAATATCTGATTCGATTTTGCAATTATTGCGACATTGTGCCTTAATTTTGCAATTATTGCGATATCTTCAATTTTGCAATTATTGCGTCATTGTGCCTTAATTTTGCAATTATTGCGACATTGTGTCTCCATATTGCGGAATTATTGCATAATTTTGCAATTATTGCGACATTGTGCCTTAATTTTGCAATTATTGCGACATTGTGTCTCCATATTGCGGAATTATTGCATGATTTTGCAATTATTGCGACATTGTGTTCAATATTGCGAAATCTTCTGTTTTTGTAGCATTGCGAAATTGTGCAATTCTGCACATTGCGGATTTGATCTTTTTCATAATTGCGAAATTAGTGCATGATTTCGCAAGTATTGTGAAATCTTTGTTTTTTATTGCGAAATTAATTCTAGTTTTTTTTATATATTGCGAAATTAATTGTTTTTATTAAAATTTAATTTCAAATTTATTTTTCCCGCCATTTTTACTTAGCTTTATTTTTACTTATTTGTCTTAGTTTAATTGTTAAAGTATTTTATTTTAAAGTTTTTAAATTTACGTTTTGTCAAGTTTTAATTTCTCGTCATTTAATTATTTTACTTTTAAAGTCTTAATTTTTCGCCATTTACGTTTTAATTACTTTTAGCTTTATTTACCGCGTCATTAACTTTTAAAGTTTTTATATTTTCATTTCTTTACGTTTTAATTTCTCGTCATTTATTTTTAAAAGTCTTTATTTTTAGTTTAATCTTTTCTCGCTTTATTTTTATTTTAATTACTCAATGACGCCTTTTCTTTTCATTAGTTTTAGACAACGACAAACCTATTCTTTCTTTTCACCAAAGACGACTGAGTCGCACATTTAACCATTGTCAATTCGAAAAGTCTGGTTCAACGAATTTTTTAACTTGGCAAAAACCAGAAATCAAATGGCGCCGCTGCCGGCTCTTTTCGTGAAGATTAACGGTTTTCTATGAGAGACGCGTTGGATTTTGGGATCCGTTCACTCGTGAACGTTATTTTTCTTGCTAAAAAATTTTCAAAAATCCATAAAAATTAAAAATTTCAAAAATACAAAAACATAAAAAAAAAACTCATAAAAAGTAATTCTTTTTCAAATGTTTTACACCAAAAAGATTTTATTTTTATTTTTACAAGTACATATATATTCTCTATTTCTTTGGTATATTTTTCTTTTTATTTTGCAGGTGTATGCGTACTAGATCTTCGTCTTATTCTGAGCCCGAGACTCTTGAAGACTTAGATATGGCTGGTGTGCACAACAATAATAATCCACCTCACCCCAACATGAATAATAACAACAATGGTCCTCAACCAGACCTTCGAACGATGGAGGAGCTTTGTCAACCAACGATGAATGGACACGGAGGACCGATTGCGCCGATGCAAATCACGGCTCCAGAGTTTTCGTTGAAGCATCACATGATCCAACAAGTTCAAAATACTTGTCCATTTCGCGGATTACCGGATGATGATGCCAACAAACATCTCGACAAATTCATTACTGTTACTCAAAGCATGAAGTTGCCCAGTGTTACTATGGATTTTCTTCGCCTTCACCTATTTCCACACACCTTATCCCACCATGCCGAAAAATGGTTTGACCGTCTTCCTAAGAATTCAATTCATACATGGGATGAGACGACTCAACGATTTTTGTCGCGCTACTTTCCACCATCCATGGCCACGAGCCTTCGGAATCAAATCAGTGGATTTACACAAGAACCCGATGAATCACTTTTTGATGCTTAGGAACGATATAATGTTTTGATCGATCGATGTCCAAACCACAACATGCTCCCCGTCACCTTAATTGATACTTTCTACAACGGTTTAACTTTTCGTGATCGTGATACGATTAATGCAGCCGCCGGTGGCACATTTATGAAAAGAAGACACGAGGAGTGTAGAGAAGACACGAGGAGTGTAGAGAGCTTATCGAGAACATGACTACTCATCACAAAAATTCGGATTCATCCGCATCTTCAAGGAATAACTCGAGAGTCAATGTTTCTTATACTTTATCACACAACGAGATGATCGAATTCACCCGTATGATGGCTGAAATGAACAAAAGTATCCAACTCTTGGCTATAGATCAACAACAAGTTAAAGCTGTAGCACTTTCTTGTGAGATCTGCGGCGGTCCTCATTCATACACTGATTGTCCTTCTACTCATGACAATCCGAAAAACGTGTATGCGGCTCATGGTAACTCTTCAACGGAAAGCTACCAAGCCCGACCTCAAGGTGATCGTAACTTGCTAAGTTACCGTTCTAAGAACTTTCTTTCACCCGGTTTTTCTCCTCAAAACCACAACCCCAACAACTACAATAGAAGAAATCCAAACCCACCTCGAGCTTCTAATCCTTATCACCCACCCGCTCAACAAGCACCACCCATTAATCAAGATGTTGAAGCTTTCATGAGGACCCAAGGAGAGCTAGTTAAGAATCTGCAAAGCCAAATCATCAACTTGAAAGGAGATATCACTAAGTAAGGGAATGAGATTAGAACCGAGCTTCGACATGATATACAAACCTCTTTCAGCAATCAAACAAATGATTTGAAGAATATACTGGCTAGTTTCTTCCCAAGTACTCAACCTTCTACTGCGGGCTCTCTTCCTTCAAATACCGTCACCAACCCAAGAGCGAATGTGGGTGCTATTACTACACGCAGTGGAGCAACTTTAGTAGGACCATCTATCCCTCCCCTAGTTACTTCATCTATACCTCCTCCACCACCATTTATCCCGCCTACTTCCACACCTAGTATTAGTTCTCCATTACCGTCTCCACCTCTTACTGAAGTAGTACCCAAGAAACACCCTTCACCAACCCCACCTTCCACCTTTAAACCTTCAACATCTCAACATTTACCGGCTACACCTACACCACCTAAACCCAACATCCCTTATCCTTCTCGGTTAGACAATAGCAAATTGCTTACTAAAGAGGATGCTCAAATCACTTCTTTTATAAAGATGGTCTCACAAATGACCTTCAACATTAGCCTCGTTGAAGCACTTGTCCAAATGTCGAAATTCGTCAAAGCATTCAAGGAATTTCTTAACAAGAAGAAAAAGATGGTTGAGTTTGTCAACACACGCTTAAATGAAAACTGTTCTGCAGTCATTCTTAAAGAACTTCCGGAAAAACTTGGAGATCCCGGTCGTTTTGTGCTACCATGTACTTTTAACGAAACCGAAGAATTTACTGCCTTAGCCGATCTCGGGGCAAGTATTAATTTGATGCCATTAAGTGTTTGGAAAACACTATCATTACCCGATCTTACACCAACAAAGATGACTCTTGAGCTAGCAAATCGTACTCTCGCTTACCCCGTTGGTATTGCTGAAGATGTATTTATTAAAGTTGGTACCTTCACTTTTCCGGTTGATTTTGTTGTTGTTGATTATGAAATGGACCCTCGTATTCCGTTAATACTTGGTCGGCCATTCTTGAGAACCGGAAGAGCATTAGTCGATCTTGCCGAAGGTGAGCTAATCTTAAGAGTCGGGAATGATGCTCAAGTGTTTAAAATGGGGAAGATCACAACCAAACTCAATGGAAGAGAATCAACGAATATGATTAATGTGCTTGATGATTTTGTCGTTTACAACAATCCTCTTTTCGATTCTTGCTATGATAATCCACTTTTCCAAGATGATGTGGATGATTCTCTCTCCAATTTAGATCCCCCACCAAGTTATGAGTCTCCACCAACCTATAATGACTATGATGATGATTCTAGTTCTGACATGGATGATTCTGATGATTTTTCTTCTGAGTATAAAGACATGCCAACTTATGATGATTTTGATGATGTCGATACTCTTTCGAGTGATTCTTCACATGATGACCTTGCACCTACTTTTTATGAAGATCCTCCACCAACAATGCTTGATCCTACTTTGGATGACTACTCATTTGAGGAAGATTTTGCTACTTTTCTCAACACTTACTTCCCAAATGAGAATGATTCTCCTCCTTTGGACTTTCATGATGCTCTTTATCCTCCTTTCGGATATTAAGAAACCCGTTTCAAAAGAGAAGAAACCGGACGACACCGACATCCACAGTACCTATGTCTTGACACCTCTTTATCCACCTTCTGAGGATGAGATTGTGAGATTTATGAGCGGATCCTCTTCAAGGTCTACTGAGCCTGAGTATTATTTTCCCCTAAAGGAAAAGGTGTTCGATCCCGGTATTACGATTTTTAAGCCATCTCAGTATCCATCTGATGCAATAAAAGGAAATATTTTTGGAACTTATGGAGATATGCTTGCACTGCATCATACTGTCTACCACCGTGCTCAATCTTTGCTTAAGGGAACCTTGCCTACTCTTCTTTGGCTTGCCTTGTTCGCCTTAAGCTTGTGCTACTTGATGGATGAAAACCATGTATTTGATCCCGGTGGATATTATTCAAGCTTCTTTCCATGCTAATCAAGGTCGAGTCAGGCTCACGACTCAGTGAACAAAAACAAGCGCTTCTCGGGAGGCAACCCGCAGTATCTATCCTTTTTCTTTTGTTTTTATAATAAGTGTAGAGGGAGACCCTAGTATGTGTTTGTTCTTTTCTTTATTATCATGTGTAAGGATTCGAGCTTTCAAAGATCCATTCTTGATGACTTTTGACGACCCGTGATTCCGTGTACCCGTCTTCCCGGTTCTATCCTAAACTCTTTTGATTCTCTATTTTATATTCTTCAATTTTAAAATAGGAATCACTTTAGTTGTCTTCTCCTTAGCAAGATTTAAACAAAGTGCACAATGTCCTAAGTGTAGAGGAGGTTACTTCCACATGCTTAAACATTGAGGACAATGTTTATATTAAGTGTAGGGGGAACTTCTATTGAAGTTAAGTGGGCTTTTCCTTGTATTTTTCCTCATTTTAACCGGAAAATTGATTTTTCGACATTTTTCAAAATTTTTGATCTATTTTGGCCTAGTTGTATTTCCTTTGTTATAGTTATTTTCTTTCTTTAGAATAAATTTTTAATAAAGTGGTTTTAATTTTTAAACGTTGTGAATCTTTTGACTCAACCCGAGTTTACCTATCTAAGTTTACTCTAGCTAGTATCCTTAACGTGTTTAAGTCAAGTTTTGCTAGGCTTTTATATAGGGAACTTTAAAACGCGAAAGTCTTAACTCTTACGGGTTAAGAATAAGAACTTTTCGCAAGTTCCTATAATTGATCCTAGAAAGTCATTTATCAAGGGAACTTTAAAATGCGAATTCTAAACTTGAAAGAGTCTAAGAAGTTGCAAGATCCTATAGATGACTTGAAAACCCAAAACTTTGATTTAATTGGCTAAGCATCCACGAGTCTCATTCCTTGAGATTTTAAATTGTGGAGAACGAGAGATGATAAAGTCAATTATAAGTTTGGTACTCTTTCGTGAATTTATGTGAGTTGATTATGAGCTTTTTCTCCCACCGCTTGTTAATAAATTTAATTTCAATAAATAAGGTCGTACGATTTGAAAAATTACTTAGCTTCTAGCACAAGATCGTTTAAAAGTTGGTCGGTATTAATTAGAGTTCATAGCCAAGGCATAACTTATTGAAGCGGGATGCGAAGATTGGCGAGTCCGAAAAGGCCCTAACAAGGCATGAGGGCTACATTTTGTTGCTAAAGATCCAAAGTGATGTGAAGAATCATTTATCAAAAATCAATATGAAGGATCGAGACACACGATGAAAAGCAAATACTCTCCTAAAGATCATGGAGAAGTCTATCCGAAAAGACCCTAGCAAGGTATGAGGATAAATAGATCCAAGTCATAAAAGGAGGCGGATCGTTGTATATCAAAATCCCAAATAAAGATTGGAGGAAAATGAAGAAGTCGTGGTCCAAGTATGAAGAATCTCTCAAAACTTCAAGTGAAGAAATTCCTATTATGAAGAGAAGACCATTATTTCATGAACGTCTCTCAAGATTTGAAGTATGAAGTCAATGCCAAATATCGACCCGAGAAAGGTCTCAAATCGTGAAGCAAGTTATGCCAAGATATGAACTTTATGAAGTCCCGAGAAGCAGTTTTAAAAGATTTTGTCCTTTAGCTAACTATTGATTAAATTGTCCTACTTTATTTTCGACCTAATAAACTATCGAAATAAGTCAACAATGCATCCTCGTGATCATTCAAGACAACAATAAAATATAAGAGATACACCTAGGAATAAGGGAGTCTAAGTGAATAATTGGCCCACATGAGTTTGTGTTCGTTTACTAACGTATAATAACAATGATCTTGTTTTTAAGCTTGGTATAGGGAACGTGAAACATGAGGGTAAACATTCATGACATTCCAAAACCCTAAGGTAAGTCTTTGATTTCTTTACTTGTTTTCTTCCTTTAAATATTTTGTAATTTTCTATCTCTTTAATAAAGGCCAAGATGGATTGATTATGATGAAAAATGTAAAACTTGCTTTGTAATTAATGCATTGCATGAGGACATTGCAACGGTCAAGTGTAGGGGATTTAATAAGTGTGAAAACACTTATCCTTTTACCACTTAATATAATAATAACCGAGGCAAAACGTGTATTTTATATCGTAAATGTCGGAATTATGCGTGGTTTGTGTTTTTGTTGTGATTTAGGACCATAATGTGAAAAGGGAAGAAAACATGGGCTTTCACGGGCTTTTATCGAAGAAAACGACAAAAGACGAAGTCAAAAGATCAACAGTGCAAAAAGAACGGAAGTCCAAGGCCTATTCTGAAGATTTATCGAAGAAAAAGTCTAAAGACGGAAGTTTAATGAAGTCGAAGAACTCAAGTCTATTTATTGAAGAAATTATAAGACAAGTTCAATTTATCCATCGACAAATCCTGAGACAAAGTCGAAAAAGTCGAAGAATTTAGAAGACGAAAAGATGTGAAGAAGAAGAAAGGAACAACACATGCTAAGCTCCCTATAAATACCCTCCTAATGTCACATTATGAGGTGTTGGCTATTTGACACATAGCTCTTCCATCTTTAATTACTTGCACTTTCATATTTTCTTTTAATTAATTGTCATTTAAATTCAAGTCTTTAATTTTCAAGTAAGTTTTAGTTTTATGTTGTTGAATCTTTAATTTTAATCAAGTTTTTATTAATCTCCTTCTACCTTTCTTGTTTTAATCTTAATCTTTTTAATCATCTTCATTTGTTTTGATTTCGTGTTCTTAATCTTGATCTTTTTCGTCTACTTTTTACATAAAGTTTCGTCTTTTTACATTTATTTGTTTGTTGTTAAAGCTTTTTATAAGTTTTATCATTCATCTATTAGTTTCAGTTAGCTTATTGGTGTTTTTCTTGACTTATTGTCCTTAAAAATTTGAGTTTTTAGTGCTTATTTTCGTCCTTTTTCGTGTTCCTAGTTTTTAGGAATATCTGATTCGATTTTGCAATTATTGCGACATTGTGCCTTAAATTTGCAATTATTGCGAAATCTTTAATTTTGCAATTATTGCGACATTGTGCCTTAATTTTGCAATTATTGCGACATTGTGTCTCCATATTGCGAAATTATTGCATAATTTTGCAATTATTGCGACATTGTGTCTCTATATTGCGGAATTATTGCATGATTTTGTAATTATTGCGACATTGTGTTCAATATTGCGAAATCTTCTGTTTTTGTAGCATTGCGAAATTGTGCAATTCTCCACATTGCGGATTTGATCTTTTTCATTATTGCGAAATTAGTGCATGATTTCGCAATTATTGCGAAATCTTTGTTTTTTATTGCGAAATTAATTCTAGTTTTTTTATATATTGCGAAATTAATCGTTTTTATTTAAATTTAATTTTCAAATTTATTTTTCCCGCCATTTTTACTTTGCTTTATTCTAATTGTTTTGTCTTATTTTTACTTAGCTTTATTTTTACTTATTTTTCTTAGTTTAATTGTTAAAGTATTTTATTTTAAAGTTTTTAAATTTACGTTTTGTCAAGTTTTAATTTCTCGTAATTTAATTAATTTACTTTTAAAGTCTTAATTTTTCGCCATTTACGTTTTAGTTACTTTTAGCTTTATTTACCGCGTCATTTACTTTTAAAGTTTTTATATTTTCATTTCTTTACGTTTTAATTTCTCGTCATTTATTTTTAAAAGTCTTTATTTTTAGTTTAATCTTTTCTCGCTTTATTTTTATTTTAATTACTCAACGACACCTTTGCTTTTCATTAGTTTTAGACAACGACAAACCTATTCTTTCTTTTCACCAAAGACGACTGAGTCGCACATTTAACCATTGTCAATTCGAAAAGTCTGGTTCAACGAAATTTTTAACTTGGCAAAAACCAGAAATCAGTTCACCCCATTATTGATGATGCCTTTGTGCATCATCAGGAGGAGAACTCTGCAACCACCATAGGTGAAAATGTGCAATCCTGCTCTGAGGGCAATTTTGACAATGAAAATTCTTCTAATTCTTTTATTGAGCATAGTGGGGACCATCCTCAAGTAGGGAAGCAACTTGTTAGAAAGTCTAGTAGACCCACTAAACTGCCTGCTAAACTTAATGATTTTGTCCTTGATAGCAAGCTTAAGTATGGTATAGAGAAGCATGTTAATTACTCTAATTTGAACACTACTAACTTTTGCTTTGCTACTACTCTTAATCAATCTGTTGAACCTGCTATCTACTATGAAACTGTGAAAGATAGTAGGTGGGTTGAGGCTATGAATAATGAAATTGAGGCTCTCTTAAGGAACAATACTTTGACCTTATGTGATTTACCTGCTGATAGAAAGGCTATTAACAATAAATGGATTTATAAGATTAAATACAAGTCTTCTGGCCTTGTTGACAAGTTTAAAGCTAGAGTTGTTGTTAAAGGTTATTGTCAAAGGGAAGGGATTGATTTTGATGAGACTTTCAGTCCTGTTGTTAAAATGGTTACTGTTAGGTGTCTTGTTAGCATTGCTGTCTCTAATGACTGGCCTCTTTTTCAACTTGATGTTAATAATGCCTTCTTGTATGGTGATCTTGATGAGGACATTTATATGACTCTTCCCTTGGGTTTCAATTGCAAGGATAAAGGTAAGGTATGTAAGCATAATAAAGCTTTGTATGGTCTTAAGCAAACCCCAAGGCAGTGAAATGCTAAACTTACCACTGTCTTGGTTGAGCATGGCTTTATCCAAAGTAAGTTTGATTACTCTCTTTTCACTAAACAGAATGGTGATATGTTTATTGCTCTTCTTGTGTATGTTGATGACTTTATCATTACTGGTAACTGCATAGAGGATAATTGAATCATTTAAAAGCTTTTAAAAACCAAATTCATGATTAAGGATCTTGGCATAACGAAATACTTCTTAGGTATTGAGATTCTTGAAAATTCTGATGGGATTTGCATGACCCAAAGGAAATATTGTTTAGAGCTTATTCATGAGTTTGGTTTACTTGCTGCTAAACCAACAGCAATACCTCTGCCTGAAAACTGTGTTTTGGCTGTTGATGAAAGTAATGATGATAAATTACTCTTAAATATTTTTGAGTATCAAAGATTACTTGGGAGACTTATTTACCTTACTCATACCAGACCTGATATATCCTATGTTGTTCATTACCTTAGCCAGCACATGCATGCCCCCTTCAATCTCATCAAAAGGTTGCTTTGAGGGTTATTAGATACCTTAAAAATTCACCTGGGACTGGTATCCAGTTTTATAAAGATACCTCTTTAGGGGTCTCTTGTTTCACTGATGCTGATTGGGCCAAATGTCTTAAAACCAGAAAATCTGTTTTTGGATACTGTGTCTTTTTTGGGAGGTCTCTTGTCTCTTAGAAGAGCAAGAAGCAACCCACAGTATCCAGATCTTCAGCTGAGGCTGAGTATAGATGTATGGCAAGTGCTACTTGTGAAGTTATTTGGATCACTAATTTACTTAGTGATCTAAGGATGAAAAACTTGTTTCATGTGAACCTCTATAGTGACAGCAGCTCTACTATTCAGATTGCTGCCAACCCTGTGTTTCATGAGAGAACCAAACATTTTGAAGTTGATGTTCACTTGATAAGGGAAAAGGTTCAAGATGGTGTGATCAACACTAGCAAGGTTGCTTCACTTGATCAAACTGCTGACATTTTTACTAAGGCTCATGGTATTACCGAACACTTATAACTATGTAAACAACTGAGGCTTGTAAACATGTTTGGTAGATGAATTATTGCTCTCTCATATGTCAGATTGAGGAAGGGTGTTAGATTAGCAATCTTTCCATATGTTTATTTTGCTTGTGTTATGTTTGTTGGTCTATTTCAGGTTTATTGGTTTTGGGCTTGTTACTTATTGATGGGCTTGGTTTTACCTTTGGTGGGCTTTGGAACCGTTGAGGCCCAGCTGTCATTGGCGAGTAATATAACCCTAGTATTTGACTAAGGTTTTCTCTATCACAGCACATCTACACACACAGCTATGTGCAGCTGCTCTCTCTTCTCCCTCTCTCTCTTCAAGTTTATACTTGATCTGGGAGTTTGATTTTCATCTTGTAATCGTGTGTGATTGAGTGATCTATGTATGTGAGGGAGATCGGATCAACCTAGTTGGGACGATCTCACTTTTCTTTTGTATTTGTACGATTAACACTCGATTGAGGACTAATCTTTATCTTTTTCTGTTTTTTACTTTGAATCTTTAAAATAAATATCACAAATGAAAGGTTGGTTGTGTCATAATGTTAGTATTCATGTTGCTTTGTCTTTTAACACTAGCGATCATGATACGACTTTCTACCACTACAATAGCATAATCTCGTCATATTTCAAAAATATATTTCAAAATTAATTAAAGCACAAAAATATATTTCAAAATTAATTAAAGCACACACAAATATTCACACGACCTTAGTCGTGACCTCAACATATGAAGTCAATCTCGATTGGTCGAACAAAATTTCCACCACAAGGACGACTATTACAAATTTTTGGTCGATCGACATTGTTGTATAACCTAAAATCTCACGCGAATAACCATGAGCTTGTTTGCTTGATTCTATGAACAAGCCTTAACATAAAATACAATCATCATTTTTAAAGACATATATCATGAATGGGAGATGATTTGCACACTCATAAAATTGATTGGGACACTCACAGTACAAGCAAATAAAGCATACTATAAAATACAGTACAACTCTGTAATGCATACTGTTGAGTGTCCCAATCAATTTTATGAGTGTGCCAATCAATTCCCATCATGAATTGTCAATTTCGACTCCCCCACATAAGATATCTCTTTCTTCAATTATCATCCGAATCATCCTAAAGGTTACTATTCCTTTGGATAAATACTTGTCCCTTTAAAGGAAATTGAATAGCCGACCTTGTGTTTATTGTCTTCCTTACTAAAAATATCAAAGATATTTTGGGATTTAAATGAAGTAATAACAAATGGTATGAGGAGAAACTTCAAAAGAACATTACTAGTGATCACACAATCATAAAAAAAAATACCCTATTACGTTAGTTTTTTCACTTCCACATCCATACCGCATCCATACAAAAAACAACCATCTTATCTTACACCATTTTCACACCAATTTAACTATTTTTTCACTTTTTTTCAAAAATTACCTTCAACAATTAATTTATTTGAAACCTAACTTACTTTATACATAAAAAAACATTACATATAATTCAAAATTTAAACCTTAATTTATTTTCATTTTAATTATTTAACTTCGTAAATTAAAAATATAAATAAAAACGGAAACGTAAACACTTTTTATTCCATACTTAAAACATGAAAATACTAAAATTCGAATAAATACAAAAGAAAATACACTAATAAATAGATAACATAAAAATACATAATACGATTAGTCAGTTCCCGGATCTGAACCCGGAAACTGACCAGGTAAATCCCAGCGCCTTGTTTCTTCTTCATCTTCTTCGGCCATAATTTGGGCCTCTAGCTCCCTTCGTTCCCTTTCTTGTTCTTCCTCTATTTGTCTCAATACTTTTTGATCTAGTTATAGTTGATACACCTCTTTATCAGTAAGTAAGCCATTTGAGTCATTTGGAAATGGAAAGGGTAGATCAGGATACACATTTCGGCTTCGGTGTTGTTGTGACGAAGAACCGATATGAGGTTGGGATGAAGAACCCAACTTATTCAGCCATTCAGTATTTTTTTTTCAATTCTAACCACAAGTTTTATCGACTTTCTAAACAAAGATCTTTGAAGGCTGAAATCGACATCAGATTGAATACTTAGATACGTGTCGATTAAATGACCTTTCTGTGCGAAAAGATCAGTGCATTCGGCACATGCTATGCGAGATTTCGAATTTTCTTCGGACTCGACTTCGAAATCTTCAGCTAACCACGTAAGCTTATCGTAACGACGTTGTTGTTGACTTATTTGTCTCTGAATAATAGCATAATCTCGTCATCTTTGTGTGGGAAAGAGCATGCCATTTTTATTTATGAAAGTGTGAGAAAGTATTGATAGTTGTCTGTCAAAATGTGGTATTTATAAAGTTGTCTGTAAAAAAGTATCCGTTTGCTACAAAATTTTTTTTAAAAAAAAATTCAAAAATTTAGCCGTTGTAAATATAGCCTTAAGGGGGGTGGGGGTGTTTCGATAACAATGAAAAACAAAAGGGTAAAAGTTATAGTGTGTAAGGGGTGAAATGAATATAATATGGGCTCCAACAACACTTCCACGGCCGTGGGCGTGCTCACGCCGTCCTTCACGCCGACAGATACGGTGTGGTCACGCGGCTAAACGCAAGGCAAAAATCCCCCACGGCGTGACCATTCCTTTCACTCTTACCATGGTACTTACCATGCATTTAAAAAAATAATTTAATGCAGATATTTTTAGTTTTATTAGTTAATATTTTAGGGAGAATTTCATATATGTCCCTATTTTAAGTCAAACTTACATATATATCCAAGCTCATCAAAAAATTACATATATATGCAATTTAAAACTTAAAATTATATATATATCCAAACTCATCAAAAAATTACATATATATTTAATTTAAAACTTAAAATTACATATATATCCAAATATTTAATTTATATGTAATTAAAATTTTGAAATACATATTAAATATCATTAGATTATAAAATGACCATTTTATGATTATTTAGAGTCAAATTATTTTGATATAGATTATGATTATTTAGAGAAAAATGACCATTTCAGGTCTAGCGGGAATGTTTTTACACACCTAGCTTGGTTTGTTAGTCGTTCTTTTTGGTTTCTGTATTTTATATATTTCCTTTTGTATCTCTTTGGGTCTACTTTTTTTTAGTCGAAGTAGATGCCATTCGTTTGTTTTTGTCTGCGGTTTTTCGTTTTTTATTATATATTCAGTTTTTACAAAAAAAATAGACATCGTAAGAACTGTGAACATTATCCTAGTGTATTAGTGTTGTTATTATATGATTTTATATTTTGCACAATTGAAAGTAATTTAATACTTAGAGGTTTACAGTTATGTTATTTCGTCATTTGTGTCATATACTTATTTGAGTTCTATTATGTGTTTCATAGGTGCTAAACCAAACTGATCATATGGTTTTGAACATAAGAGGTGTCAATCTAAAAAATGAAATCTACGTGATTGCTCTAGTAAAAAGGATGTAAACTGTATAAATGGATTAGTCAAAATAATGGGTTAAAAAGGTCATAATAGATAAAATGATTTTTAGTTTACGACATTCAATTAATTACGGTAACATGAGAGGATTGGACATAAAAATAAAAAGTATGCTGATCATCTTAAAATAAAACGATATTTAATATATATTAAAAAATTAATTAAATCCAAATTGATTATTTGGATATATATGTAACTTTAAGTTTTAAATTAGATATATATGTAATTCTAAATTTTAGATTGGATATATATGTAATTTATGAATGAGGTTGGATATAGATGTAATTTAGATTAGATATATATGTGTCTATTAAGTCATAAATAAATAATTTTTTTATTATTTAATAAATTCGTTTTTTTATATTAAGTCAATTAAGTTATTATTAAACACTTCATAGTGTATGTTTGGTTTAATGATATGTAAGTGTTGTATCAGATAAACTGTTGCAGTTTAAGCAATCATTTTAAAAGTAGGGGCAATTCCATATTTACTCAAAATAAAACATAAAATTCCATATTTCCCCAAACATGCATCAAAATCATTGTACATCATGTATTGTTCACTTGTAAATTGGGGAAATATGGAATTTTGTGTTTTATTTTGGGTAAATATGGAATTATCCCTTAAAAGTATATAGATGGATTCAGGAGGTTATTGTTATATTTTGAGAGAACTATCAACTTTTTTATGTTAAATGCACTTAATTATCAAAATATATTTTTAATTAACAATTTAAAAATATTTATGTATCCAACGATGTTTCGTTTTGATTTTGTCCATGTTTATGTGTGAACAATTAAAAGAAAGCATAGCAACTTACTTAACGTCGTTTTAATCAACATACAAGGGTTTTGGTTTAGTGTTATTTGAGATGTCCACCAACATAAATGTGGGCTCAGTATTCGCTTAAAGCATATTAAGATACGGGATTTCTGGAACCCGTACGTTGTACTAATGGGCATGGGGTTCTCTTCTTGAGGGTATGGTATTTGTCGTTAAATTTAAATTAACATGACGGGTTTATTGGTTGTTATTTTAATGAGACAAATTCAAGTTTAAATGAGCTTAAATTTTTCAAACTTTCATCCCGTGGCACGTAAATATGAAGAACAAAAAAATTAACAAAATTTATAACTATTGATACTAAAAGATGTATATCTCACACGTGCACTACCTTAAATGTTATATTCATTTTGTTCAAGTAAAAACTAACAAAAATCAATTTTGGGATAAACATGAGGCTATAAATTTGTTGCGTACAAATTCATCTCAATGGGATGAGACGTGGGTGTATAATGGTGAGATGGTCCTTAGTAACATTGCCATCTTACATTATTGCTACCTACATAACTATATTATTAACCTTTGCTAACCTATTACATCAACCTCACTCTTTTAAGGTTTAAAGGTATCATTTTTCTTTATAAAGTTACTCAACCATAATGGCACATTTAACGAATATTAGTATCATTTCCCCATAGGTCCAATTTTTAGACTTAACTTAGATCCAAAACTAATAAGCCCAAGTTGGCATAAAACAAACTAACCCTAAAATAATTTACAAAATGGTATACACTAATTGTGCCCTGTTCCATTATAACTATTTGGGCCCTTAGATACCTTTTCGACGTGTTCTAAGAGAAAAAAGTGCTTGATATATTATATATTTGACATATATTAATACCACTACTTAAATATTCTTAAGCTCTGAGTCAATCATTCGAAATATTATGACTCATTTACAATGAACAAATGTTGTTTTTTTTCTCCTCACTTGACACATGCATGATGCATGACTGCTGCGTTAAGAAAAGCACAAGACTATCAATAAGCAGTATACAAATTCAAAAATGATGCACCCTTAATTCTTTACCCAACTCCATTAATCTTGCCAATCAGGGTTTAATGAAAGGATTTATCACGTGATTATCTTGAAAAGTTCATTAATCTAAGGTTTTATCACCTGATCATCTTGAAAAGCTTAAGTATTTATCTTCTTACAGATCGTACTACTTTACATCTGAATGTTTTTTAAGTGATTTCAAGATCGATCGACATGAAAACCTCAAGGTGTGAAAGATTGACGAGTTAGAGAAAAACAATTGGGAGTAATAATATGCAAATGTTAGAGAAAAACTTGTTTATGGTGGTCTTACAGTTGTGAAAAAGTCTAACACCTTTATATCTAGTGTAGAGAATAACCAATGAGATGCGCAATTCTTGCAAGTCAATAGGCTAGTGTTATTATATGCATCAATGCCCATTAATCAAGTAAATGCATAATCAATCAGTTTAAATTCACAATATCAGTTTACCAAAAGTGTTATTCGTTTGTAAATAACTGATACATAATTTTCTTTTATTTCAACAAATGAAACTCCTATCCCTACATTTATTCTTTCATAACCTCACGAAGGCACCAAACTGCATATGTTTCTTTTACTTAAATTACATTCGTTCTTATATCATTATCACTCTTTCATAGCCTCGTGAATTCTCCTTAGGATAAGAATGATGTTTGTGTGGCTCAAAGATCTTGAAAACCAACCATCTTCTCAACCACAACAACTACCGCTGCCACATCTCATCCCGATTTCCACCATCAACAACCCGATCTCAACCTTACCTGTGCCTCCAAAACAGGTTGGAAACCAAAACCACAAAGGTTGGTCAACATGATACATGTTTTATAATTTTTCTATTAAGGATCTAAGTTTGAACGAAACCCACAAACCTGATCTTGAAGTCGTATAACTTTTCTATCCTATGGAATATTAAAGAAAGGTTTCTTCACACACATCGATGATGAAGTTGTTTCTTGTTTTTGGATCTGCTAAGGTTCATATAGTTTCGTTTCTATAACCCACTTTCTTCCCACACAACAAAAACGACAGCCACCGCATAAAACCAAAACAAATCACAGTGAATCCATCTTTATATCATATCAAACCTGCATAAAAAACCCAAATTGGATGATATACGTTAGCCACGAATCTGGTTATGAAAAAAAAACGAAAACACATATAGATCCATCTTTATATCACAATAGGTGTTTCTATCGAGTATGATTGAAAGGTTTATTTATCTTTATATCATATCAAACCTGCATAAAAAAACCCAAATTGGATGGTATACGTTAGCCACGAATCTGGTTATGAAGAAAAACGAAAACACATATAGATCCATCTGTATATCACAATAGGTGTTTCTATCGAGTATGAGTGAAATGTTTATTTATCTTGGTGATGGTAGCATAGTGATGGTCCGCGCTAAGATCCGATATCATTTACATACGATGGTGGTGAAGATGGCCATAGTTGGTTATTTATAGTTTTCAAAAAGCAATTGAAGATTGACAATAAAGAACTAATCAAATGAAAAGATATATAACTCACGTTTCTTGTTTTTATCTTCCCCGAATTCATTAAATTTGCTCAAAACTTTCATAAAAGGTTATGTTGTTTTATATGATTATTAAGACTGTCTATCATTAACACTGCCCATTAAATAATAGGACTGAATATTTAAATATAATAGATATTATGAGATACTTGATATAAAGTGTGAAAAATGGTCATAAAAAATCTTAAACAACAATTTTACTTTTTTACCAAGTACTCTTAATTGGCTAAAAATAGAGGTGGCTAAACGGGCGCCGATAAAACGAGCGGGTTAAATGGACGCAAGCTAAAACGAAAAAAAAACATATAAAAACATATAATTAAAAAATAAAAATACTTGTTTGAAAGCCGGGGATAAAAAATTAAATATAAAATATTCGCCGACTAAGCTAATTAGTATTTTACATGTGCGCCAACTTAGTTTTTTTATATGTGTGCTCGTTTATTCTATTAATAATAAATAATGGGCAAAATTTACCACATCTAGCTAACATATAGCTTTAATCAACAATTTCAATTTTTATAAAGAAGTTTAAAGAAAACTAGTAGTAATATTTTAAGAAAAATACAAATAATATTTTAAAAGAGGTTTTTATAACCTAACCCATAATAAGACTTTGAGCCATTTTGATTTTTGTCATAATTTTGACTAGATTAGCTTGATCGGACAAAAAGTACATAGTAATACCAAAAACAAAGTTAATTTATCATTTAGTTTTGTATTTATTTTGGATTGTTTTGTCATTTTTTAATGAAACCGTAAATTGCGTCAAATGGTCGGCAGAACCGATTGCAACTATTGACCCCGCATTTGGTCCTACCATGGTCCAATATGTCCATTTAATATACTAACTTGTCAAAAAGCCCAACTATAGTATGAACTAAAAAGATTAATGAATGGATAATTTAAACAATTGCAATTGTTTTGCAAAAGTGCTATTATGTGTTAAAATCTTACGATAATGCTTCAAGTGGTATAAGTTTATGTGCCGACTCCGATAACAGAAACAATCGAGCTATGTAAATTATAGACCTGATTTAGAGGTGTTTGGGATTAGTTGTTGTTGAAAGTTTATAGACATAAATTTAAATAGTCGTGTGATAGGATCGAACTCGATATTACAGGATTGCACACAATACGTAAAAGGTTATTTATTTAATAAATGTATTTATTATATTTATTAAATTAAACCAAGCTTTAACTTAACGTTCGTTAAATAATTAAGAGTTAAGTATAACGATCGTTGTGGAATTAGCTAGAAGAGAAAAGAAGAAACGGTAAGTTCCAGAAACACCCTTTGGGTGGGCTTTTGGCCGACGGCAAAACACAAGGAAGGGAAAAAATTTCTTTCCTAATTTGTTTATTACTTAGAGAATAAGATTTGTTAGCCTATATAAACAATCTTTGGCCTTCATAATTTTCCATCCCATTCTCTTTTTCTTTCTCTCTTCCTGCGACTAAACCCAAAGGCAAACACCCTCTTTAGGGTTCCTTTTAACCTTTGGTTTTGGTTTCTTTGTTTGATCAACTCCAAAGGAAAAACACCTTTTTTAGGGTTCCTTTTATCCTTTGGTTTTGGTTTAGCAATAATCTAGTCCTAGCCCCTCTCTAGGGTTGTTGGGTAGATTTTCCACAAGCGTAAAAGCTCGGTTTACACGTGCTAGAATCACGGTTGGCTCGTTGAATTACGTGTGTATAAGAACGTAATGTAATCTTACTTTATACTATATCTTGGTAGTGTTCGTCATAAACCCTAATTGGTGATTCGTTGGTGATCGTGTGGATCTTCGCTAGGATAAAGGTATGTAACCCTAATTCGATAAATTATAACTGTGTTATTAATTATGATCTTGTTAAATCGCTTCCGCTATGTGTGCTTTGATCTTATTTAGGGTTTTGTATAATTGTTATGAACTTCATAAACCTTCAGTGGCATCGAGAGCCGTTTTAACATGTTATAATTATCGAGATCTAAAGGTTTTTTAACTAATAATTGTTTTGAGTTAAAACTACATGTTGTTTTTTAGGTTTTCACAAAAATTAGGGTTTTGTTTTTTAATATTCTGGCTTGGCCGGATTTTTATTTTTATTTTTTAAAAATTTTTGAAACCCTAAAATTGCATGTATTGATCTTAAGATAATTGCATGATTAATTGTTATGTCATGTATTTAAGGTTAGGATCCATAGATCTTTAATTAATTTGTTAAATGATTTGGGTGGAACTTTGATGAATTGCATGATTAATTGTTATGTTATGTAAATTAATGTTTCGATCCGTAGAGATTTAATTGTTAAGTTATGTGGGAGATCCGTGATGAACATGCATGTTTTTCATGGATCATATGATTTGATGTGGTAATTGTTACGTGTTTTGCTACTTGTTTTATTTGATTCAATAAATCTAAAATTAGGGTAGATTTATATGGATATAAAAACCTAGA
Source organism: Glebionis coronaria (assembly GCA_025667525.1). Lineage (NCBI taxonomy): Eukaryota > Viridiplantae > Streptophyta > Magnoliopsida > Asterales > Asteraceae > Glebionis > Glebionis coronaria. The sequence continues at coordinate 612,386,325 of CM046876.1, read as the reverse complement.
TTTGATGAATTTATTGAATAAATCGTATGCATGTGGTTATTTGATTTATTTATTGCACATATAAATTGTTATTATGTGTTTATGATTTAGTTTTTTTGTATCTTATTGTTTTCATGCGTTTTATTTGTATGTTGTAAATAAGGGTAATTTTTTCAAGAAAAATAAATATGGACTAAATCATATCAAGATTAATGAATTGTTTTGAGATCTAAATTACATATGTTTTATGTTGATTGGAATTGCAATAGTAATTTAACGGTCTACTCAATTTGAAAAACTATAAAGTGAGTATAACGCACTGTTGGTCATGTACCCAGTTAAGGAAGGAGGCGTTATGCCATTATTCGCTGACCGAATTCCCGGCTCGCCTGTGCGTCAAATTGGAATTACCTACGATTATTATTTGCACTATTCCTTAAGGTTGATTTACTGCAAATTCACATCCGAAACACAATGAATAAGGTTAAGGTTATTGCTTTGTGCTCTAGCCGAGTTCTAGGAGATGTACGTTCTGAATAGTTGTGGGTAAAATCTTTAATTGGTTTAACCAATACCTCAACTTGCAATATATATGGCGAAAATTTAGTCTCACCAAAAAGTTTACTAAAAGTTTTATTAAACTAATGCTACGGAGATGTATGCATGCTTTTCCATACATGATTTTGACACCAAAAATCTATACCCTAAATTTAAGTCTTATGCCATCTAATTGACGAACACTTGAAGTTACAATTGTCGTCGAATGAGATTTTAGACGATGTTGTAATGGAGAGAAAACTTTATGACTGAATGAGATTGCACATGAAGGTTTTACGTTCTTTAGATTAGTCGACTTAATTGAGTTACTCAGTGAGATCTGAAAACTTAAGGCATAAAGAAGGGATGAAACATGTTTACAATGCAAAATGACTTTTGGCAATGTAAATCCCTTAAAGAATATAGAAATTGCAAATTGTTTATCAATTATTGTGCGACAAGTTACCATCTTGAATACTTTCATTGCTAGCAGATCAACTGATGTGATGAAATTATGTCAATTTGGATTCTAGTTTTCAAGGAAAATACTATGGTTATTATTACCGGGGTAATTTTATTTTCTTAAATGGTATTATCGAAAATACTAAGATTGAATTTTGTAAATTCTTTTACAAATGTATTAATGCAACGTTACACCATAAACGTGGTTTATTCATTTATTGATCTAAAACCGTATGGTTGAGGATAGAGTCAAATTAAAATGAAAAGATAAACCTAAACTCTTTTCCATGAGTGAAGAAGGAGTAATAAGGATGTTAGAAATGTCAAATTCAAATCCATGACTCATAGCAAACTTTAATAGTTAAGAAAAGTGCATTTTTTGAGTTATTAAATTTTAAGTTACCGCTAAATTGGTTAAAAGGCAAACTAGCATATTTTATCTAGTAGTTGTGCTTTAACCATTTATAGGCACTACATACCATTGTGGGGTTAGTAGACCTATTAAGAAAGAATTGCATGCCAAATCTTTCAAGTTAAAAGAGATTGATGGATAAGTCATCATTTACGAAGTAGAGTACACTCTTAAACACTATAAGTAATTGTTACGAATGTGTTTTTTTCAAAGGAGTAAGAAAGTAAACAACACACTAATATGTTTCGCCGATTATGAAACATTTACAATGTTGTATTACTGATTTTGAGTCTATTAAAATATTCTCTAATTTAGTGGGAGTTACAAGCTTTGTTGTCTTGGTAATAACCCATGTTATCTTTAGTATGTCCTAAGATAATTACTTTCGAATTGTTGACACTATTATCTTCAAAGGATATTCATGTATTGATTCTTGTTGATTAAGTGGTTTTACATCTACTTGTAAAAGCTAATATATGTGACACAATCATATTTTGTATATACGAACGTTAGACGTGATGTTTATCTAATATATGAGGTTGTTCCGTGCACAAGTGGGAGAAATGAACATTGTGTGCAAGAAACAACTCATAAAGATATTATTCTCTTGTATTTAAGATAAGATGCTAAGAATCTAATTAATATTAGATGAAAGTTAGATCATGTGTCAATATGATTATAAGACTACTTAAAAGTATATATATCATTCATATTAAGAAACACTTGTTGTTTTGATTTAGTCATGTGAGAGCTTGGACTAAATTGTAAACATAAAGGTAAAATATCCACATGTCGAGAGATCGGGCGTGGATTGTTTTGTAGTTTCTTAAAATAGATAATTCCTGGAATGACATAAGACACATAGAGTAATCTTATACTACTAAACTAAAATATTTGTGTATTCTTGGAATTACATAAATAGACATAGTAGTGAATTAACTTGAAAAGATTGTTGAAACCTAGTGGTGTTCATGATTACTTTAGTTATACATGTTTATGATTTATTGTATAAAGTCACAAACATAAAAGTCTTGAAAGACGTATAATATAAAGTAAGACGTTAATGTATTATCTCTTTTCGTTAAGACATATACATGGAGTCATTTTCAAATGACTTAAAACATATTATAGAATTATAGCTTTTATGTTTTAAAAACATGGAAATGAAGTGACTTTGTGTTAGAAGTACTTGGGTTATAAAGCATGCAAAATGGTTAGGAAATCTATTATACCATTAAAATGATTTAGTTGGTATATAGGTAAGCCAAAAGATATATATTTATCTTAAATGTTGTTAGATTGACTTACAATATTAACCCTAAATGAAATACGGCATTGTTATGATATGTTCATTAGGAGAATCAATATGATGATTGATTCAAGATAACTATATCTTATTTCCTTCCAAAAGATATCAAGGTTAGAAAGTTGAGTATGACTTGATCTAAGAAGATTAATAAGATACCATTATATATGAAATGTGATGAATCACACTATATCTTAAATGAAGTTCGAATTTTGATAAACTACTTATGAAGTGGGTTGTTTAGAAAATAAAGAGTTATGAACTTTCATTGTGTTTGTAATGTCCCAATAGATAACACTGAAGTGTTGATCTATTTGCTATGTATTTAAAGATTAACTTTAAGTTACTAAAAGCAAGTGGGAGTTTTGATCTTGAAAGGTAAAATTACAAGATACATAATCTTCTGAGATACACTAGTAATTATCATGAGGTAGGCGTGTAAATGCAAACACTCAAGATAAAGGAATTTACGTCATAGGTCCGCAAGGATATCTCGGATATGCGATTAATATGCTGAGAATTATGAGTTAAAAATAATTGTTATGTTTTATTACCAAAAGTTGCTTTGGGTAAACTACTCATACTATGAATGTTATAGATGTTGTCCAAATAAGATAATCAATTTAGATTTGTTTTATCTTAAATAGTTTGACTAGAAATTAGAGATGAGTTTCGTCAAAGGAAGAAAAAACGCCAATTGTGGTGGTTTAATCTTTGTGTCGAAATTATATGGACAAAATTGTACACATATTTAATGTATGTATTATGAATAGATTATTAATCACACTTAAGTAATTAATTGTAATTGAGTATTCTTTCCTAAACGCATTAAATATATAAAGATTTTGATAGTCGTATTTTAATTGACAAATTTGGATAAGTATGAACTATTTCTTGAACGACTACTTGAGCAAGGACTTAAGTAATCGAAATGAGTTTATTACTTCAAAATAAATCTTTGGAAAAGTACAAAGTGCAATTATCCATGAATGGATAAAAGCATGCATCTAGGATATTGTTCTTATGTTTAATCTGAATTCCAAGATTAGATTTAAATTTGAATAAGATGATTTCTAAGTATTCCTAAAAGCTAGTGGGAGTATTATGGTTATTTTCTTAAATTATATATGTTTGATAGACATAAAAGAAAGTAAATTTCATTCAAATTAAATGTTAATTTGGTTTATATTTGAAATGGAATTTTGCTTTGAAGATTTAGAAAATAAGATATATATAACTGTGGAACAAATAAATTTGTTTATTTATGCGGTGGAAATACAACATAATATGCCATGTAATAAGTTTATTTGGATATTTGGAACATGAAGAAATCTAAATCTGGTTTGCGAAATTTTCATGTGTATCACGTTGTATTTATAATTTGAATATATTAATATCTATTTGAAAGTTATTAAATAACTTGTGTAATGAATATTCTGAAGGAATATGTTTGGAAATAGAATAACATCCTAGTCTTGGATCAGCTTCCATATTCTATAGATGAGTAATTTGTCAATAGTTGTGCAAATTATCATAGCCAAAAGGTTTGGTTGGAATCAAACATTACATGATAGATATTAAAAGTAACGTATTTATATCTTTTATGACAAGTTGTCAAACTTGAAAAGATATAATTGAGGTAACACTCAATAATAGTCATGGTATCTTTTGAGATGACATGTTGCATTATACATTAAAGAATTAGAATACTTTGAACTTCAAATGTGTTGTTTTGGAAGTTTAGTAAATTGGTGATTAAGGATGTTTCACAATTTTGATACTATGTGGAAATATCAAACTATTTGAATGCACATGTACAAGAGCTTCAATGAATTGAATTCTTGAATATAGTATTCTCAAAATTCCAATAGGTCAAGATTGGTTAATTTATGTTTTGCCAAACAAGTATTAATGTCATTACTAGAGGCATGATGCATGTATCAATTTTATGCATTGATCTATTTTAGTATTTGGATAAAGGATGTAAAGACATTATTATTTAACGGAATAAAGATTGGGTTTCGTTTATTCTTGTTATTTAATTTTGTATCCTGTTTTACATGTTTTAATCCATGAATAAATCGTTATGCTAAATGTCCGTTGTCGATTGATAATATGGGAATATTATTGAACTAAGACAATTCAAAATAGTGATAGAGTATACTTGAAAGTATATATTGATCGATTTTGGATGACATTCGATGAATCGAATATTAGACTTATCCCAACTATATGATTATAATTTATGGATCTTTGACATTAAATATATCATAAATAGTTATCCTCATACCTGAGATACCAGGAAACTGATGTGAATCTAATGCATTTGTGTGGAATAATCTAACGAAACGTAACTGGTAGCTATAAGAGTTATTTTCAAAAGTGTTGCAAAATTAATAAGTTTTGCTTGTAGTCAATATGGAATTTGTTTCCTTCAAATTTATTTTGAAGTATAATACAACTGGGCCCCTCGTGGGATTAGTAAGATGTTTGTATGGCCGTACCCAAAGTTTTTCGAAACTATGTTTAGAAGTTTTGGTAATCTTGCTTGAATCCGATAACGAGAAACATAATGGTTAATGAAAGGAATGACTAAGATCCATATCCTTATTAACGTTGTATTAGAAATGTAAGGATAATAACAATGATGAATCATTAAAAGGTTTTATCCAAGAAACCTTACTCGAGTTATACTAGAGACATTGCTAGTGTAACTAGACGATAGTCAGTGTAATCACGATATTCGAAATTTGTCCAAGTGGGAGCTGAAAGTTAATGGACATAAATTTAAATAGTGTTGATAGGATCGAACTCGAGATTACGGAATTACACATAATACGTAAAGGGTTAATTTATTTAATAAATGTATTTATTATATTTATTAAATTAAACCAAGCTTTAACTTAACGTTCATTAAATAATTAAGAGTTAAGTATAACGATCGTTGTGGAATTAAATAGAAGAGAAAAGAAGAAACGGAAAGTTCTGGAAACACCCTTTGGGTAGGCTTTTGGCCGGCAGCAAAACACAAGGAAGGGAAATATTTTCTTTCCTAATTTGTTTATTACTTGGAGAATAAGATTTGCTAGCCTATATAAACAATCCTCGGCCTTCATAATTTTCCATCCCATTCTCTTTTTCTTTCTCTCTTCCTGCGACTAAACCCAAAGGCAAACACCCTCTTTAGGGTTCCTTTTAACCTTTGGTTTTGGTTTCTTTGTTTGATCAACTCCAAAAGAAAAACACCTTTTTTAGGGTTCTTTTTATCCTTTGGTTTTGGTTTAGCAATAATCTAGTCCTATCCCCTCTCTAGGGTTGTTGGGTAGATTTTCCACAAGCGTATAAGCTCGGTTTACACGTGATAGAATCACGGTTGGCTCGTTGTATTACGTGTGTACAAGAACATAATGTAGTCTTACTTTAGACTATATCTTGGTAGTGTTCGTCATAAACCCTAATTGGTGATTCGTTGCAGATCTTGTGGATCTTCGATAGGATAAAGGTATGTAACCCTAATTCAATTAATTATAATTGTGTTATTAATTATGATCTTGTTAAATCGCTTCCGCTATGTGTGCTTTGATCTTATTTAGGGTTTTGTATAATTGTCATGAACCTCATAAAACCTTCAGTCATGAAATGTGGTTTTGAAATATAATATGGAGTACAACCATCAGTGGAGTCCACTTGTTACGGGTTCTTTTAAGTTCAATGTCGATGGCGCTGCTAAAGGTAATCGAAACCTGCTGGTATAGGTGGGTTATTAAGAAACGAATCTGGTGTAGTATTGGCTCTGTTTTCGGCGCCTCTTGGTGTTTCAGACTCAAATGTTGCGGAAGTATTGGCAATAAAAGAAGCTTGTAGGATGGTAAAGAAGAAGCTAGAGTTGTCAACGTATGATATTATTATTGAAAGTGATTCCCTTAATGCGGTGTCTTGGGTTCGACATCCTCTTGAGAGACCATGGCGGTTGTTATCCCACTTTCAAGATATTGATCTTTTCATGTCATCTAAGGGCTACCGATCGATAGTTCATACTAAGTGTGAATGGAAATGTAATGATGATAATTTGGTTAAAGAAGGAGTCCTCCGTTCCGCCCCCTTAGCATTTGGAATCTACAACTTAGTGCATCAATGTAACTGGTATTGTGTGTTTTGGGGCCGTTGGGTGGGGTTAGATTGATGATTTGTATTCCTTATGTTGGATGTTTTGTTTACTCTATGTATAAACCCTTGGTATTTCTAATCTTAATGATATTTTCTTCTTAAAAAAAAGAAAGTAGAAACATGATTTACTCACATATTCACAAAAGGTGGTGCACAACTAGTCCATTTCGCATCTTTAGGGTCAGTTCGTCACCATGATAGGTTTAAAAGGGGCTCAAAACGTTTATGAATTTTTCTGACATAATGCACAAATCTCGAATATTTGCATTTGGACTCGAGAATAAATGTTTATAGTCTTATTTAGTTTTTTATAAATACACTTGGTTTTTAATTCTAGTCCCGTCTATACTAGTTGGTGTGTGGTTGTTGAAGAGGTGTAGCGGTCATGTGTCGCGATGGATCCGATGTTTAAGTCTCCATAAACTCGCATCTGAAATCATTTTCAGTGAACGCATTAACCTATTGAAGTCTCAAGAATTATGATCTTTTTTCTTAATGCAATAAACCGTTCTTAACTCGTTCTCAACTCATAATCTCTAATGCAACACAAATTTGAATAAGTCAAGTATTCCGAACCCTTTCACCTAACAAGTCTTTACCTATATATTATCCAACTGAGCACTAAAAGTAATATTGAGAAGGTAGTGTTGGAACATGTAAAGTTCCTATCTCGCATCGGCAGAAAAAGGAAACCAAACCTTATTTATAAGGGCCTTGAATCCATTCCTACTAATTACTTAAAGTCCATACTAATGGACATCCTAGTGAATGATAGGCCTTATTATGCTTAATTGGGCTTAATATATGTATAATTTATACATATATTAAAAGGTCAAAAAATGGGCCTTGGGCCATGGGGCTCTTGGGCTCAATTAAGAAAATATGGAACTTAGTTTTTATTTATCCAGATCAGGTTTTCTTGTTTATCTGTTCATTACACTAACAACATAACCAACACAACGTTTCTTTTTGGCAGTTATCAAATTAACGGTCTTAATTACCTTTTGGAAAGTCGTGATGGTTCATTGGTGCTGTTTCATGAAGTATATATACCACATTAGAATCCATAAAGAAGGATAATTCAGATTCGTCAGAATCAAGTTTATCTTGGTTTGATTGTTGTATCCTCTAAACAGTTCGTACTAGGGATGAATTTTTGTTTAAGGACACTGCATATTGTTGCAGGCCTCAATTTGTTGTTTGTAATCTATGATTCTAAATAATACAATTTGTATTACGTTTATATACTTCCTAACAGGTAGGGTGTAACTTATCTTCTAAAAGAAGGTTCGAAGCTTATATACTACTCAATTAAATGTTACTGTAAGCTCGAATCACTAGCCATTAACTTGCGGTTTAAAAGAAAAGAAAGTCTTTATCTACATATTGCTCCAATGCAATAAATCTTTTTTTAGCTCTCCCTTAGGACTTAATTTTTTAACTTAGCATTAGAGATGCACTATTTTCTTTTTTCATCTTTTTTATACACACATTAAAATAATTTTAAAATATCTTGAGTTTATTAAGAATGTAAAAAAACTAGCGTAAAAAATTATTATATAAAAAAATATGAACAAGTTTTAAAACATCACAATTATATATATGACAAATAAAAGCCTACACTTTATATTTTGGACATGTATAGGAATATTATTTGTTATAAATAGGGTTCACACTTGAAATTGTGAAGAAGTTACAAATTTTTTCATATTAAAAAATGTGAACTCTTATTTACAACAATTATATTTATGATTTTTAGAAATTTGATCAAATTTATTTATGTAACTAATTAATGTTATCAAACTCAAAATATTTTAAAGTTTTATTTAAAATGTGTAAAAAATTAAAAAATGCCTTTTTTAGTGATGCTCTAAAGATAAAAAACCCTACAAAAATTGAGGAAAAACACTTTCTTGTAAAAGATTTATAATTATCAAATTTTGGTACAAACAAGATTTAATATGTGTTTGGATTGCTTATTAAAAATAGACACAAAAAATATGTTCCTAAGTTGTAAATAGATTTGAAAAACTCAAAATTTTATAATCACTCTGTATGCTGTAGTAGTTTATGAAATACTTGGACAAGTTATAGCTAGTACTTTCTTTTATTTAACTAAGATTGAACATGTTCTAAGAGATAACAAGGTCAAATAATTGACTTTATTTATTATTTTTCTTAATGCCAATTTATACCATTATGATTTTAGCTCATAGATTATTGAGAATACAAGGGTCAATATAGGTCAAATCAAATGTAAGGGACTAAAAGTGACAACTGCTAAAACTAAGAAAGGAGGGAATACTTCTGTCATTGTCTAAAGTTGAAGGTGTAACTTATGTAACCCTAAACACGAGCTCAGTAAATAACCTGAACTCATGTTTAGTGTTCTTATAACTTTCTCAGTCGCTTTCTGTTATTCACACATTTTTTACACACAGTTCTGATTCTCATCTGTTTTATTATCAAGTTATTTATCTTGATAACTTGTCTTGTATTTGATCAATCTGTATCGATCATATTGAGTATGAGAGTTCTTGTAGTGAGGTGATCGAATCAACCTAGTCGGGATAGTCTTTGTTTTGTATTACTAACACTCATTTGAGGACTAGTTTTATTGTATAGAATCTTCATTATATTGCATTTAAGGAGGTTGGTTGTGTGCATTCTTGGTGTTGGGATCTTGCTTACATAAATATATATTTTGCTCATGTATTTACGCGAAACTTGAACTCACAATCTTTTGATTATTAGGAAACTCACTTACTAATAGATCAGAGTCCAAGTAGCGGGTCAAATAATTATTAAAAGAGTAAATTACACCATTCGTCCTTATGGTTTGCGTTGACCGACGACGTTCGTCCCTTGACCAAAAAATTACACCGTTCCGCCTTAACTTTGAAACCTTTTCCGTCGTTTGTCCCTCATTTTAACTAGCCCCACAAATGAATGTTAAATCATTTTGTCATAGGGGTAAACCCGTATTTTTACTAATAATAAATATTTTTTTCTATCAAATTGCTAAAAAGCTGAACCACCAACTTATCTTTTAATCCACAACAAAATTTTCACTGATTCTTTTCTAATAAGTTTCCCCTTGCATCTCCACCATCAATTCCAGTCACCCACCCTGTGGGATTGACTTTTTTTACAATGGTCTGTGGTAATTTTTCGTATTTCGTGATCTTGATCCACTAATGGTATTGACAAAAACATCACACACGAGACAAATAAAACTGAGATCAATCTTTTGTTTCGATTTAATTTTATCCTAGTTTATTGTTGAATAAGATGAAGTAGGAGATGATGAAGGGTAATAGGATAGAGTTGATTTTAGCCCAGTTTATGATGTTGGCTGAGATGTTGAAGGGTTTGCTGATTTAGGAAGATGTTCGGGGCTCCAGCAATAGCTACTGGACATAGTGTTATGGAGGATCTCTTTACACATGATGAGTTGAGAAGGGAAGCTGGATACAGTGATGATAAGATAAATAATACAATAGATGTTATGAATTCGAGTACATATTCTTGTTTACATCTCAAGTAACCCAAGAAACTAAAGCTGAAACCGCCCATGCACACTCTCGAAGATTATCAGAAGCATACATCTCTAGAAACAACAGGGAGGGAGAAATCAAAGCTAAAGCTAAAGCCGCCCATACATATTGGACATATTCTTGTTTACGTCGATATCCTCCTGTTGGTCACCACTTATCAATTATCATATGGAAAAATGTACTTTCACCTATCCAGGGATTCTTAAACCATGACATAAAAACTGTTGGTCACCACTTATCATATGGAAAAAATAGTCAGCAACTACTGAGTTCAATGGGGGTGATTGTGGCGTGGATCGAGTGATGAGAGATAGTTCACCAGCGTGGTTGGACGTGGCTAACAAAGACACAGTTGGCATGGCCATAGGTTGAAGATACTAATTTGGTCATTGGTGAGTAAAAGGGATGTGTCAATTAGGCATATAGAAGGGCAAAACCAAAGGGATGAGATTTTCCAACTTTGAGGTAATACACAGAACTTGAAATGGTAGCGTTAGTCGATTTAGCAACACCAGAACCATTGGACAAGTGCTGTGCCACTCACTTCCAGTAGAATCAGTTAGTACAAGAATTTGCTTCATTTAATGGATTAATTGATGAGGCATGGCAGAAGAAAACAGTTTCAGAGTACTGTTTGAATTCGCTTATTCAAACAGCTTATCAGCTCATTTATGTTTTTTTGGCAAATCTATATTACATCAACACTGGATCTAGAAGATCACTATATCTTAATATCTTGAATTTGAGATGACACTCGCTCATGTTTCAATTCCCAAAAGCTCACGATTAAATTCTGGATTTGTAGAGAAAAAAAATGACACTTGAATTTAGAAAGAAAAAAATAAGTGATCATAGATAGAAAAAAACAAGTGATCTTTGAATGTGAGAAGAATGATGTTGGTAGTTGATACTGATGTAATTTGCGTCTCATTTGTGATCTTTGAATGTGATATGTGATGGTGGTTTTTTAAATAGTGTTTTAATTTAATGGTGTTTTTGAAAAAGATAAAGTGTGATGAAGAAGATGGATAAAGATGTTGAAGGTGTTAGCTGGTAATGGTGGGTCCAACGTGAGAAAAGACATGATTACCCTTGTGTTTAAACAACATAACATTCGTTTGTGGCCCAGTTAGAGTGAGGGACGAACAACGGAAAATGTTTCAAAGATTAGGCCGAACGATGCAACTTTTTTGATCAAGGGAAGAACGATGTCGGTCAACGCAAACCACAAGAACGAACGGTGTAATTTACTCTTATTAAACCAATTCCAAAATATATAATATAATTTAGAACAGCGCATAACTAGAACGTTAAATAAGATGTGTATATTTCCATCACCTTAGAAGTCTGTATGGAGGAGCAACGCATCTTTGGATATTATTTGTGTGGTCCTTAATTACTCCTTAATATGAGTATTAATATTTGATTCGAATAGACAAAACGATAATAAGATATATGCAAAATACTATTTATTAATTTTTTATTTTTCTTAGAACGGCACCTCAATCTCACTGAAATCCGACCCCCGAGTTATACCATCCATAACGGGCAGGCCCCGAGACCCGAACCACTAGGGGAAACCCCTAGAACTCACGGCTTCGTACTAAGGAGGAAAATCATGGATTCTTGTCCTTTGCAAGACTTGAACCCATGACCAAACCCCCTTCCCAAGCTCCAGGTGGCCGACCCCCGAGTTTATTACTAGGAACACCAAAGTTTATAAGTTAAAGTGAATTAATTTGCACATTGATTCTTGATTAAGACACATTAACACATGCATTAGATATACTTGTATAATATCCAAATTATTCCTTACCAACTTGCACAATAACGTGTAAATAAGAGCATCTCTTATCATAAACTTTTTGGTTTATAGTACATCATAACATTAATTTATAAATCTTGAACCTATCTTCACTATGTAAAATTCTCACAAAATTTTATAAACATTATATATTAATCAAATGTATTTAATTATGAAGAAGTTTAGGATTATAAACCTCTTCATGCCACATAAGCATGAAATGGTATTTCTCTATGGTTAAAAAGTTCTTAAACCTATTCATAACTTTATAAACCTATTCATAAACATACCATAGTAGATGTCTAAGAATTAACGTGCTGATCATTTCCTTAACACAAGCTCTTTTTTGTGTTAATTTCTTCCTTTACCTCTATTTAGGCCTGTAAATGAATTGGACGAACATGCACAGAGCCTTGTTCATGTTCGCTTATTTAATTTTAACCGGACAAATATACAAAAACTTCTAAACAGACGAATATTCTTATTTATGTTCGTTTTTTAAGAAAATGAGTTATCTGTATACGTTTAAAAGAACCGGAGACGAAAATAAACGATCAAATACAAATAAACGTAGAAAAAACATAAGATTGCTAAAATCATGAATACTCTTTTGTCTTATATGTGTTCTTTTGTTTAAACATGTCATTACAATTAAAAGATATAATATACGAAATAAACAAATAAATGATAATAAACGAAAGTATAATCGGATGTTCACGAACATAGACATAACTTTTGTTCATGTTCGTTCATTTAACTAAAGGAACGTAAAATAATATTTGTGTTCGTTCATTTAATAAATAAACGAATATAAACAAACTTTTTACCCAAAGATTTATAAAATATTCACTGAAACGTTGAACTTATTTACATGCCTGCCTTTATTTGTAAATGTTGATGCTAAAATCCTCCGGTAAGACCTACTAGAGAAAAGCTCCTTCCAAGTAAGTCGAATAATCTTTGGAACACCTTGATAGGTGTGAAAACACCCATCTTTTCTACCACTTAATTACATTAAAACGGGACCTAAACGTATATTTTATGTCGTAAATGGCGGAATTATGCGTGGTTTGTGTTTTTATTGTGTTTTAGGGTCGAGAAGGGGAAAAGTGGAGAAAACACGGCTTTCACGGGCTTTTATTGAAGAAAAAGACAAAAGACGAAGTCGAAAGATCAAAAGTGGAAAAAGAACGGAAGTCCAAGACCAATTCTGAAGATTTATCGAAGAAAAAGTCAAAAGACGGAAGTTTACTAAAAAGCCGAAGAACTCAAGTCTAAATTGTGAAGAAATTACAATACGAGTTCAAAGAAATCCCGAGACGAAGTCTTAAAAGTCGAAGAATTTAAGAAGACTGAAAGACTGAGGACCAAGAAAGAAAGAAAGAAAGAGGAAGCCACCAACCACTCCCCTCTCCTATAAATACCACCCTCACAACATGTGAGAGGGGTGGTTAGTTTTAGGGTTAGTTTTTAGGATTAGATTAGGAGTAGGTAGTTTCTCTCTCTAGATTTATGCTTTCTCTCTCTAGATTAATTTGTGTTTAAGCTTTTGTTATTGAATCCTTACTTTTTAATTAAGCTTTTAATTCATCATCTTCTTCCTTTCTAGTTCGATTTGTTCTTATTCATCATTGTTCATGTTCTTGAGTTTTTATGATTTTGATCAAGTGGGTTTTGATTAATTTGGTTATGTTTGTTAGTTTTGATGATTTGTTTTGATTGATTATTGTTTGTTGATGCTTATTGGTTGTTTTGGTTTAATCTTTCGTTTGATTTTAATTGATTTGAGGATAAATCGTTGTTACTGTGTATACCCTGTTCTTCGGTTTGGTAGTTACTGTATTCCATCATTCCCAGGTAGCTTCATCCGGAAGTCTGAAGTTCCGAGTGAGCAACCTTCATCCGGAAGTTTGAAGTTCCGAATGGAGGAGGCTTCATCCGGAAGTATTAAAGTTCCGAGTCAGCAACCTTCATCCGGAAGTATTAAAGTTCCGAATGAAGGAACCTTCATCCGGAAGTTTTAAAGTTCCAAATGAAGGAACCTTCATTCGGAAGTTTTGGGCTTCATTCGGAAGTTGGTGCTTCATTCGGAAGTTTGTTGCTTCATTCGGAAGTTTGTCCTTCATTCGTAAGTTTTTAACTTCCGAATCGAATGATCTGTCAAGTTTTTCTTTTTGGTTTTTCTTTTTAAGTTTTTGTCTTTTATTTTCTAGTTTTATTTTTTCCCGTCTTTTTCTTTAATTGAATTTTTATCTGCTTTCTTTTTAGTTTAAGTTTTGATTTGATTCATTTACTTTATTTACCTTTTAATTTTCTCGCAATTTACTTTTCGCCAAGATTTAATTTTACGTCCTTCCATTTCTCGTCATTTATTATTCAGTCTTGCTCATTTATTTTACCAAAACCAAAAATATTTGTTTCACCAAGAACAACTGATCTCACACAATTAACCGGAAATCAATTCGAGAAGACACCGAGAAAACGAACTTTTTCAACGAGTAAAAATCATATGTTATCAAATGGCGCCGCTGCCGGCTCTTTTCGTGAAGATCGAAGGTTTTTTGTGAGTGACGCGTTGGATTTTGGGATCCGTTCACTTGTGAACGTTCTTTTTCGTATTCAAAAATTTTCAAAAATACAAAAACATTTGAAAAATCATAAAAAGCATTTCTTTTTCAAAGTTTTGCACCAAAAATATTCTTCTTGCTTATCTATCTTTCTTTATGGATTTTTATGTCCATTGCGTCCGGTGTGGGAAACAATTATCTGGGAACAACTCTTGTCAATGGTGTACATGTGAGCGGTGCGGAAACGATATCGACTACACACAATTTGGATTTTGTCCCTTGTGCAACTCGACTAATTCACTCTTGTTGAACCCACCTCCTGTTCCCCCGTGCATCTATTGTGGAAGCAATTCTCATTGGCATGTTTCGTGCCCGGTTCGATACCCGTATGGTCACGGGCAAGAACCGGGGTACACTTATGACAATGATAATAGCTATCCACAAGACACACTTGATTTTTCTCCATACCCGGTTTGCAACAACTGTGGGGGTCCTCACGATACCTATTATTGTCAACCAATGAATTATTATGAGCCAAATCCGTGTCCTCAGTTTTCTTCACCTATTGATTATTATGAACCAAACCCGGTTTCTAATTTTTCTCAACCGATGAACAACTATGAGCCACAACCTTGCTATAATTCAGGTTTACAACACTTTGAGCCCCCACATCACACCCTCAATCATCAATCCTCTCAGCAAATTAATCTTGACCCACAACTCACTACCTTGAATGAAGAAACACACTCCTTTGTTTTGCAACTTCAAGAAGCCGTTGTTTTGCTTAAAGAATTTAGGGATGAGGAAAAGCGACTGCAACAAGAGCAAGTATCTAATCTTAGTGATTATACCCCTCCGCTTGTGCGTCAATACTATTATGATGATGATGACGATGATGCTGTATGCACTTTCAACTCATCTTCTGAAGTTGCTGCTCCTACTCTCGATGTTCCTACTACGTCTAAGGATCTAGATTCGTTGCATGAGCTCTGTGATGTTGGTCTCGCCAAAGTATTGGATGATGAGGTTTGTGACTTACCTGCTATGGAACCTGAGGACGACGTCGCTCTTACGGACAAGGTCGATCCTAGTGATGACGATTCTTCTCCCTGCTATGAGAATTTCACTTTTGAAATTTCTCAATCTCCACCGGGAGATGCAGAAATGACGAGTTATTCTCTCCGGTTTACGAGCAGTTCACCGATGAACATGATCTTGTGGATGAGGTGGAAGACGTGCTTCTTCGCGATGGATTACGGAAAGTGCACCTTCTTATTGCTCAAATCGAAGCGTTGACTTCTCCTTCTCTTTCCAAGTCTTTACCTCCATCTATTCCTCCCGTTGAAGATAATGACCCATTGCTGGAAGAAATCGATATCCACTCCATCCCTCCAGGTATTGATGACTCTGACATGGAGGGAGAAATTATTTTTGATAATTTGCTGCAGGAAAGTATTGACCCAAGTCCCCCTCCCGAGCACCTTTCATCCTCCCCTTTAGCCATTATTTCGGAGGATGACTGCTTTGACCCGGGAGGTGATATTGATAACAATACGGCTTTGCCGTTTGCTCCACATCCATTGTCTTTGGGGGAGGACAATGTGCTTACTCTACCCAACCCACCTCCCGTGGATCTTGAATTCACATACTATACGTATGTTGAAAGGACCTTTCTCCCTTTCAAGACTTAACCCCCCGCCTCTCCTTTGTTGATGTCAACCGGGAACGAGGACAAGGTCTTTGATCCCGGTATCACATTCGAGGCTTCCCCATGGACCATTTAATTCGGGGACGAGTCAGGCTCGTGACTCGGTTAATATAAACAAGCGCTTTTTGGGAGGCAACCCAATTATCTATCTATTTTCACCAATAAGTGTAGGGGGGAGCCCCGTTGGTGTTTCTTGTTCTCTTTCTTATCATATGCAGGGATTAGAGCTTCAAAGACACACTCTTGATGACTTTTGACGAACCGTGATTCCGTGTTCCCTTCTTCCCGTTTCTATCCTCAACTCTTTTCGATTCACTATTTTATATTTCTCAATATTAAAATAGGAATCTCTTTAGTTGTCTCTTCCTTAGCGAGATTTAAACAACGTGCACAATGTCCTAAGTGTAGGGGAGTTTACTCCCACATGCTTAAACATTGAGGACAATGTTTATCTTAAGTATAGGGGGGACTTCTATCGAAGTTAAGTGGTCTTTTCCTTGTATTTGCCCTCATTTTAACCGGAAAATCAGTTTTTCGACATTTTTCAAAATTTTTAATCTATTTTGGCCTAGTTGTAGTTCCCATTATTTTTGCTATTTTTCTCTTATTTTAATAAAATGGTTTTAGCAAGTTTAGATATCTTAGATATATTAGGCCCGTTGTAAATATTTTGACTCAACCCGAGTTTACTTATCCAAGTTCACTCTAGCTAGTATCCTTAACCATGTGGACCTTAATTGGTTTATTAGGCTAAGTATCCACGAGTCTCATTCCTTGAGATTTTAAATTGTGGAGAACGAGAAATGATAGAGTTGGTTACAAGTTTGGTATTCTATCATTAACTTATGTGAGTTAATTATGATCTTTTTCTCCCATCACTTGCTAATAATTTATCTGCAATAAGTAAGGTCGTACGATTTGAAAAGTTACTTAGCTTCTAGCCCAAGATCGTTTAAAAGTTGCTCGGTAATGATAAGAGTTCATAGCCAAGGCATAACTTATGAAGCGGGGTGCGAAGATTGGCGAGTCCGAAAAGGCCCTAACAAGGCATGAGGATTCAATTTTATTGCTGAAGATCCAAGGTGATGTGAAAAGCATTATTCCCAAAGTCAATATGAAGGATCAAGACTCACGACGAAAAGCAATCAACTCCCATAAAGATGATGGAGAAGTCTATCCGAAAAGACCATAACAAGGTATGAGGATAAATAGATCCAAGTCCGAAAAGGAGGCGGAT
This sequence comes from Glebionis coronaria, assembly GCA_025667525.1. Lineage (NCBI taxonomy): Eukaryota > Viridiplantae > Streptophyta > Magnoliopsida > Asterales > Asteraceae > Glebionis > Glebionis coronaria. The sequence continues at coordinate 612,368,589 of CM046876.1, read as the reverse complement.
CGTTGTATCTCAAAATCCCAAATAGAGATTGAAGAAATAATCATGAAGTCGTGGTCAACAAAGTTGGAGTACCTCTCAAAAGTCTCCAAGTGAAGAAACTCTAGGAACGATGAGAAGACCATTATCTCAAGCACGTCTCTCAATATATGAAGTATGAAGTACATGCCAAATATCGGCCCGAGAAAGGTCTCAAATCGTGAACCAAGTTATGCCAAGATATGAACTTTTTGATATCCCGAGAAGCAGTTTTAAGAGATTTTGTCCTTTAGCTAACTATTGATCAAATCGTCCTACTTTGCTTTCAGCCTTAATAAATTATCGTAATAAGTCAACAATGCATCCTCGTGATAATTCAAGACATCAATAAAATATAAGAGATACCCATAGGAATAAGGGGGTTTAAGTGATTAATTGAACCGCATGAGTAAATGTTTGTTATGCTAACTTGTACTAACAATGATCTTGTTTTTAAGCTTGGCATGGGGAACGTGAAACTTGAGGGTGATAAACATTCATGACACACAAGCCCTAATGTAAGTCTTAGATTTCTTTACATGTTTCTTCCTTGATTGCATCTTGTTATTTTCTATCTTTTTGATTTTCCTTAGTTGTTTAATAAAGGCCAAGGTAGGTTGATTATGATGGAAAGTGTAAACCTTGCTTTATCACTAAGCATTGCATGAGGGCATTGCAATGGTTAAGTGTAGGGGATTTGATAGGTGTGAAAACACCCATCTTTTCTACCACTTAATTACATTAAAACGGGACCTAAACGTATATTTTATGTCGTAAATGGCGGAATTATGCGTGGTTTGTGTTTTTATTGTGTTTTAGGGTCGAGAAGGGGAAAAGTGGAGAAAACACGGCTTTCACGGGCTTTTATTGAAGAAAAAGACAAAAGACGAAGTCGAAAGATCAAAAGTGGAAAAAGAACGGAAGTCCAAGACCAATTCTGAAGATTTATCGAAGAAAAAGTCAAAAGACGGAAGTTTACTAAAAAGCCGAAGAACTCAAGTCTAAATTGTGAAGAAATTACAAGACGAGTTCAAAGAAATCCCGAGACGAAGTCTTAAAAGTCGAAGAATTTAAGAAGACTGAAAGACTGAAAGACTGAGGACCAAGAAAGAAAGAAAGAAAGAGGAAGCCACCAACCACTCCCCTCTCTTATAAATACCACCCTCACAACATGTGAGAGGGGTGGTTAGTTTTAGGGTTAGTTTTTAGGATTAGATTAGGAGTAGGTAGTTTCTCTCTCTAGATTTATGCTTTCTCTCTCTAGATTAATTTGTGTTTAAGCTTTTGTTATTGAATCCTTACTTTTTAATTAATCTTTTAATTCATCATCTTCTTCCTTTCTAGTTCGATTTGTTCTTATTCATCATTGTTCATGTTCTTGAGTTTTTATGATTTTGATCAAGTGGGTTTTGATTAATTTGGTTATGTTTGTTAGTTTTGATGATTTGTTTTGATTGATTATTGTTTGTTGATGCTTATTGGTTGTTTTGGTTTAATCTTTCGTTTGATTTTAATTGATTTGAGGATAAATCGTTGTTACTGTGTATACCTTGTTCTTCGGTTTGGTAGTTACTGTATTCCATCATTCCCAGGTAGCTTCATCCGGAAGTCTGAAGTTCCGAGTGAGCAACCTTCATCCGGAAGTTTGAAGTTCCGAATGAAGGAGGCTTCATCCGGAAGTATTAAAGTTCCGAGTCAGCAACCTTCATCCGGAAGTATTAAAGTTCCGAATGAAGGAACCTTCATCCGGAAGTTTTAAAGTTCCGAATGAAGGAACCTTTATTCGGAAGTTTTGGGCTTCATTCGGAAGTTGGTGCTTCATTCGGAAGTTTGTTGCTTCATTCGGAAGTTTGTCCTTCATTCGGAAGTTTTTAACTTCCGAATCGAATGATCTGTCAAGTTTTTCTTTTTGGTTTTTCTTTTTAAGTTTTTGTCTTTTATTTACTAGTTTTATTTTTTCCCGTCTTTTTCTTTAATTGAATTTTTATCTGCTTTCTTTTTAGTTTAAGTTTTGATTTGATTCATTTACTTTATTTACCTTTTAATTTTCTCGCAATTTACTTTTCGCCAAGATTTAATTTTACGTCCTTCCATTTCTCGTCATTTATTATTCAGTCTTGCTCATTTATTTTACCAAAACCAAAAATATTTGTTTCACCAAGAACAACTGATCTCACACAATTAACCGAAAATCAATTCGAGAAGACACCGAGAAAACGAACTTTTTCAACGAGTAAAAATCATATGTTATCACACCTACACACAAGTAATAGCATACGTTAGCTCGCCCCGGGTGTTATCCCATGACCCAGCTCCGGTGTGAGAGTAAGTAGGGATCGGAGACGAAGGGTACAAGTAGTAGTATTAAGTGTATTGTCAGAGTATTCAATGTGTGTGATAATAAATATAAAGGCTATTTATAGGGTACTGTTGATACCTGTGACGTAGACAGTTCATACCTATGATCTTCCCCAAAACGGGCCTGTGCCCATTTCACTTCTAACACTGTTTACCTTCCTCTTTGAGTATATGCC